>CM076584.1:1669847618-1670324736 GCA_034641835.2 Pinus albicaulis | reverse complement strand
CGGCTAGGATTACATTGTGGCCCACTAGGATTACATTATGGCCCCATGGACTCCTATATATAGAAAGGAGGTTTTGTAAATTGGATCATCCAAGAATTGTCCATATATGTAATGTATTGGAGGTTTCCCCCTCGAAGTGGCTTATTTCTAAGGCGTTGATCTCTCTTTTTTTCTATTTTTGGAGCTGGTTACACAACATTTGGTATCAGAGCTTTGGATTCTAGGGTTTCGCTTCTCCAAACAGGTCATCATGGTATTTTCACTATAACATTTTTTCTACAAATTTTCAGAAGCTAACATTCTTAAGGTACAAAGCTGAAATCCTGAGGAAGATTTCCTAAAAATTTCAGAGCTTGGTTCACAATATTTTTGGAGATATCCTCTATGGAAGTTAGGTAATTTTTCAGGCTCCTAAACAGGTCATCATGGCATTTGCGCTATAAATTCTTTTCTACGAAGTTTCAGAATCTAAAATTCATATGGTCCAAAGCTAAAATCCTGAGGAAATTTAGAAAAAAAATTTAGAACTTGGTTCGCAATATTTTTGGAGATATGATCTATGGAAGGTAGTGCTTTTTCAGGCTCCTGAATTTCATCTCAAAGAGGTGATCGTGGGAAAAGTTCAATAACTCTCTCTCTGGGGATCGGATTGGAGTGTCGTAAAAAGTGGTCGCAAGTACACAGACTTTAGTTTCTTTGCTATCAATTTTAGAGACAAAGGATGAAACAGTGACACGTGGCAAGTCGTACAATTTTGCTCTACTGAACGAGTCCAGAATTAGGTCATTGTGGGAGATTGGACACAACTTTGTCTTGGAGAATCCAAATCAGGTAAGAACTGTGGCATTTGAAAGAAGCTTCAGAGGGCTACTATAGGGCTGAATTTCAAATATCGAATATTTTCAATTAAAGAGAGAATTCAATTTCAATATCGAGCTCCTCAAAGCAAGTAAAAGGTGTGTATTTTTTTTCCGAATTGCATAAGTCTTGTTTGAAGAATCAAGTTGAATTGATTCCAAGGGCATATTGTAGAATATATATCAATATTGGATTCTAAAATGGCCCCTAAAAATAATTCAACACCCATTAAGCCTTCAGAAGGCTCTACTATGACTCATGAAGATGAATAATTGCAACATGATCTATCAAAATTACAAGAGCAAGTGCAACAGATTACGCTCTCGCAAAGATCAACAAAAAATGAAATGGAAGTTTTGAAGAAAGGCATGGAAGCTAAGATGGATGGCGTGGAAGCTAAGATGGATGGCATGGAAGCTAAGATGGATGGCATGGAAGTGGGCATAGAAGCTAAGATGGATGACATGAAAGACAACATGGAAAACATGAAGAATGATCTAAAAGCATACATGGAAGGTTTGATGACAAGCTTAAAACAAGAAACGATTCCTAATGGCAGAAATATAGTAGAAGAACCTCATGATGAGAACAAAATAAATGTTAATCATGATTTCATAACCTCTAATGTTGGCGGGAAGAACCACCATATTCCAAAAATGGATATGAGGAAGTTTGATGGAAAGGATCCTGTAACATGGATACTACAGATGGAGCAATATTTTGATCTCCATAATGTGCAAAACACACAAAAGGTGCGCATTGCAACTTTACATTTAGAACAAAATACATTTGTATGGTATCGATGGCTTTGCTCCCGTAAAAAAATTGTCACTTGGTCAATTTTACGGAGGAAATGATAGCACATTATGAGGATACAAAGAGCAACACCTTCTTTAGCCAATTGATAAATCTCAAACAAAAGGGTTTAGTGGGGCGGCACATTGAGGACTTCCAAAAATTGAATATAAGGGTAACTGATATTCCAGAGGAACACAGGATTGATCTCTTCATAGGCACTCTAAAGGATAACATCCAACATGAATTTCATGTTTTGGAACCTGATTCATTGGAGAAGGCATTCAGGTTGGCACGAAAAGTTGAATTTAAAATTATGGCATCAAGGAAGCCTACCACTCAATTCTATAAAGAAGGAATTGTTGCTACGCCTAGATTTCCATAACCTACAAGGTTGACACCACAACAATTGGAAGAAAAAAGAGCAAAAGGGCTTTGCTACAGTTGTGATAGAAAATACACTAAAGGTCATAAGTGTGCTGAGAAGAAATTATTTTACATAGATTGTGAAGAGGAAGAAGAAAATGAACAAGAAGAGGATGTACACCAGGAACCAGCCCTAGAAGAGGAAGAAATGAATCCGACCATATCGTGTAATGCACTGGCAGGAATTACCACTCCTCAAACTCTCAAGATAGAAGGACATATCAAGAAGAAAATGGTAATAGTGTTGATTGATTCAGGTAGCACCCATAATTTTATTCATTGTAAGGTAGCCAAGGAATTAAATTGTTTCCTATACCCAGCACCAGAATGTCAAGTGATGGTTGCAAATGGAGGAACTATAAATTTCTCTGAAAAATGCCATAATATCAAGCTAACCATGGGGGAATATGTATTGACTAGTCCAATGCTTTCCATTCCTATGGGAGGTGCTGATGTTGTACTAGGAGTACAATGGTTACAATCTTTGGGGACGGTAGCTTTTAATTTTCAAGAACTTTTCTTGAATTTTTTTTCAGAAGGAAAGGAAGTCGAATTACGGGGTATTGCAGGGAAGCTGGGAAAGATAATAAGCTCTAATGTCATGAAAAAGCTTCTAAAGAAAGAACAATGAGGCGTAATTGCACAACTATGCTCACTAGAAGTTCCAACATCAAAATCATCTATTTCTGCAGATCTCCAAAAAGTCTTGGACAATCATTCCAAGGTGTTTGAAACTCCCAAAGGACCCCCACCTATTCGTGATCATGATCATGCTATTCATTTGATTCCAGGAAGTGTTCCTCCAAACATCAGGCCTTATAGATATCCTTACTTCCAAAAGAGCGAAATTGAACGTATGATTGCAGAAATGTTAGAGGCGGGTATAATTCAACCCAGTCAAAGTTCTTTCTCTCCTCCTGTAGTATTGGTACACAAGAAGGATGGATCATGGCGAATGTGTCCGGATTATAGGGAGCTCAATAAGCTCACCATTAAAGACAAATTTCCCATTCCCGTGATTGATGAATTATTGGATGAATTACATGGAGCAATTTATTTTACCAAGTTGGATCTTCGTTCAGGATATCATCAAATTAGAATGAAGACTCAAGATATTCCAAAAATAGCATTTCAAACTCATGAGGGTCATTATGAATTTTTGGTCATGCCTTTTGGCCTTACCAATGCACCTTCTACATTTCAAGGGTTGATGAATTCCATTTTCAAACCCTTCCTTAGAAAATTTGTGCTAGTATTTTTTGATGATATACTAATCTACAACATGTCTTGGAAGGATCATGTCGAACATGTTGACAGGGTGCTCAAACTATTGTAGGAGAAACAATTATATGCAAAAAAATCCAATTTTTTCTTTGGAGTACAAGAGGTGGAATATCTAGGTCATATTGTATCTCACGAGGGTGTTAAAGTAGACCCTAACAAAATTAAATCCATTAAGGAATGGAAAGTCCCCACAACCCTAAAGCAGTTGCGAGGATTTCTTAGGTTAACAGGGTATTATCGCAAGTTTGTTAAGAATTATGGGAGAATAGTAGCACCTCTAACAACATTATTGAAGAAAGATGCATTTTCATGGACTCCTGAAGCAACTAAGGCCCTTGAACGTCTTAAAGAGGCAATGTGCCTAGCACCGGTCTTAGCTACACCAGACTTCACAAAAACCTTTATTGTGGAATGTGATGCCTCAGGAAATGGAATTGGTGCAGTTTTAATGCATAAAGGAAGACCCCTTGCTTTTGAAAGTCATCCAATCAAAGGAAAGTATTTACAGAAACCTATTTATGAGAAGGAAATGTTAGCAATACTACATGCACTAAAGAAATGGCGAACTTACCTAATGGGAAGACACTTCAAGGTAAAAACTAATCATGATAGTCTTAAACACTTTTTGGAACAAAGACTATCGTCAGAAGAGCAGCAAAAATGGGTCACAAAGATGTTGGGTTATGACTTTGAAATAATCTACAAAAAAGGAAAGCTTAATGTTGTTGCAGATGCACTCTCAAGAAAGAATTAAGAGGTGGAAGCATTGCTTTGTGCCATTTCTATTATCCAACCAGATTGGATAACCGAAGCAAGAGATGAATGGAAGAAGGACAAAGATGTATGGACACTCATTCAAAAGTTGCAGCAAGATCCTAGTACATCTGATACATTTAGTTGGAAAATGATTCCTTATGGTACAAAGATCGCTTATATCTTTGTAAGAATTCCCAACTAAAACAAAAGATTCTTCTGGAATTGCACACTTCTCCTTTAGGAGGACACTCGAGATTTTTAAAAACTTACCACAGGGTGAAGAAAGAATTTTTTTGGGATGGCCTTAAATCTGATATTCGAAAGTTTGTGGCGGAATGTTTGGTTTTCCAGCAGAATAAAGTGGAAACAATTAAGACCCCGAGACTTCTACAACCTTTATCATGGTGGTAGTTGATAGACTTACCAAGTATGCACACTTTTGTGCATTATCTCATCCATTTAAAGCAAGTACAGTTGCTACTACATTTATGGACACAATTCAAAAGCTACATGGAAACCCAAGGGTTATTGGGAGCGACAGAGATCCCATTTTTACTGGAAATTTTTGGATGGAGTTATTTTCTTGTTTGGGTACTCAATTAGCTCATAGCTCATCTTATCATCCTCAATCTTATGGTCAAACTGAGATAGTAAATAAATGTTTGGAAGGATATCTTCGTTGTTTTGTATCTGATAAACAAACACAATGGGTCAAGTGGTTACCTCTCGCTGAATGGTGGTATAACACTTCCTTCCATACTGCAGCAAAAATGACTCCATTTATGGCACTTTATGGATATCATCAACCATCGATCACATCATCTTTAAGGGAAAATTCGAAGGTTCAAGCAGTGGAAGATCACATCGAGCATCAGCAAGAAGTTCTCCAACTCTTAAAGGATAACCTGAATTTGGCACAAAAACGAATGAAACAACAGGCAGATCAACATCGCAGCGAGAGAAGTTTTGATGTAGGAGATTGGGTATTTTTACGGCTACAACCATACAAACAAATGTCCCTCAAGCAAGCTAAGAAGGATAATAAATTATCGCCAAAGTACTATGGTCCTTACAAGGTGTTGCAAAAGATTGGTACTATGGCATACAACTTGGAGCTTCCTGCTTCTTCGCGAGTACATCCAGTTTTCCATGTTTCATGCTTAAAGAAGGTTATAGGTGAAAATCTTCCAGTTCAAACAATATTGCCAGAACTTGATGAGGAAGGAAAAATCATATTGGAACCTGAAGCGGTCATGGAAACAAGAACTCGACAACTACGAAATCAATCAATTTCAGAGTATCTCATCAAGTGGAAGAACTTACCCACTGAAGATTCTACATGGGAGGATGAGAATTTTATACAAAAGCACCCAGAGCTACTCAAGCGTTGAGGACAACACTTTTTTTGAAGGAGAGGGGCATGTTAGGTCCATATATTACTAGTATAGTCCCTTATTGTTGTTAGTGTAACCCCCTTATTGTTATTATTGTACCCTTGTAACCCCCATTTTATTATTATTATTGTGCCCTTAAATTATTATTGTTAGGTCGGCTAGGATTAAATTGTGGCCCACTAGGATTACATTATGGCCCCATGGACTCCTATATAGAAAGGAGGTTTTGTAAATTGGATCATCCAAGAATTGTTCATTTATGTAATGTATTGGAGGTTTCCCCCTCGAAGTGGCTTATTTCTAAGGTGTTGATCTCTCTTTTCTTCTATTTTTGGAGATGGTTACACAACAATTGGGTTGTAAATCATATTCAAATAATCTTATATACTCCATTCAAGGATAGTCCACACCACAAAAGGAGCTTAGATTCAAGCTTGAAATTTTAGATGGTTGAATTGTTATAACATAAAGGACCCTAGGACTAGTGAACCTAACCCTTAGACTGGCGAAAACCAGACATGTGGATAGACTTATACCACTGTTGTGAATTGTAGTCCTCAAACAACTTCAGTCCTGAGCATATTGTATGGAGGCTCAGACAAATTTTTTGGGTGTCTCACATTTGTACCCCGCATCAGTGATAACACCAACATTTTACATCTCGGTCGTGTGGGAAGTGCCTGAAATTTTACATTTTTTAGAGAATAAACTTATATAAAGGTTTTTTTAGCTTGGACCTACAGTTTTGTGGGTAAATAAACAGTGACAACCTCAAAGTGCTAGTTGTGGATAAGGCTCAGTCCTACGAGGAGGGCTCATCATATATATTCCTCAGAAATGTTGTTTATTCAAATTTGAACTGCCTCCATTACAGCTTGGACAATGAGCTCGGTGTTTGGTAAAACTTGACACAAATCTGTGATAACAAATTCAAACTCAAACATGTGTGTGGAGGTTCATTAAAACTCATATCCCCTTATAAAAGGGACAATTGTGGAAGCTCACACTTAAGGGCTTTAGATGTGTGAACAGTCTGAAACCAGTAAAAATATGACACTTATACAACTTGAATTTGTGATGGGCAGTTAAAAAATTTCAAAGGAAAAAACTATAACAATGGTTTTGGGCATCATATTTGGAGTTGAGTTTGTTTGAAGACTTTGAAATTTGGAGAGAATATTGAAGTATAGTTGAAAAAAAATTTGAGTTTTTGGAACAGCCATTGAAGCAAAATTGTTGAATAATATCCAGTGAGCTAGCTTTGGATATATCCTTTGATGCCTCGTTGAAGTTAGCTTTCATATTTGAACATATTTGGAGAATATTCTTTGCAACAGATGTTAAAGAGTTGAAATCTTGCTAGAGCATCTTAAATACAATTTTGAAAACACTATTGAAGCGCCTTGTGAAGAAAATCTTGAAGCTTTATGAAAACATACCTTGGAGCTGACATTTTGAAGGCATCCTCGGAGACATGATTCTTTCTTGAAGCCCTCAAGGAGTAACCTTGGAGATATTTTTTTGGGTGACATGAAGAGTGTTTATTTTTGGTAGCATTGGATGTGATCTAAGTCTCATATTTTGTGGAGAGGCTTAGACACATGCATTACAAATAACCCATAAATCGTTTTTGGAAATTCTACCCATAAAATGTTTTATTGGAAAAATAAATTATTTTTAATAAGTACCCTAAGTCTAACTTACAAAATTAAAATAATTAATGAGTATTAATTTACACTATGGGTGAAACTTCCATCTCTAGTCAACACCCCTTTGATATTCTATCTCAAATTCTCTCTTATCCTTAATGAAAAAACATTAGAACTCAACCATTATTCACACTTAACCTTTGCACAACACTTAAATATAACCTCTCTCTAATATGAGCATCATTTTATCACTTGGCCTTAGTTATTTATTGTAACTAAACTTTTCAATTCTGAACTCTTTACATTACCATGGGTATTGATCCATGGTTTTGACCCATGCTAATGTAGCTTCACTTTCTCACTCTACCTTCTTTACATACTTGATAATAAATCTCATAGTTTTATCTTTGTTTTCATAGTGTCAGTACCAAGGGAGTAAACCAAGATGTGCGTACACTAATAGCATATAAAATGCATAATTGTCACATTATACTAAAAAAATCCTTCAAAATCCATATGCTAAAATTTTCTTATGCAGCTTCCTTCGTGCAACACGAGATACCAAAATATCCAAATATCTTTGGTGATCCCCAATATCATGTAAAACATATGATGGAGGATCCACCTCCTTTAAATATGTGTTAAATCCTACATCTAGGGATCTGAGTTCTAGTCCCTTCCATCTCATACTCCTTACCATCCGCCCATATTACCACCAAGCCTGGATATCGAAATAAATTATTATGGGGACGAATTTCACATTGAAATTGGAATTAATTTATGAATATGGGATATTTCACATCTAAATAATTTTATTAAAACAAATTGTGCATACACTACTCAAATTATGGATTCGCAAATGGATTTTTCATCGAATGATGAGCTATATGGAACAATAACGTGGGTTAAAATTCTCCCTTGAAGCATGTGTCAGGGTATATATCTAGAGATTCTATATTCAGTAATTTTGTTACACATTTCACCCATAAATTATCATGTTCATATATGTCTATAAAAATCATGGATAACCTAGTGGATCTTGCAGTTAAGATATCTAAATCTCAATCAAAACCAGTTATCAAGTACTATACCAGCAAGCCTAGGTAATTGTGTGAACTTGGAATAGCTAGACCTATCATACAAAAGGCTAAATGGGTACATACCTCCAGAAGTTGTCGGTCTTGCAAATATAGTTATGTATTTCAACCTTTCAAATAACTTATTACAGGTTCCCCTACCTTCAGAACTAAGCAAGATGACTATGGTCCAGGCTATAGATATTTCTATAAATCAGTTAACTGGTGAGATTCCAAGCTCACTTAGAGGTTGCAAAGCATTAAATTACATTAATATTTCATGCAATGCATTTGAAGGTACAATTCTAGAACCACTGTGTGAACTTCAAAATCTCCAAGACATGGATTTCTCCTTCAACCATTTGTCAGGTGTAATACCCATGCCATTGGAAAATTTGAAAATGCTCCAACACTTGAATTTCTCTTTCAACAAGTTTTCAAGAGAAGTTCATAAAGGTGGTATTTTCAAAAAGATCGAGGCCACTGCTTTTATATGAAATCTTGGTCTGTGTGGCAGTTGGGTAAGTTTTCCACCATGCTCTACTACCAAACATAAAATTCATTCACAGCTGAAAGGATTTATCATATATGTTGTTGTAATTCCAATAATTTTTGTGTGGTGTTTGTTTCTGGGTATCCTATGGAGATCAAGAAAGATCAATAAAGTGGGTACTGAAGTATTTCATATGGAGATATTATCACTCCATGACATGCATTTATTGAGGCCAACTTCTTGTGTTTTTTTGGGTATCCTATGGAGAATCTCAAGAAATTGCAAGAAAGTGGGTATATTTCATATGGAGAGCTTATCACTCTATGACATGCACTGAATGAGGCCAACTTGTTAAGAGTTGGTAGTTTTTAGCAAAATGTACAAAGAGGTTAGGAACAATAGCACATTCAATTGTTGTTGTCAAGCTTATGGATTTTGAGAATGAGGGAGCTCACAAGACTTTGGCAAATACTACAGTGTTTTAAAATGACTCCTAATACCATAATCTTATTTTAATCATAATATTTTCTTCAGACCTCCAAATCAAAGATTTGAAATTTCCTAAAATTGGTTATATCTTAATGGTGATAAAGTGGATTGAGTTTATAAGAGTAGACATTGCCCAAGGCATAACAGGGTATAATGGGTCTCTATCACCATTGTTTTGTGCAAATGATTCATTGGGGTTTGAAACCAATGAGAAAGATATGAAAGAATACTTAATGTACTTTACTACTTTGGCATGAGTATGATATTTTTTTTGTAAATTTTGAGCATTCAATGTTCATTTCCAATATGCAAGGTTGCATTCCTCTAGCTATTGTTATTTTTTATATGTTAGACAGTATATAAGCGATATCAATTGTTTCTTATTTTTGTTAAAAATTGTGATTGAAAAATATTATTATGAAGATGTCTAAAAATTGTGATTGAAAAATATTATTATGTTTGCATTTCCAACTCTCCATGTACTATTTCATTAGATCTATCATTGCACTCTTAGTGTAGATGGGGTGGCACATTTATTATATGGATGTAAAATATGTGTTTCTCAATGGAGTTATTGAGGAAGAAGTGTACATAGAGCAGCCAGAAGGTTTCGAGATCTTTGATAGTGAGTCGCATGCGTGCTAACTCAAGGGAGAATTGTATGGGCTGAAGCAAGCACCTTGTGCTTAGTACACTCGGATTGACAGCTATTTCACTAGGTTGTGCTTCACCAAAAGTGAAGTGGATGCAAACTTGTACCATATTGTGGTTGATGGTAAGCTCTTGATTATCGTACTTTATATTGATGATATAATTTTGACAGGTGATGAGCAGTTGATACATTCTTTCAAGGAGGATCTTGCAAGATATTTAGAAATGAAGGATATGGGACTCCACTATTTCCTTGGTTTGGAAATATGGCAACAAGATCATGAAATTTTTCGTTTCTCAAGGCAAGTATGCCAAAGAGATACTGGTTAAGTTTCACATGGAGAGTTGTAAACCCATGGAGACTCCTCTTCCAGGAAATTTTAGGAAAGAGGATTCTACTTCAGGAGAATTAGTGGATTTTATTGTCTACAGGTAGCTAGTGGGTTCATTGATGTACTTAGTGAACACTAGACCAGACATTTGCTACGTAGTTAACCAGCTAAGTCAAGCTATGGTTAAGCCGACCAAGATATTTTGGAAGGTGGGGAAGCATCTATTGAGATATATTAGGGGAACTAAAGAGTATTGATTATGGTACAGATGGACAGAGGGAGTGAATCTTCAAGGCTTCACAAATGGGGAATGGGCAAGCAATCCATGAGACAGAAAGAGCAGATCAAGAGGGATCTTCAGCATAGGATCGACAAAAATTTCTTGGTACAACACGAAGAAACGATCTGTGGCACTCAAATCAGCTGATGCAGAGTACATGGCAGCAATTCAAGCTGCATGTGAGGCGATATGGATGAGAAATATCCAGGTTGTTTTGTTTGGTTCTTAGATGGATCTGACGGTGATACATTTTGATAACCAGAGTTGCATTAAACTCTCGATTAATCTGGTATTCCATGATAGGTCCAAGCACATAGACATCTGGTACCACCATTTCAGAGATTGTGTTTAGAGGTGCATTATGTTACTTTAGTACATTCCCATGAAGGATCAAGATGCAGATATTTTGATGAAGGCGCTCACCATGAGAGAATTCAAATACCACAGAGGCAGGATCATGGTGGAAAATAATCCCTTTCTTATTGAGAGGAAGCATTGAATTCCAACAAGAAATTGCAACACACACACTAATGTGGGACCAATAGGTACTAGTGATACATTAGTGTGAAGACCAATTTAATAAATTAAATTGGTGCAATGTCTAACTTAATTTTCCCTTAATTAAATTGGAAAATAAATTGTAATCTTATCTCATGATCAATTGTAATAGTTAACTGAGTGTGATAAACTCAGTTAGCTCATGTATTTCGAGTTGAGGGTGGTTAGTGAGGCATGCAGAGTAATTCTATTAGTTATGGTGTTCGAATTGCAGTTGGTGCATTAGTTTAATGCATGATTAATCAGTTAAATCAGTTAAGTGAGTTAGAGTTAGTTGAACTAGTTGTAACTGTTTGTTTCACTAGTGAGAGATCAAGTGAATTAAATATTATTTAATTCACAATCAGTGATCTACCATGCAACTGTTGATTTACTATTAATATCTGCATGCATGTCAGTTCCAGTGGAGACCCAGTTGAGAGAAAGGTTAAAGGGATGTCAACTATTAGTTGTAGCATTATTGGGTTGCACACATGAAACCAAACACACATTGGATTTCCCATGATGCTTGCACAGTTTAGGAAGGCCAAAATTCCTAAATAATAGGGAATGCATTCATCAAGAATTATGCAATCAATTCGGGTTGTTTAGAGGCTGAGAATTAGCTATGTGTTGGTGGATTTTGTCCAGGACAATGTGAGATGATTAGCTGAGTGCAAGATACTCTTGTGAGAAGAGTGCATTGTAACTGTTTCATGATTCCATGTTGAATATATAATACAAGATAGTGGGGTTTTTAGCAGTAAGCTTTCTCCAGGAATATATCTGTGTTGAGGTTTTATTTGTTTCTTTCTGCACTTGTTGTGATTGGAGATTGTGCTTATTTTCTATAATTGATTGTAGAAGTATTTAGTGTCTTTCTTTAGCATATCGCATAATCGGATTGAATACATGAAATACATATTTTTTGTATAATTTCTACAAGATGTGTATGTGGAAAACACTTTTTTTGATTGTGTGGTGTTGTTACTGGAAGTGCACATACCACAAAAATCATTGATGGACATATTTGTGGTAGATATAAAGAATATCGGGAGAAGGATATTGAGAAGGCACAACGTGACTTGAAAAGGTACACACATTATTCATCTAAACATTCATAAAGAAAATAAATTTTTAAAATCTTGAAGACATCATTTCACTATGGTTCCTTCTCCACCATGTAGAGGATATTTTTTATTTTCTAATGAGCCTTCACTCACCTCCTAACTCCAAATTTTCTAAGAGAAATCTAATTTTTAAGATCATATATCATATTCTTGTATCCTAGCTGACCTATACTCAATCACTGAAGTTGGCCTCCCTCCATAAGACGTGTCCCATAATTCCAGAGTCGAATTCATATAAATACAAGCTTTGTATGTCTATTTTTCTAACTCAATTTCAGTCAAAAAATCACAAATGGAGACACATAGTTCACAATTTGTGAACTTAGAGGAGAAAAAGCATAAGGCTGAAGAGAGGAAGATTAAAGATAAATCTGCAAAAAAAATTTGGGTTGTAAATCATATTCAAATCATCTTATATACTCCATTCAAGGACGGTCCATACCACAAAAGGAGCTTAGATTCAAGCTTGAAATTTTAGATGGTTGAATTGTTATAACATAAAGGACCCTAGGACCAGTGAACCTAACCCTTGGACTGGCGGAAACCAGACATGTGGATAGACTTATACCACTTGAATTGTAGTCCTCAAACAACTTCAGTCCTGAGCATATTCTATGGAGGCTCAGACAAATTTGTTGGGTGTCTCACCTTTTTACCCCGCATCAGTGATAACACCAACATTTTACATCTCGGTCGTGTGGGAAGTGGCTGAAATTTTACATTTTTCAGAGAATAAACTTATATAAAGGTTGTTTTAGCTTGGACCTACAGTTTTGTGGGTAACTGAACAGTGACAACCTCAAAGTGCTAATTGTGGATAAGGCTCAGTCCTACGAGGAGGGCTCATCATATATATTCCTCAGAAATATTGTTTATTCAAATTTGAACTGCCTCCATTACAACTTCGACAATGAGCTCGGTGTTTGGTAAAACTTGACACAAATCTGTGATAACAAATTCAAACTCAGACATGTGTGTGGAGGTTCATTAAAACTCATATCCCCAAATAAAAGTGACAATTGTGGAAGCTCACACTTAAGGGATTTAGATGTATGAACAGTTTGAAACCAGTAAAAATATGACACTTATACAACTTGAATTTGTGATGGGCAGTAAAAAAATTTCAAAGGAAAAAACTATAACAATGGTTTTGGGCATCATATTTGGAGTTGAGTTTGTTTGAAGACTTTGAAATTTGGAGAGAATATTGAAGTATAGTTGAAAAAAATTTTGATTTTTTGGAACAACCATTGAAGCAGAATTGTTGAATAATATCTAGTGAGCTAGCTTTGGATATATCCTTTGATGCCTCGTTGAAGTTAGCTTTCATATTTGAACATATTTGGAGAATATTCTTTGCAACAGATGTTAAAGAGTTGAAATCTTGCTAGAGCATCTTACATACAATTTTGAAGACACTATTGAAGCACCTTGTGAAGAAAATCTTGAAGCTTTATGAAAACATACCTTGGAGCTGACATTTTGAAGGCATCCTTGGAGACATGATTCTTTCTTGAAGCCCTCAAGGAGTAACCTTGGAGATATTTTTTTGGGTGACATGAAGAGTGTTTATTTTTTGTAGCATTGGATGTGATCTAAGTCTTATATTTTGTGGAGAGGATTAGACACATGCATTACAAATAACCCATAAATCGTTTTTGGAAATTCCACCCATAAAATGTTTTATTGGAAAAATAAATTATTTTTAATAAATACCCTAAGTCTAACTTACAAAATTAATATAATTAATGAGTATTAATTTAAACTATGGGTGAAACTTCCATCTCTAGTCAACACCCCTTTGATATTCTATCTCAAATTCTCTCTTATCCTTAATGAAAAAACATTAGAACTAAACCATTATTTACACTTAACCTTTGCACAACACTTAAATATAACCTCTCTCTAATATGAGCATCATTTTAACACTTGGCCTTAGTTATTTATTGTAACTAAACTTTTCAATTCTGAACTCTTTACATTACCATGGGTATTGATCCATGGTTTTGACCCATGCTAATGTAGCTTCACTTTCTCACTCTACCTTCTTTACATACTTGATAATAAATCTCATAGTTTTATCTTTGTTTTCATAGTGTCAGTACCAAGGGAGTAAACCAAGATGTGCGTAGACTCATAGCATATAAAATTCATAATTGTCACATTATACTAAAAAAATCCTTCAAAATCCATATGCTAAAATTTCCTTATGCGGCTTCCTTCATGCAAAATGAGATACCAAAATATCCAAATATCTTTGGTGATCCCCAATATCATGTAAAAAATATGATGGAGGATCTACCTCCTTTAAATATGTGTTAAATCCTACATCTAGGGATCTGAGTTCTAGTCCCTTCCATCTCGTACTTCTTACCATCCGCCTATATTACCACCAAGCCTGGATATCGAAATAAATTATTATGGGGACAAATTTCACATTGAAATTGGAATTAAGGCATGAATATGGGATATATCACATCTAAATAATTTTATTAAAACAAATTGTGCATACACTACTCAAATTATGGATTCGCAAATGGATTTTGCATCGAATGATGAGCCAAATGGAACAATAATGTGGGTTAAAATTCTCCCTTGAAGCATGTGTCAGGGTATATATCTAGAGATTCTATATTCAGTCATTTTGTTACACATTTCACCCATAAATTATCATGTTCATATATATCTATAAAACTCATGGATAACCTAGTGGATCTTGCAGTTAAGATATCTAAATCTCAATCAAAACTAGTTATCAGGTACTATACCAGCAAGCCTAGGTAATTGTGTGAACTTGGAATAGCTAGACCTATCATACAAAAGGCTAAATGGGTACATACCTCCAGAAGTTGTCGGTCTTGCAAATATAGTTTTGTATTTCAACCTTTCAAATAACTTATTACAGGTTCCCCTACCTTCAGAACTAAGCAAGATGACTATGGTCTAGGCTATAGATATTTCTACAAATCAGTTAACTGGTGAGATTCCAAGCTCACTTAGAGGTTGAAAAGCATTGAATTACATTAATATTTCATGCAATGCATTTGAAGGTACAATTCTAGAACCACTGTGTGAACTTCAAAATCTCCAAGACATGGATTTCTCCTCCAACCATTTTTCAGGTGGAATACCCATGCCATTGGAAAATTTGAAAATGCTCCAACACTTGAATTTCTCTTTCAACAAGTTTTCAAGAGAAGTTCGTAAAGGTGGTATTTTCAAAAAGATCGGGGCCACTTCTTTTATAGGAAATCTTGGTTTGTGTGGCAGTTGGGTAAGTTTTCCACCATGCTCTACTACCAAACATAAAATTCATTCACAGCTGAAAGGAGTTATCATATATGTTGTTGTAATTCCAATCATTTTTGTGTGATGTTTGTTTCTGGGTATCCTATGGAGATCAAGAAAGATCAATAAAGTGGGTACTGAAGTATTTCATATGGAGATATTATCACTCCATGACATGCATTGATTGAGGCCAACTTCTTGTGTTTTTTTGGGTATCCTATGGAGAATCTCAAGAAATTGCAAGAAAGTGGTTATATTTCATATGGAGAGCTTATCACTCTATAACATGCACTGAATGAGGCCAACTTGTTAAGAGTTGGTAGTTTTTAGCAAAATGTACAAAGAGGTTAGGAACAATCGCACATTCAATTGTTGTTTTCAAGCTTATGGATTTGGAGAATGAGGGATCTCACAAGACTTTGGCAAAGACTACAGTGTTTTGAAATGACTCCTAATACCATAATCTTATTTGAATCATAATATTTTCTGCAGACCTCCAAATCAAAGATTTGAAATTTCCTAAAATTGGTTATATCTTAATGGTGATAAAGTGGATTGAGTTTATAAGAGTAGACATTGCCCAAGGCATAACAGGGTATAATGGGTCTCTATCACCATTTTTTTGTGCAAATGATTCATTGGGGTTTGAAACCAATGAGAAAGATATGAAAGCATACTTAATGTACTTTACTACTTTGGCATGAGTATGATATTTTTTTTGTAAATTTTGAGCATTCAATGTTCATTTCCAATATGCAAGGTTGAATTCCTCCAGCTATTGTTATTTGTTATATGTTAGACAGTATATAAGCGATATCAATTGTTTCTTATTTTTGTTAAAAATTGTGATTGAAAATATTATTATGAAGATGTCTAAAAACGGAGTATAGACAGTGTGAGGTTGTCACAACAACTATGAAATGGCATTATCGGTGATGCCAATTAGAAATAAACCTACCTATAATATGTTTGTGAAATAGTTAAACTTGTAAAAATAAGTAATGGTTTTCCAAACAGAAAGATACAAGTTTGTTGACAACAATTAGTGGAAGAAGATAAGGTCACTATGTTTTGTTATTTGCAATCAAAGCCTTCATGATTCAGGACAAATGCCCCTTCTTCAAGTTCTTCAACTTTAGATAGAATAAATTCAAGAGAGAAAGATTTATGATCAAGTTAAGGTATTTGAATTCTAACATATTTTTCATTTGCACTCTCTCTGATACTAAGGTTATACAGCTACAGAGAATGGTATTGTTTCTTTTTAAATGCATATTCAACCATGACATTGTGTGCTCCATAACTTCCTACATGCATACTCATCTTCAAAAGCCGGAAACTATAAGTTTGAGACATTCAAAGAATTTTCCTAAAAGCTCACTGTGGAGTAATGCAAAAAAAAATGACTTATCGAGTATTTGAATTCTAACATATTTTTCATTTGCACTCTCTCTGATACTAAGGTTCTAAAGCTACAGAGAATGGTATTGTTTCTTTTTAAATGCATATTCAACCTTGACATTGTGTGCTCCATAACTTCCTACATGCATACTCAACTTCAAAATCTGGAAACTATAAGTTTGAGGCATTCAAAGAATTTTCCTACAAGCTCACTGTGGAGTAATGCAAAAAAATGACTTATTGGGTATTTGAATTCTAACATATTTTTCATTTTCACTCTCTCTGATACTAAGGTTCTACAGCTACAGAGAATGGTATTTTTTCTTTTTAAATGCATATTCAACCTTGACATTGTGTGCTCCATAAATTTTTACATGCATACTCATCTTCAAAAGCTGGAAACTATAAGTTTGAGACATTCAAAGAATTTTCCTAAAATCTCACTGTGGAGTAACGCAAAAAAATGACTTATCGGTAATTGTCGTGCATCTTTATCAACTGAATTCAAACTGAACTTGCATCCATTCTATATACAATATGTAATTTGTCGGGGCTCATTTTATTCATGAGACTAGTCAATTTGACAATAGTGGCAAAACATTGATATTTGATATATTGAACTGATTCTTCACATATTGCCCCCTTCACCCACTAAATTTTCCATGCGTTGAGCCCACAAAGGCAGCCTTCCCCTATTACGGTTACTCTCTTGCAAGTCGTCACCAAATACAGGTACTCTTAAGGTGGCCCAATCTGGGCAAAGACAGTGGACCATGGGTTGCTTCTAAATTTCTCCAAATATCACATCGTGGTAAACGATGAAGGAAGAAATTGTGACAATGGAATCAATCTTGGAATTTTCAAATCAATTGCGACAATTGCCACAGCTAAGAAAAAAAATTACTCTTCGGTTTTGTAAGGAAGGTGATTCACGTTACTTATCGGGACTAACTGAGGTTTTGCACTCTTCACGAGGTAACTTTTAGCTCAGGTTTTGCAAGTTTCGAATAGGAATGATGATCTGAATAGGAGCAAGTGCAAAGAATTTGATTGAAAATTGGAATCATTTCTGGCATACATGCAGTATTTACTTTTCCTCTGACAGAGATAGAGTCAAATCTGAGGTTAGTAGAAGTTTCCATATTTCCTCGAATCTGGTTTCTGACCACAGAGAATTTGTGTCAGAAGTTGGGGGAATTGCCAACCGAAGCCGAAAGGAACCGGAAGATTTTCTGATCGGTGACGGAAACCGGGCAATTCCTCCAGCGGGTTAGACTACTCCATTCATATTTAACTAGTATTTCTTTATGTGGTTAAACTATTTGATAACTTACCAAAAAGCATCATACTCTCATACCAAACTCAACTTAACTTACTCTTTTAAGCATTAAATGCTATAAATGGGTAAAGTTTTTTTAACTTTTAACCTAAAATAAAAAAATTAAATTAAATATATGGGGTTCTTATGAAATAATATTCAAACCTTTTATTAATTTCTTAGAATTTTTTATATAAATAGCTTCCCAAGTTTGAGTAATTCATTCATATTTAACTAGTACTTCTTTATGTGGTTAAACTATTTGATAACTTACCAAAAAGCATCACACCCTCCTACCAAACTCAAGTTAGCTTACTCTTTTAAGCATTAAATGCTATAAATGGGTAAAGTATTTTTAACCTTTAACCTAAAATAAAAAAACTCTCATACGAAACTCAAGTTAACTTACTCTTTTAAGCATAGCCCATGTGGGACTTTGGTTCCAGGGTGAAGGGTGCTTTGTTAAGGCACTCCATGTGATAGGTCACTGGTTCCAATCCCCCGTGGGTGCTGACTTACAAAAAAAAAAAAAAAACAACTTACTCTTTTAAGCATTAAATACTATAAATGGGTAAAGCTTTTTTAACCATTAACCTAAAATAAAAAAAAATTAAATTAAATAAAATTAAATATATGGGATTCTAAACTGTTATGAAATTATATTCAAACTCTTTATTAATTTCTTAGAATTTATTATATAAATAGCTTCCGAAGTTTGAGTAATCCATTCATATTTAACTGGTATTTCTTTATGTGGTTGAACTATTTGATAACTTACCAAAAAACATCACACCCTCATACCAAACTCAAGTTAACTTACTCTTTTAAGCATTAAATGCTATAAATAATGGGTAAAGTTTTTTTAACCTTTAACTTAAAAATAAAAAATAAAAAAATAAAAAATAATTATAATAATATTAATTAATTAATTAATTAATTAAATTAAATATATGGGTTTTTCTTTATGTTGTTAAACTATTTGATAATTTACCAAAAAGCATCACACCCTCGTACCAAACTCAAGTTAACTTACTCTAAGCATTAAATGTTATAAATGGGTAAAGCTTTTTTAACTTTTAATTTAAAATTTAAATAAAATAAAAATAAAAAATAAATAAAAACTAAATAAAAAATTTAAATATATGGATTATAAACTATTATGAAATAAAATTCAAACTTTCTATTAATTTCTTGGAATTTTTTATATAAATATCTTCCCAAATTTGAGTAATCTATTTATATTTAACTATATTTCTTAATGTACTTAAATTATTTGATAACTTACCAAAAAGCATCACACCCTCATACCAAACTCAAGTTAACTTACTCATTTAAGCATTAAATGCTATAAATAATGAGTAAAACTTTTTTTAACTTAGAATTTAAAAAAAAATTAAATTAAATATATAGCATTTTAAAAGTTATAAAATAATATTCCAACTCTCTATTAATTTCTTAGAATTTTTTTATATAAATAGTTTTCCACATTTGAATAATACATTCATATTTAACTAATATTTCTGTATGTGATTAAACTTTTTGATAACTTGTAAAAAAACATGACACCCTCGTACCAAACTCAAGTTAACTTGGTCGGTCTTTTAAGCATTAAATAAAGCTTTTTTAAAGCTTTAACTAAATATATGGGGTTCGAAACTGTTATGATATTAAATTAAATAAAAATGTCCAGTTTTCATGGTTACAATGTTACATGCTTACCGTTCTATTCATGTTTATAAATATGGCCATTTATGATCGCATCTTATCATCGTCTTTCTCAATTCTCATCGACCCCCCTCTGATACCAGCCGTTTTCTTTTCTTTGCTTTCAGCAAGTAATCGCAATAATATTGAGAAGGATTTCATCGCATAATCTGATAAATATCGAGATCAAGGATTTGTCATTGTCATGGCGGAGTGGATGAGGAGCAGTGAGGAGGAGGAGGAGGATTTGATGAGCGTCGATGAGGAGGAGGATGATTCGATGAGCGGCGGTGACGAAAATGAAGTCTACCACCCCTACGTAGAAGATGTTTCTACCGCCACACAGAATATCAACAACATCAGACTCATCTCTCAAGAAACTTTATTGCCTGCACAGAGAGAGGAGTTAAGTAAGGTGATGGATCTCCTTGCTGTAAAAGAACAGCTTGCTCGCACACTCTTGATTCATTATCGCTGGAATTTTGCAAGATTAGTTGATGCATTTGTAGAAAGAGGGAATGACTGCTTGTTTTCCCAAGCGGGTGTTGCTATTACACGGCCGGAATCCACAAATTGCCAAGCAGGTGTTACCGACTGCATTGTCTGTGGAGATGAAGATTTGAGCCAAGAGGATACCACAATGATGAATTGTGGTCACACTTTCTGCAATGTCTGCTGGACGAAGCACTTCCTTATTAAGATAAACGATGGACAAAGCAAGCGGATTAAGTGCATGGATCCAGAATGTAATGTCATCTGTGACGAAGACATCATAAGAAAGTTAGTGACTGCAGAAGATCCTGAAGCAGCCCAACGCTTCGATCGCTTCCTATTTGAGTCTTATATTGATGATAACGACAAAGTCAAGTGGTGCCCTAGTGTTCCCCATTGTGGAAATGCAGTTCGAGTTGAACGAGATGTTTACTGTGAGATCCAGTGCACTTGCGGACATCAGTTTTGTTTCAATTGTTTGGCTCAACCACACTCTCCTTGCTCCTGTTCGATTTGGAAGCTTTGGGATAAGAACGAGTCTGAGACATTATATTGGATTGCAGTTAATACCAAGTCGTGTCCCAGTTGTGGGAAGAACGTAAATAAAGATGGTGGCTGCAACTTGGTGACCTGCGTATGTGGCCAACACTTCTGCTGGTTGTGTGGTGGTGCTACTGGAAGTGCACATACCACAGAAAGCATTGATGGACACAGCTGTGGTCGATATAAAGAAGATGAGGAGAGTGATATTAAGAAGGCACAACGTGACTTGAAAAGGTACACACATTATTTCTCCAGATGGAAAGCTCATAAGGATTCACTGGAGCTTGAAACAAAGCAAAGGGAATTATTAGAGAAAAATATTTTAGATTTTCAAAGCAATGAATCTGGTTTTACTGATTATAGTTGGTTACTAAATGCACTGCAAAAGCTGTTTAGATCAAGGCATGCCCTTGCTTATTCATATGCTTTTGCATTTCACATGTTTGGGGATGACATACTCAGAGATATATTAACACCCACAGAAAAAGAATTGAAACAGAATCTTTTTGAAGATCAACAGCAGCAGCTAGAGGGAACCGTAGAAAGGCTTTCAAAGATTATTGAGCAGCCTTCTGATAAACAGAGTGTTATGGCCAACCAAGGACAAGTTGTTGATATTAGTGGCGTGGTGGATACAATGTGTCGAAGAATGTACGAGTATATCGAAAATGATTTGGTCCGTAACCTTGGGTTGACAGCACATCCAATTGCTCCATATAACTCCAAGGGTGTCCACATACTTTCTGATACGTAATCGATATCACAAGGCAAATTAGTTCATGGCGAAATATTCACCTCCCTGTCTTACACAAATCATTTTGGGTAGTCTTTGTTCTTCTGAGCGTCTCTTACATTGCCTGTGTTTAATGGAGTTGTGTTTGAGATTAAGTCAATGGTTGGCGTTTACATTCATTGTGTTTGGCGTTTACATTCATTGCGTTTGGCGTTGTTTTGAACGTCTCTTACATTCTCTTACATTCATTGTGTTTGGAGTTCTGTTTCATATCAAGTAATACTAGTCTTCTTTCTTCTCAACGTCTCGTACATTAATTGTGTTTGGAGTTCGGTCTCATATTAGTCATGTGGTTTGGATTAAGTTTTGGTAAATAACAAGTGTTATTGGACAGTTTTATTGGACAGTTTAAGTGGTTGTTATGTTTTTGGAAAAATTGTAAATTAATATATAGGATAATTTTTATTGTAGGTATTTATATTTATTTTTATATAGCATCTATTAATTTTTTATGCAAATACTTGCTTAAATTATGATTGAAAATAAGTGTAATTAAATAGGTTATTTTAATTTAGTTGGTTTTCCTATAAAACTTAATAAAAATCATTACATAAATATTTCAAAATCATAACAATATATGGATGATACCAATGAACGATAACCATGAAGATAACCATAACTACATAGTGCAATTTTACAACCACTACAACCACAACCACTATTGGCTTGAGACAAGTTAATGTAAAATAAGAAAAAACATATTTAGGGTAAAATTCAACCCTTGATATATTGTAGTTGTTTTTTCAAAATATATTTAGGTTAAAATTCAACCCTTGATATATTGTAGTTGTTTTTTCAAAATATATTTAGGGTAAAATTCAACCCTTGATATATTGTAGCTTTTCCAAAAATTTTATATATTGAAATTAATAATAGTCATGGTTTTTAGTAATTTATGTTTTATTTTGATTTAGGAATATTTTTGCAAGTCATGTTTTTTTAAGTGGATGGTTATTGTCCTTAAATCCA
The DNA here is from genome assembly GCA_034641835.2 of Pinus albicaulis. Lineage (NCBI taxonomy): Eukaryota > Viridiplantae > Streptophyta > Pinopsida > Pinales > Pinaceae > Pinus > Pinus albicaulis. Next base: position 1,670,302,078 of record CM076584.1, on the reverse strand, counting down.
ATTTGCTTAGATGGAATTCATTGTTGTGCAACTTGATCTTTCATGCAAAATATATTTCTTTCATGTTCTAGTATTATTCACCTTGGTAGTTATTTATTTTAAAAGAAAAAATTGTTTCAACTAAGGCTTTTTAAATTGAGTAAAAGGCATATTGCATTGAGAAGGTGAAGTGTCATAACAATGTATATGAAAATACTTAGTATCCATAGTCATCTATATTCGACTCTTGCATTGCCTAAATAGAAAGATTCAAATTATAATCTACATCACTTAATTATAACGATTTAAACCCATTGTAATCATACTATAATCTTGTGAAAGCTCAACTATCCGTCACATCACTTAGTTTGGAATGTAATATAGTGAGATGCAAAAAATTCTTCTAAATAGCCATGGCATCAAAGAGTCATCTTAGATTTGGAAAAACAAGTTTGGTAATCTAGACAATATACCAAAGAGATATGTGGTAATCTAGACAATATATCAAAGAGACATGTGGATCAAGAAACTATGTACTAGATTTTTGATATCCGGAATTCCTCTAGGACCATATCTACCTCTTACATAAAAATTGTAAATAATAATGGGAAAATTCCTCACTAATAATTATCTAGATTGGATCATTATATTGTTTTTCATCCATCTTGATGCATTTGGAGTGTAAAGAGTAGAGGAATCAACTCAGGGGTAAAACTTTTCCGATTTATCGTAGCACCATTTCATTTTTTTCTACACATATGTTTCCTACAAGGTAAGAAGTGCATCAATTGGAGTCTGTATGCTCCTCTATAGCCTAGTTTAGGGTGGATGAGTGAGCTTTAGGTGAGTGTGAGTGTCACTCTATAGCCTAGTTTAGGGTGGATGAGTGAGCTTTAGGTGAGTGTGAGTGTCACTGTGAGCATTATATGGGTGACTCTTAGATGTGATATGTGAGATGTGAGATATATTTTAAATTCATTTTTTTTATTATACTGTAACATTGTTTTTTATAAATAAAATTACTAACAATTTTTTAGATAAAAGAAAGTATAATATACATATCACATCAAAATATATAACATATAAATAGTACTTATAAATTAATATCCATTTTACCTTATAAATTAAATTAACTATTGAATAACCATCCTTTAATTTAATTAATAAGAGGATAAAAATTTAATATTTACAATATAACAATATTTTTAATCATGAATATTTACCATGGATATTATTAACTTCCAAATAGTTTTTTTTACAATAATATTTACAATATAACAATATTTTTAATCATGAATATTTACCATGGATATTATTAACTTCTAAATAGGTTTTTTTACAATACCATGGGCCAATACAAACAGAAATATAGAGAGAGAGAGAGGGAGAGGACTGTATATCTAAACTCTCCATCCTCACAACTATTACTTTTGAGGTATATTTAAACTCTCCATGTTCACAACTACTAAAAATATTCCCATAGAGATTAAATCAAGCTTTTACTAAATTAAAAATGAAAATATGTTTATACATACATATGTGAAATTTATATAATATAAATAATATTATAAAGAATCAGGATAGATGCATTTTAAACAAGGATCCATCGAAGAGAGAAAACAAAGTGACTAACAAATAAGTTTTTATTATTGTATTTTCTTTGACACCATTAATCCAAAATATAGATTTAATATTTTACAACCAATTATGTTTTTTTTTAGATACTTTCTTAAATACAATACAATGGAATCGTATTTAAGAGCTCGTGTTATATGGAGGGGGAATAGAGTGGGGGAGAGATACATAGAGGTGGGAGAGATGAGAAGAGAGAGGAAGGAAGAGAGAGAGGAGGGGGGATATAGGATGAGAGAGGGAGGGAGAGATATGGATTTGGAAGGGGGAAGAGAGGGAGGGAAGAACAAATACATTGAGGGATAAATGTGGACAGAGAGATGGAGTGATAAGGGAGAGATGAATATGGAATGAGGGAAAGAGGAGATGAGGTAAGGGAGAAAAAAAGAGATGACAGAGATAGGGAAATAAGGGGAAGAGAGATAGGGATACATAGATATGGAGGGGGGAAGGGAGGGTAAGAGTGAGAAGGGGAGAGAGAGGGATACAGTGACAGAGTTGGAGGGTGGAGAACAAAGTGCATGTGTGATGGGGGGAGAGATAGAGGTAGGTGGGAGAGAAAGGGAGAGAGAGGAAGGAAGAGAGAGGGGAATTTAGAAAGAGGAGAGAGAGGGGGGGAGAGACAGAGGGAGGTGGGAGAGAAAGGGAGAGAGAGGAAGGAAGAGAGAGGGGACTTGAGAAAGAGGAGAGACAAATGGAGGAGGGAGAGAAAGGGAGAGATGGGGGGGAGAGAGGGAGTTGGAAGGGGGAAAGAGAGGGAGGGAAGAAAAAATAAATTAAGAGATAGAGGTGGAGAGAGAGAGGGGGGAGTGATAAGGGAGAAATGAAGATGTAATGAGGGAGAGAGGAGATGAGGGAAGGGAGAGAAAAGGAGAGGATAGAGATAAGGAAAGAAGGGGAAGAGAGAGACTAGGAGACATAGATATGGAGGGGGGAGAGAGGGGGAGAGAGAGGGAGATAGTGACCAAGTTGGAGGGTGGAGAGAGAGAGTTTGTGTAATGGGTGAGAGACAGAGGGAGGTGGGAGAGAAAGGTAGAGAGAGGAGAGAGAGATGGATTTGGAAGGGGAAGAAAGACATAAAGAGAGAAAGGTGGAGAGGGATAGGGAGTGACAAGGGAGAGATGGAGAGATGATGAGGGAGAGAAGAGACTAAGAAGAGAGAGAGAGAGAGAGAGAGAGAGAGAGAGAGAGAGAGAGAGAGATGGAGACAAGGGGAAGAGAGAGAGGGAGAGGAAGAGGTAGGGAGATAGATATATATAGATATGGGGAGAGAGAGTGTGTATGTTTTGGGGGTGAGAACGAGAGACAAGGGGAGATAGAGATATAGATGGAGAGAGAGAGAGATAGAGAGAGAGAGTATGTTTGGGGGTTGAGATAGGGATATAGATGGAGGGGGTGAGAGGGATTAAGAAAGGGACAAAGAGAGGGAGGAAGGAATACATATATGGTAGAGAGAGAGCATGAAATGTCTTTAGGGGGCTAAAATAGAGATACAAATAAGGAGATATGGAGGGAGGTATAGATATAGATGGCAAGGGGGGAGAGGGAAGAATAGAACGATAGAGAAAGGGAGGGAGAGGTGAAGAGAGAGAGAAAAGGGAGAGAGGGAAGGGGAGAGAGAGGAGAGAGGGAGGGAGATAGAAACAGAATTGAAGGTGGAAAGAGAGGGAAGAATAAAGAGACACACAGAGACAAATACAGGCATAGAAGTTAGATCTAGAAAGTTGTGAATATTTTTTTCACTAAAATAGATGTATTGATTTTAGTGTAGTTGTTGATTTCTAGTCCTATATGAGTGCTTGCACTAAATGCATTGATTTCGGTGTAGATGTTGATTTCTACTCCTATTTGATTGTTTGCACTATATGCATTGGTTTTAATGTATATATTGATTTATAATCATATATGATCCTTTCACTAGATGCATTGATTTCAGTGTAGATGTCAATTTCTAATCTTATTTAATACCTTACACTAGATGGCTTAATTTCAGTGTAGATGTCGATTTCTACTCATATTTTATTGCTTGCACTTGATGTATTGGTTTTAGTGTAGATATTTATTTCTAATCCTATTTGAATTCTTGCACAATATGAATTGATTTTAGTGTAGGCGTTGATTTCTAATCAAATTTTATAGTTTGCACTAGATGCACTGATTTCAGTGTAGATGTTGATTTCTAATTTGATGCAACTAGATGTATGATGTACATTAATTTTGAATTAATTAGATTAATAATGTGCATTTATATTAGTGTAAGCACATATTTTCCCCCTCCATATATATATCTATCTTCCATTGTCTCTCCTTGATCTCTCTATCTCACCCCCAAACATACACTCTCTCTCCATATCTATCTATATCTCTCTTTATCCATCCCTTTTACACTCCCTCTCTCTCTATCTTCCACTTCTCTCTCTCTAACACTTCTCTCTCCATATCTTTCTATATCTCTCTTTCTCCCTCCCTTTTCCACTCCCTCTCTCTCTCTTCTCCTCCTCTCTCTCTCTAACAATTCTCTCTCCCCATATATATATATATATATATCACTAGTAGAAAATGATGAAATTAGTGACTAGGTGACCTAAAAAATTTAGTCACCACAACTATTTCAAGTGAATTACTACTAAATTTGAACAATTTAAAGTGACCCAACTAAAAACGACTAACTTAAACGACTAATTTAGTAGAGGGATAAAATAAACGACTAGATAATAAGTGACCCAACTAAAAACGACTAACTTAAACTACTAATTTAGTCCAGGGATAAAATAAACGGCTAGATAATAAGTGACCCAACTAAAAACGACTAACTTAAATGACTAATTTAGTCCATGACTAGATAATAAGTGAAAAAATAAAAAATGATTAATGTAAATGAACACTATAGTATAAGAATAAAAATAAGACCAACTAGCAAGTAAAAGAAGTATATGATTTAGTCATTCATGCTAGTCATTTTTAATTGTGTCACTCCGGAAATGGAACATTACAATTTTGATATTAAATTGTTACATTTCACTAAAATTTGACACTGCAGATGAATTCAGAGATAAAGGGAGTCTATGAATCCATCGATAGTGTTAAAATTTAGAGACAAAGGGGTTGCTTCCCTATATTCATGGATGCATCCACAATAAAATTTTCAGTGTGGACTGACGCACTTTACTCAAGAGATTTGATCTAGGCATTTGATAGTGTAAAACTAGCCAAATACCCATCAACACTAATAAAAAATTGTTTAGCTAACCCTTATTTTCCATGCGAAAAATACTTAAGAGATAATTTTCCACATTTGTGAAAACATGTTAAAAAGAATTATAGCTCATGTAATCGCAAATTAATTATAAATATATTGCTATATATTCTTATCTTTTGATATAAAAGTGAATGTATAAAAATCTCTTCAATAAAATGAATGTTTAAAAATGTAATCATAATATTATTCATTTAAAAGAAAAGTGAAATACTTCTACAAAAATTATACAAACATTATAAATCTTAAAATTAGTTTAAAATATGAATTAATTTATTTTTCCATTTTCTTATTTAAAAAAAATAAATTTTATTTTTTCAAAAAAATAAAAAAATTCTCTTCAAATTGACAACTTTGTAAATATTTAAAAAAGAAAAACTATTCAACAACTAAACTTAAATCAAAACATAAATCAAAGTCGTGGAGGGAAAATAAAAACAGAAATCAAAGCCGTGGAGGGAAAAATCAAAATGAGGGAAAATAAAAGAAAATCTTAGAAATTCCAAATTCTTTTTTGCTGTCACCGCAGGCGGGGAAAACCAAAACCATAAACACCGTTTCCTAATGCCGCTTAATTATCCTCTGCTCGCAATAGCTGGAAATATTTATCAGATGAGGAACAGAGGGTACTCCCCTTAGCAGACGGAGAGTGTACTCTCTACAATGATCCCGTGTTGGAGAGGAGGTATGCTTTACTCATACAATTCGATTATTGTAAACCAACACCAAGTCAGAAAGAAACCAAAAAGAGAGAGAGGGGCACATTTTACATGTCAATGTAAATTTATGGCATAAAAATTCTATGCGTTATGTGGGCTTTGAAGCCATTTTCTCTTTGTCTTTCATTTTTAAACTAAAATGAGATTGAATTTGCTGATATTTTGGGGAATTTTTTTTTCCATTGAGTAATGCGATTGAATTTGTTGACGATTTGAGGGTTTTGTCCAGTTATTTATGTAGCAGAATGATGAATTGGCGTATCTATCCCTACAGCTTCACGAAGCTCCAATGCAGGAAGGTTTGAAGGGTTTGGCTCGATTTCTGGCAGAGGGCATCAAAAAAGACTGTTTAATGAACTGCGAAAAGAAGATGTTGTGCCCTATTGGTTTATGATGGTGAGTGTCATCCATGCTTGCACCCATTCAAGAGCTCTGCAAAAGGGCATGTGGATCAATGGTTACATAACTAGAAGTGGCTTTGAATTATATGTTTTTGTTGGAACTTCACTCATCGATATGTATGCAAAGAGTAGGAGTATAGATATTGTGTGTTGTGTTTGATAAAATGCATGAAAGTGATGTGGTGTCTTGGAATACCATGATTTGATTATTGGAAATGTCGTTAATGAGAATGAAAATTAAGCTTTGATGTTTCTTAGATTAATACAACTGGCATCCATTAAACCTTACTCTGTCACCATGGTGAACGTCCTCCCAACTTGTGCCCAGTTAGCAACTGTGCAATGGGGTAAGTGGGTTCATTCTTATAATATTAGAATAGGATTTGTGTCTGATATTTTAGTGGGGATTTCTCTCAAAGATATGTATGAAAAATGTGGAAAAATTGAACTGGCATACCAATTTTTTGATGAGATATCTAAATGAGGGAGTACTAAGTGCATGTGACTGTGAAATTTATCTTCGCTAGCTTCCACTAAAAATTGCATGCGACAAATCAGAAGCCATATTTGGTCAGATCACATAGAGAAGAAATATGAATTGAAACAGAGCCTCGAATCTCTAAAAGGATGTTAACCAATCCATTCAGAAGCATCCTACTCTATGTTGTAGACAAACCAACAAACAATTACAAGAGACATAGGATTCTAACAGATGATTGTTTGTCAATATTCTGACCATATTTCAATGTTGCTATACAAGATCTAAATGGCTCCATCCTGCATTCTAAGCTACAATATTTTCTTTAAATTCTGGAGCATAGAAGTGTGTCTTACTCACTACAATTCGTCATTATAATTTCAATAGCATCGTCATTTTGGAAGTCAGGGTAGTGATTTATTAGTTAAACAGGGTACATGCTTCAAATCCTACATGTAGTTAATGTCAAAATCAGAAATTCCTTCAAAATTCAACCAAGAATGTGCAAAAGGCAGTATAAAACGATCCTCGCACACTTTAGAGAGTGTAAGCAGAACTGACATTCTACATGTAAATAATGTCAAAATCTGAAATTCCTTCAAAATTCAACCAAGAATGTGCAAAAGGTAGTATAAAATGATCCTTACACCCTTTAGAGATTGTAAGTAGAACTGTTCTTTGCAAGTATCTCGCAATAGATAAAAGGACCTGCATGTTGCCTACAAACTCTTGCAAGGAAGCTTGTTACCATTGATTCATAATACGAGATAAACCAATAAGAATACAAAACCAATACATAGTAGAATGAGAAAGAGTGGATTCATTAATTCATTATATGGCTTCTTTCTCATCGACTGTAAATTCTTGGCATAACACCCAAAATATGCAACAAGAGAGCTAATGAACACAAGTGGGCATCCTTGTAATTTTGTCCTCTGCAAATACTATTGGGCAATTCTTCAAGGACATAATCACCTCCTGGCAGTAGATCCTTCGACAGGGTAAAAGTTAGAAGGGTTTGAGGGCATGGTGGGAATATCTGAAATGATTCCCTTGTTGCATGGAGTCGAACTACTCCCTCAATTGATCTATCTATTGCCTCCTTTTATTCTCTACCTTTGAGACCAAACCTGCTGATAAATCTATGCACAATTACCACCTCCTTAATCAATGCTAGCTAGTAATGATGATGGGTTGAGGCAGTCAATTCAGGGAACTCCAGTTTTAGAGGATCTTCCCTGCAAATGCATAGCCAATTCCCAACTCTTCAATTCTTTTTTTATCAAGAAACACAACTTAGATTATAATAGATAAATTATAGCAGATCTCTTAAACCATGGGTTAATAAGGGAACAAAAATTGAGTAAAAAATAATGAGAAAAAAGAATTCTACAATTTAATATAGATGAGATGTATCAGAAAAATATATTTTAGTCATAAGTAAAAAAAAGAAGAAGAAGAGAGAATGTAAAAAACCAATAAAACATTACAAATATGTTGAATTAATATAAAACTGAACGGTGCACTTATCTTCTTTTTTCATAATAATTTTCAATGTGGAATACCATAGCCCCTGTTCATATTGTTTGAGATCCTTTAAAAAACTCTTCACTTCACATTGCTAAAGCCAAAAAATAAATAAGAGGTCATGTTTAAGCTTTTCAGCCTGAAATCTGCTATGACTAGGAGAGCTCATAATTTACATGTTACTGGATTCATAAATGATGGTCTTGTCAAAGAGAAGGGCGCCCCATGGACCTGTTGAACCAGATTTCACTTGCTGCTTTGAATCTACTGAAAGATCAAACTTTATAGGCTTGTCATACATAATGGCTCTGGAGGTTTCGAAATACAGTGCATAGTTAGTCAATGTCAACCGCCCTGATCATGCACCCATCAAATCAAACAATTCCTCAGGTCTATATATTCTTTATTTGATTAATCTGTATGGATACCAAAAATATTATACATATGTATATACCTAAAAGGGTTGTTGTTGTTTAAAATAAATGTGTTCGGGTGATGAGAATAAATATTGTAAGGGTGACTGCCAACATGGCAATAAGTATTTGTTAGATAACTTACATGTGAACTATAGAACTTGACAGTTTAAGGGCCACATCACCATACTGCATTAGAGTAAAGCTTGATTGGTAGAACCTGTAAGCATTATTTGAAGTAGTATGGTGACATTTCCCATTCTCCTTGACTGAGATGGCCATTAAATAGCCAATCAATATTGTCACTCTCCACAGTCCTCATCAATATACATAAACTAATTAGACATATATAAATGCATACCCAGCCAGCTTGTAATACTAATGTGACACACTACTCTCTGTGTTGCTCCACTACCATCAACGTGCAATACTATCTCCCCCTTTGCAATATTTAAGATGGGCATCTTCTGTTTCTTCAAATCGTTTTCAGATCTGGTCGATACACATAATACCACGCTAAAGCACCAAATTTTACAATAAAGGTTCCTCTAGATTGTCCCAGTCATAACAAGGGTTCTAACTACCTGAACTTAGTACAGTGGAGGGTTTCACAACTCGTCACGTTGTCATAGCATTTTGGTTTAAACTACGTAGAATATTTAGTACGATAACATTTGGACTGAACTAGGGAGTTTTCCTATTGAAAAGGTGAATTAACACACTGAAACGCTGAAGAAAAAGGCTAAATCCATGTCAAATTCAAGCCCAATTAGTTGAGAACTTATATTTGCGAAAATATTTTAGTATTATAGCTTTTCAATGACTTAACAAGTGCAATTGGTATAAACTTCATCTTCTAATGTTCTCTGATATTTTTCTTTTAGTAAATTTTAGTGCCACATTTTTATTAAAATAGGGTTCAAAACACAGGTCTGACAAGTCCAAATTTTAGTGCAAAGTTTTTCAATTGAAAAAGAGCTCAAAACACCATGAGGGTAGATATTTTTTGGAAGTTCCAATTTTTAGGTTCATTTTTTATAAAATTTCATGACCATTCAACAATCTGTGTCATCCTTTTAACGATGGATGTCGTCTTTTTAAAATGGACCAAAATCTATGGTACAAAAGTGGACATGAATACATAGTAGAATGAGAAAGAGTGGATTCATTAATTCGTTAGATGATGCAATGTCTCATTAAGTCATTACATAGTAGGAGAAGAGGAGTACATTTCATATATACCAAATACCTAACTAACAAAAACCACATTTAATACTATATTAAATGCCTCATAAGTACATCTTCTATTTGGCAACTCTGACAGCTCAATTTCACAAATTTTCTAGGTGGCGACAAGTTAAAATTTGTATGATAGCTATCAATGTTATTTGTTATCCTCTGCTACATGTTGGCTTCTCTTTTGGTGGCTTAATCACTTTGATTCAGTCGCTCTATCATGAACAAAAGCTATACATTTTGGCATCTCTCTTGGCAGCTACCCACTCACTCACAACATCTCTAGCTTGATTCTTTGGTTATTCAACAGATAATATCTACCCATGTGATGATAGGATTCACAAAAGGAAAACCTATAAAGTTCCTATGCTTAGTGTAACTCCATGAGTCAAGAAATTTATTTGATATCATCAATTCTATGATTCTTTAGCCTGCTTTCTGCAATATTTTTGTGGGTGTTTTGTTGTGCTATGAATTCCCACGGTTCTCACAGTTTGATTGCATACATATACCATGTTGAATTTCGACGACCTTGGGTCTCGGATAGAGTATTAAAATCTTTGACGCTCCAGACCAAGAATCTCAACAAAACTACTTTGCACAACAGAATATAAACAACAGTAAATCATATATGCATAGAATATAAACAACTTTTCAATTTTTCAACCCAACTTCGTTATATTAACAACATATAATACAATAGTCAAAGGCTCCCATATCAAGGATAATGGCCCTCATACATCCACTAGTACAAGATACAAACAAGATACTTTGACCATCTGGATGTAGTGAAATCTCTTAGCCTTCTCGGTCATACCCTGTACTTGCTCGGTCCTTCAGCTTCCGAGTTGCAGCTCCTACCTCTATCAATGCTCCAATTCCATATGGCCACTAAATCTTGGCTATCCAATCTTCTCTCTAGTTGTGCCTCAGTCCATCAAGGTGAAAACACATCAAGACTCTTGTCAAGTTTTTCACAACTCCACTTGTGAACAACTCACAATTTTCCCAATCCTGCTCCTCAACTACTCAGGGACTTCAACTCACTATGGTCTTCCTTTGTTGCAACGATGAAGACCAACATAGGGCACGAAGGGCTACCACCTATCACTCCAAGATGTCCATCTCCCACAATGAACTCAGGTTGGGAGGATTTCCCATCATCTGCTGTAGAAGTCCTTCTCCACACACACGTCTCAAGGTCCACGATCTTGCTCCTGGTTGGCCAAACTCTTGAGCTCCACAACTGTCAGGCTTGCAGTCACCTTTTTCCATCAAGGTGTTGTACTTTGGCTCCAAAATGGACACTATCATGTTGTCCTCCACCAGACCATAAGTGCTGAATCTCGTTCACACTTGGTCCTCTATCACATTGTCCTCCAACAATCCATGAGAGACCAAGTCCACGCTGTAGCATTTTCACCTAGATAGGGAATCCCCACACCTGGGAGACCCTTACACATGGCTACCCACAAAATTTATCAAATCGTTGTTTGCCCTGCAAAAAAGGAGCTATTATGCAAATCTAGGCACCTCAATGTGTCCTTGCCTAGGACACCATCGAACCATCATACAAGGGTGGATCTGCAACATACCTTGATGTTGTCCTCTTGCCTTCTGATCTAATGTGCTTGTTTTCACCTTGGTTTCTTGGTAGGCCTCCCAACAATCCATGTGGGCTCCTCCAAACAACTCCTAAGGCCTCCTCAAGCTGCCCATCAAACTGATCCACACAATAGTCATCACTTTGACCCAATACTTGATAAATTATTGCTCCAATTTTGTTTCCCAATCACTGTGGCAACTATCACTCATTTAGGGCATCTAACCATGAGATCTACCCCATCCTCATTGACTTCCACATGCTGCCCTATCACGATTTAAAACTGTTCCACAAGTTAGGATCCAACATCTACAAGAATGCATTGAAATGCATACCTTAAGCTCACTTTTTTGATGTCTCCTTCATTGCTGCAATCTAGGCCTGGTTAGGGCATTACACAATCCCTTCTTCTAGCCTTTAATTCTACCCAGAATTGCTCTAGATGAAAGTGGTTTCCCTTTGGAAGTACCATCCTCCTCAACGTTCTTGTCCTGGGCATGAACCAACCCTAACACTGCCCTATGCAGCTCTGTTTAGGTTGTTTTAGCCTCGTGGCCTTCCCACAACAACCATCTAGGGATGCAACCGTCTCTTCCAAGGGTCTAAACACCCTAACATACCCCCAAAACATACAAAAATTCTCTCCTTTACCTCGGCCCTCTAGCACAACAAATCGGCCTTCATAATAGTCACCAAGAGTGCCCTGAACTGCCCTCTTCTCCACACTCTCAGTCCTCTTATGCCTGTGGTCCAAAACATGAGTTTGCTTCTCCTCCACGAGCTATATTATTTTGATGTGTTGCACACAATGGATGCCTAAAACACAAGTGCTCACTCTCCTTTTATAGACATAATGAGGGGCTTCAACGAATTATGAAGAGACATGCCTATTGAAGTTATTTACATCAAGCCAACATGACTTGAACCAATAATTAACTTATCAACTTCAAAAATTAATTTCTCTCTAACAACAACTCATAATCAGATGATTCTTGTTGTGTTGGAATCGTTTCACTGAGCACTATCATCCTCATCCATCCCATGTCAAAAATCCATAATGGTTTTGGCCCAAATCACGATGGGTGCAAAACCCCCAAGCTTTGATCTAGCGCCCACAAGCCCATTTTTGGCACTTTGACCTCCAACCCTTGAACACTAGGGCTTGGAGTACCTCCCAAGCTACAAAAAAATCAACACTCATAACACGTAAAGTTGTTCCCTATGTTCAATTTGTTCTCATTCTACAATCACAATCTTCCCAAATAACCAAAGTGATCAAGCAACAAAGGTTGGGCATTTCTCAAAAATTTTATCAAAATGTGGTGAGGGTTTTAAGGTGATCGATTTATAGGCACCATAGCTCCTAGAAATATTTTTCCAAATTTCTATTATGACCCTAATTTTAAAATTCTGCTACAATTTTGCATTTATTTGCTTTGGCAACAATTTGGTTACTTGTCAAAAGGAATATGCTCAAGACCTAGGATGCCCCTCCAATAAATCTATCACACTCCTCTGTAAGTGGATCTCATAGATAAGTGGGCAAGCAATGGTCAAATAGTTGTTACGACAACTCCTCAAAGGGTGACCTAAACATGTGTGCCAATAATATGTGGGGCATTCCTTAAATCATGCCAACCAATCCCATATGTAGTGGATCTACGTAGATAGAACTGTAAAGTAGGCAATGATTGTAGTATATATCAGGGCATACCATAATATGCTTACAATCCTTCAATATGAACAAGGGTGTTTACCTCATGAATATAAAACCATGCTAGAGCATATTCAATCACCCCAAGAACACTTTCAATTCAAGTAATAGCAGGGGGATAATGCTAGAGTGTTGCACACCATCATGAATCTATTGAAATAATTATGTGAAAACGATGTTGGCATAGGCCAAAAATGCTAGGGGATTTCATCAAGTGAGTCATACAACAACGTGTATCATTAACCATCTAATGATCACAGGGGATTCACAACTAAGTCGGCTAGTATGAAAGGAAAACAATCATCATCAAGGCAACCCAAACATCAACATCATCAAGCCATCTATGATTACTTCATCAATAACCTCATAAAATGCAATCACGACTCTAGGGACATCTAAAGGTCAACCTGTAAACCTCCCTTTGTGATGGAAATGACAAGAGTATTGAAAATATTCACAAGTGTAGGCCTCCTATAACATGAGAGGTAACAAGCCACCTATAACATGAGAGGTAGCAAGCCAGGGGGCCAAAATTCTCCAAGTGCAGCTTGCTTGGGTGCAGTCTTCTACTGGATTAATTCTCATGCCATATGATGGGTAACATGGTCCACAAATCATACATTTATTTATTGGTTGGGGATGCCCACCAGCCTGGGAGGATATGCTGTCATTTCCCTACCAAATATGTTATATGTGCACCCACACATGGGGACACCTACCCTGCCAATTACCCATACATACATCAGAAATGACATGTGATATTTTCTATATTCATACATAACTGTGTTAGATGAAATGCTTTTATGATTTTATGTGTTCTATTGCTGTCACTGATAAATGATATAGTCCATTCTCATGAATGCATGTGATTTTTTTTTTTCCTTGTCTCTTTTATCTTAGATGGGACCTAGTTGCATTAAGGATGTGTCCCACCCCTAAGGGATGCATCCAGTGATGGATCAATCAGTGGATATATGATCACTGTCAGTCCACCCTTAATGGATCCTACCACCATCATATGCAAAATGAAAGTGGGTTGGCTTAGACTTTAGTGTTTCCCTGTCCATGAGGTACAAAGCAACTATTGGGGACATCTCTTTTTCTTTTGGGATGTTACCCCCACCTAGAAAATTGGTGATGTAAATGCTCAAAATATTGGCAACAAAATATAGAGTTCAAGACTGTATTCTTCTACTAGTCACCATGCTTAATAATGAAGACCCATTATCTAGATTCACCTTGCTTAATAGTAAAGACCCTATGATGTGGAGGATTATTGGGAATCTCAGAATAATTTTTTAGGTGACAATCAAAATATTGTCCAAATTGCAAAAGCTAATCATTTCAAGTCACTTTCGTAATATTGGTTTTAAGGCAATATATGTTCTTTATGAAGAAATTCTTAAAAAGCTTCAACAAAGTCTCAAGTTATTGCAGCATTTTGTTATCTCCTAGGTATATAGGAGTTGTTACTTAAGCACCCTTACTACTTTGGTGAGATATTTGTTAAGAAATTTTTCTTGCCACATTATCAGTTATATTGAAATGTTGGAAGTTGTTGTATTTTAGTTTATCCCAATGGAGTTTCCTAAATTCCTTAAGCTTATTCAACAAGTATTTTAGCACTCTACGTGCTATTGGAAAATGAAGTCATTTTCTTAGCAGTTGATTCCTTTTTCCTTCTCATTTGCGTGAATACATTTTTTTCGGTTTCTTATGATTAATCATTAACCTATAAATTTAACAAATCTGTATATGCCCATTACTTCAATAGTTTTGACAGTAGTATATGGTATTGGTTACATATTTTTTAGTTGTCATTTATCATTCATCTCATTTGAATGTACGTATTTTGTAGTTTTTTGGCCATTTTTTTCTTGTAATAATGTTTTTGGACATTTTTTCTAGCTTGTGCACTTTTTGGAGGTTTCTCTGACACAGGAACCAGCTTAGAGCCACTAAAAGTTTCAGCATTTTCAGTAGAATTTCTAGTGTATTTTGAAGGAATTGAACTAGACAAACATGCTTGTTGGCTATTAGGATGAGGCCATCACCAAAACCTCATCAAATGCAATCACGACTCTAGGGCCATCTAAAGGTAAACCTGTAAACCTCCCTTTGTGATGGTAATGAAAATAGTAGTGAAAATATTCACAAGTGTAGGCCTCATATAACATGAGAGGTAACAAGCCAGAGAGCTAAAATTCTCCAAGTGCAACCTGCTTGTGTGAGGTCTTCAACTGGATTAATTCTCATGCCATATGATGGGTAACAAGGCCCACCAATCATGCATTTATTTATTGGTTGGGGATGCCCACCAGCCTGAGAGGATTTGTTGTCATTCCCCTACCAAATATGCAAGATGTGCACCCACACATGGGGACACCTACCCTGAAAATTACTCATACATACATCAGAAATGACATGTGACAATTTTTGTAAGAGTCAAAGATTCAAGTCTTCATACATAACTATGTTAGACGAAATAATTTTATGATTTTATGTGTTCTATTTATTTCACTGATAAATGATATACTCAATTCTATATGCATGATAATTTTTTTATCCTTTTCCCTTTTATCTTGGATGGGACCTAGTTGCGTTAAGGATGTGTCCCACCCCTAAGGGATGCATCCACTGATGGATCGATCAGTGGATCTATGCTCGTTGTCATCCCACCCTGAATGGATCCAGCCGCCATCATATGCAAAATGAATGTGGGTTGTCTTAGAATTTAGTGTTTCCCTGTGCATGAGGTACAAGGAAACTATTGGGGTTATCTCTTTCTCTGTTGGGATGTTACCCACATCCTAAAAAATTGGTGATGTAAATGCTCTTGAAGATGGGAAAATTTCCCTCAACTCTCTCACGAATGTCTAGTTGCCACCTGTCAAAACTAGTTCCTCTTAAGTGCGCTTTATGAAAAGTGAAAACAAATCTAGCATTCCCTTGGGTACGCTAGCATGGGATAAAAAGGAAGGAAACCAAGCAATGGTGTTACAATTAGAGCTGTCAATAAATAAAAAATATTGGCAACAAAATATAGATTTCAAGATTGAATTCTTCTACTAGTCACCATGCTTAATAATGAAGACCCATTATCTAGAGTTACCTTGCTTGATAGTAAAGACCCCTACTTTATTTGATGTTAATAAAAATATTGTCCACATTGCAGAAGCTAATAATTTCAAGTCGCTTTCCCAGTATTTTTCTGAAGGCAATATATGTTATTTCTGAAACAATTCTTCAAAACCTTCAACAAAGTCTCAGGTTATTGCAACATTTTGTGATCTCCTAGGTATATAGGAGTTGTTACTTAAGCACACTTACTACTTTGGTGAGCTATTTGTTAAGCAAGCTTGATTGCCACATTATCATTTATATTGAAATGTTGAAAGTCGTTGTATTTTAGTTTATCCCAATGGAGTTGCCTAAATTCCTTAAGCTTATCCAACAAATATTTTAGCACTCTACATGCTATTGGAAAGTGAAGTCATTTTATTAATATTTGATTCCGTTGACCTTCTCATTTGTGTGAATACAATTTGTTCAGTTTATTATGATTAATCATTAACCTATAAATCTAACAAATATGTATATTCCCATTAATTATATAGTTCCGACAGTAGTGGATATTATTGGTTGTGTATTGTTTAGTTGTCTTTTATCATTCGTCTCATTTGATCATACATATTTCGTAGGTTGTTGGCCATGTTTTTCTTGTAATAATACGTTTTTGGACATTTTGTCTACTGGTGAACTTTCTAGAGGTTTCTCTGACACAGGGACCAACTTAGAGGCACCAGAAGTTGCAGCATTTTGGGTAGCAGTTCTGGTAGATTGTGAGGGAATTGAACCATATAAACATGCTTGTTAGTTTTTGGGTTGAGGCCCTGCAAATTAATGTGGGGGATTTCCCTGAGATAT
The DNA here is from genome assembly GCA_034641835.2 of Pinus albicaulis. NCBI lineage: Eukaryota > Viridiplantae > Streptophyta > Pinopsida > Pinales > Pinaceae > Pinus > Pinus albicaulis. The sequence continues at coordinate 1,670,285,193 of CM076584.1, read as the reverse complement.
CATTTTCCTCGTTTGATTGTACATATTTTGTAGGTTGTCGGCCATGTTTGTCTTGTAATAATACGTTTTTGGACATTTTGTCTGTTGGTGCACTTTCTGGAGGTTTCTCTGACACAGGAACCAGCTTAGAGTCACCAAAATTTACAGCATTTTGGGTAGCAGTTCTGGTAGATTGTGAAGGAACTGAACCAGACAAACCTACTTGCTGGATATTGGGATGAGGCCCTATAGATTGATGCATGGGTTTTTCCCTGAGATATCATGAATGGTGTTCGTTGCATATTGATTAGTTGTATTTTACCATATGATGGAATTATGAATGCTATTGGTTTATGTTTCATGTGGAATTATTAATATTATCGTTCATAATTTATATTGTATGTTTATAAGTTACTTGCACTTGAATTTCCTTCACTATGTGGATTTGACATTTTCATTTTTTTAGACTTTTACATATTTAATTTGTAATAATAATTTCTGTATCTTTAAATTTTTTTACCTGCCCCCATTCTGCTGTCCCTTGTTTAATTATGAGGTCCCTTCTAGCCATCACCAAAAACCCTTCCCTTGTCCACCTACCCCTGAAACTTGGTGTAATACTGGTCAAGACAATTCTTCTCAACAAACTCTACTTTATGTTTTGTTTTGTGATTGGACTTATAGGCAACAGATTGTGCTTGAAGTTGTGAACATACAAGAATTTTGTATCTTTTTGAAAACACCATTTGGTATAAGTATAGACACATTACCATGTCCCTCTACTATATCTTGGTTACTTTCACCTCAACAATTGTCCCTCCTTGCATTCAATTTTTCATTTCAGAAAACTAATCCCTACCGTGTTAAAAAATATTTTGTACATATATAGCATGTACCTCTATTTATTGTCAATTTAAATTGTCATTATTACTGAATTTTGGCTTAATTTATGAAAAGCCATGAGATTCTCAACCAAAACATATAACTTAACTGTAAAATATTAGATTTTACATATGCAGGGGGCTTCTCCTCAAACCAAGCCCACAAACCAAGTGTGAAATATCCATGTCATAAATACCAGCGCTCCTCTAGTTCCTCTAATGGAATTGTAGGCAACGACCCCACAAAAGGTGGGCAATCTTTCAAATTAGTTGAAAATAATTTGTAATAAATCCAAAGAAAGGTATACAAGTTGGCTTCCAAATGAACAGGTTGGTCTATACCAATTTTTTAGGTTGGATCATCTAAACATTTTCCAATGTGGCACATGTACATATATTTATATATACACCCTAAGTCCCCTTATCACCATAACTATGGATCAGGATGGGAGCATTCCTATCTCTTTGAGGTCTGTGCTATTGAACAAGGGTTGTTTGGGATCCATTTTCCTTTGGATTATTCTCTCAAAGCAATTGAAATCCTCCAATGAGTCTGCCACTTGAACTTTGCTAAATGTCTAGAAGAGGCATCAGTTTCATCTTTTTAATCCTCAACGTCTTTGAAAACTTATCCTTATTTCACATAGTAAGATGAAGGCCTTTCAATTTTTTTTTCTTTCTCGTAAGCATATTTGACAATGCCAGTACTACTTTGCCTAAGAGCCTCAATTCCAAGTCTACTATAGGTGAAAAATCATTTCTTGTCATGGAAAACCAAGTATTATAATGATGCCACTCTCTCCACTTGGAAGGAAATACTTAATGTGATCTAAGGTTTGTATAAAATTACTATTGCCAAACACCACTCTTAATGCGAAGAGTATCATGTAAGGTGCATCTATGTACAAGTTTGTTGATTCAATGATGACAATCTATTTTCTCAACAGGGCTTTATTTTCCATATCATTGGATCAGAAAAGGTATTTCCCAAATGGAATATGGAGGTCCCCAAGTATAATCCTATCTCTAACTCTTGAAAGAAACGTTGCAGCACTTTAAAAATTGCAGCCTCATCATCAACTCCACTCTTTCCAATAATTCTTCAGACTTTCAAAATATTTTTCTCCCCTTGGAGTTCTCACTTCTATGAAATATCCTCTAAAAATAATCAAATTCCTTCAAAAGGGTTTTCCTGTCACAAGAAGATACACTTTGCTGAAAAACATCCTTTACCCTAATAGTTCCAGTGTTCTCTTATAAGCCATACATATGAAAATCATTTTGGATGACCTTGCACAACCCTTACTACTGATACCCATGCTTATTTATCCTTCATCAATTTCACAATCTATCTATGTCTAGTGGGAAAAAAAAAGCACATACTACCCATCAACAAGGATTGACTTGAAAGTAAAGTTTGCTCCAAATAACACACATGTAAAGGCTGCATAATCCACTCTTGGTGCTATAAAATTTACAGCTGCAATCATCCATAGGAAGTTGATTCTGACATGTTATATTTCTACATCGTTTGTGGCCAAAGATCTCAAGGAGAACTACTTGAGTAACACCGATATCTATATGAAAAAATTATTGAATAATTCTAACTAATTATGTGTGCCCTGGAGCCAAGTGTAATATCCCTCCTGTCTTGTACAAAGTTTTTCAAAAGGACAAATTCGTCCATACATTGAAGACTTGTTGTGCCTTCAATGATTGTTGTCCTCTTTGAAATTTGAATCTGACTATTGTGTTTTGTTATCTCATACTTAAAGGATTCAAAATAAACGATTACTGTTATTTGTCACTGATTTTATCCACTATCGATGAATAGAGCTACCCTTGTTAACTCCATGGGATTAAAAAACTGTGAAAATACATGAAATAGAACCCTTATTTCCTTCATTTTCATATTCTGGATTTTTTTTGCAAATCCCAATATAAACTAGTGGATAACACACGTCACCCATTGGATTCAAAATTGGAACCTAATGGCATGGAACTAGCAACATGCCTAGTAAAATTGGAAATGATCAGTTATGCCAACTCTTTGAGATTGAAAATTCAAGAGGCATATTCAACACTAGGCAATAGGTCTAGAAGAGGTTGTCTCATCTATTAAAAATATATAACAGTTTTGTATCCTATCTTCTCCAATGAGGAAAGAAAGGAAAACTCTTAAGGAACATATAAATATGCATGTATCTGTGGGCCATTCATGTTGGATCCTTCCCCGATGTCCATGAGAGAACTTTTCCTAAGCCAAACAAGTGAACCCAACTGATTCAATGAGATTTTCATGGGTTGCATACCATCTAGATCCTGAACCTGGGCCATCATCAGTTATCTGGCTTGTTGCCAGATCACAGCCTCACTATGGACATTACTCATGGCCTGTGGGAGAATACTTTTTTTAATTCCTAATTTTTTTTATAATGTGCCCCATTGGCAAATTTAGTGACAGTAGCATAGGATTTGAAACATTGAAGTGTGTCAGATTCTCTTCTTGCCGACCATTTATAGTTGTTTGATGAACATCCAAATCCTTCCAAGATAATAAAACTAAGCCTATCTGAGGAATTTTATGAAGTTGAAGATGCTTTCTTGCAAATATGAGTTCTATTTTAATGGATCCTTCCAGAGGAAATTATGGTATTACTTATCTTGGACATAAGTAATAGATTTGTTAAAGTCACTAGCATCTATAGGATATTTTAAACAATTATATCAATTAGCCCTTGGGGGATTTTACATTGGTATCAAATTAAATTTCCACTGCCATGCAGTTTCATGAAAGAAATTTAGAAATCTATTTCCAGTGGTAGGAATTTGGAGTTTTAGTTGGAAAATCAGTTGTATTCTAGTCCTTTTGCCTTTTCTTGTGCTTCGATGTCGACACTATTTATGTCCATACATCTGTTCCTCCATTTTCGAATCTTTATGTTTATAATTTTATGGGAATTCTTCTCTATATATTGTGATGAAGACCCTTATAATGGAGTAGACTTTGGTAATACCAATACAGAGTTGGTTTCAATCAGAAATATGTTACTTCTGCATAACAAGGCTATCTGTTGAATAGTTTGTTAGGATATGGGAAACTAATATATCACATAAAATCATAAGTAATTCAATAAATATCTAATTTTTCTATCATACTATGTCTGCATTGGGGCATATTGCAGGCATCATGCCATGGATTCCTCTTTCTATCTAAGACAAATCCTGTCTATCTCAAATAACATGTTTGGATATCCTTCACTTTCATATATTTGAGTCCAACAATGAGAATTTATTTAAATTCAAGCCAGAGTTTTAACTTTTGACTATTGCAATCAACCTTGTATAACATGTTCTTTGTACAGTTGGGGTAATGAAAAGTTCACTCATGCCTTTTCCATATGAAGAGAGTTTTACAAGTGATAGCAATTGTTTTCAACTAAAGACTCAACCAAAGTAGGTCAAAACCATCTTCCTTCCTCTGAACCAAAAGCTGGGGGGGTTTGCATGTTGTAAGGTTTCATGTTCAAGTTACGAGGCTTGTAGCGTTGGAAGGTAATAAAGATGTATCTGACTATTTTTATGGATTTTGCTGCAGAATTCTAATCCAGGAGCTAGAATCAGCATAAATTTGGTCTCTAAAGCTGGAGTTGGAATAATAGCAAGTGGTGTAGTAAAGGGCCATGCAGATCATGTATTGGTTTTAGGAAATTATGGTGGTACTCGAACATCTTTCTAGACATGAATAAAAAATTTTGGGTTGCCTTGGCAACTTGGGCTAGTAGAGATTCATTAGACATTGGTGGCTAATGACTTGTGTGATCGGAAAATTCTACAAACATATGGTCAATTGAAAACATGAAGAGATGTTGTCATAGATTCTCTCCTTGGTGTAGAAGAGTTTTGTTTCAATAAAACACCCATTATCAGCCTGGGTTGCATCATGATGTGTAAATGTCAAAAAAACATGTGTAATTCAATGGTATTGCAGCAGAGAGGCTTTATGTGAGGAATTTAGGTACAAAAGCTTAACAATATATGACCTAAAAAAATTCCCTAGCTCATTATATTCCCCAACGGACCAACAACTTAGTATATTCCCCAAAGGACCAATATGGTTGTCCAAATCACTCACCCTGAGACTCATGAAGAGTTGAAGTTTGGTCCAAAAGGTATGAAGTCATATTTGAAAACGGACAATAATTTTGTTTCATCAATTAAAGATTCCATTCCTCCATCAACAAGACTGCCTACATATAGACCTCCACTTTCGTGTTCTGTTTCTTTAATTGATTCATGCCTAATGAATGTCTACTCATCGATGCCATTTGGGTCATATAGTAACATGTCATCTTATTTTCATCAACCTTTAAAGAAAAAACGGGCATATCAGATTATTCACGCCCATTAACAGGAAAAAATAAACTATGGATGTGATTGCAACCATTGATTGATCAGTTGCAACGAAAAAGGGGACATTTAATGCATGCCAACCCTTACCAAATAATACATCAACATTCCTTAAACTGTATTGTCCAGGAAGCTTTATCTTTTAACCTATTGAATGTTTTGGAAAATGATATTCAATGTTTGTATCTCCTTCTTGCCTTTTTCAATGGCTAGTGTTATTCCCAACCCTTGAACTTTTGTTTCCTCCACTTCCTTTTAGAAGCCAGAGTGTCATTTGTTGTAACTGAATCACTGTAAGTATGCTCACAACTATTACTGCAACATTTTCCTAGTTTCAGTACTCTGTGCAAGGAATACAATAAAATATTACCATTCAAGCCTCCTCAACAACTCTATACTAAAGATAGCAATAGGATATTGAGATCCCCTTTCTACTCCACGAAAAATCATGACAATATTTTAGAGAAAGACTACAATAATTCTCTCAATCAACAAGCTCCATGATGCAAGTCAACAATAGCATGATAATGGAGTTTGTTTTGCAACAATCCTCCAAAAATGGCACCACAAAGTAAGGTTCCTCCTCCAAGTGGTTGATCATGAATCTACCTTCACGAACAATGAATGAATCCTCCTTAGAAGCATGTGAAGCCTCCTCCACAGTGGATTCCTTCTTCAAGCCTTGAATGAATGCACAAACATCATGCAAAAATCCAATAAAGTGGCACTTGTGGCATCATGAGTAGAAATTTCCACCAATATTCAATGCAGAAGATGTTAGGCTGCACTTGATCACTGCTCAGCTATCTATCAAATGAACTAGGTATGATGGAGGCATCTAGTAGAGGTATTGAGGGTGAAATCTAGTAGAGGTGTAACTCCTTCAAGGCATTGGTAGTAGTGCAATGTTACTATTTAGCATTAAAGGTTTAGTTTTTGACACATTTAAGCCTAGCGGATTGGTACCAAATTTCCATAGTGTGTGCTATAATTGAAATCCATGTATATCAGAGCACAGGTGAGGACAAGCCCAAGCAAGAAGAGAATGCAATACAACTCAAAAGTGAGATATTCTACCTTGAAGGCATGACCCATCAGGTATGTAGCTGAAATGAGAGATAGCACAGGAGATCTTTTTCCTCTTAGATCCTTACATTGAATATGAATTTTTTTATTAAACGTTGAGGTTTCATAGTGACATGATTTTGCATAGGATTCTACCAGTTATTTGTATGTCAGAATAAGAGGCATCTTGAAATTTTTAACAAGAATTGAGTTCATCGAAGTCTAGCCTAATCAAACAAGAGGCCTAGTATTGACTTGATTATTATACTCTGAAAAACAAGGAGTATTGTTGTAGTACCACTATAAGAATGAAATGATAAACTTTCCTCTAGTCCTGAAGTAGTCATTCAGACCTCCTTAAGGACAAAAGGTTGTGTTTGATCTTGGATTGTTCATTTTGTATGCATGTCACTTCAAGTCGGTATCCTCTGAAATATTTCGACCTTTGGAGAAGTAATAGTCCTATTGTGGTGCGGGATTCGTTGGATACATGAAGGTGTATTAAAGACTCTAAGGGCTCAGTCTACAGGAATTTCTTGATAACTATTTGACAGCCGGCTATATGAGTCATAACTATACGTTGATGAGACTTCATGCCTGTCAGAGTTTCAAGAATGACTTCAGCTCATGTTGATCCAAGTTTCAAAGATTGAAAGCCATTATTATCTAAGTTTTAATCGAAGATTACAGATCTAGGTACAAAGGTTATTCTTTCTGAGTTTGAGGATTTATTTAATCACTCCCTTATGCCCTACAAAAAAACGACCTGTCTTGTGGATTGTTCACTTGAAACAACCTCAATACATACCAAGATTTATCTGGACTGAATTCTCTTAAATTTGATTTGAAGTTCTGAACCAAATTACAGTTTGTTATTGTTTAAGGTTCTCATAAGCAGTTGTTGGAAAGTTGTTGCCTCTCCTCTACTCTTTGAACAAGACTATTGAACATACGTATGATAAATATTTGTTATCAGAACTAGGGCCTAAAGAACAAAAGTGTCATTGGTGTAACTCACTTAATTTTCATGCATGAATATTTTATTGTACGAAAGGCTAGTTTTCTAAGCATACATCTGATGTAGAATGAGTTAAAACTTGTAAGAAGACTTTAGTCCAAGGGTTTACAACAGAAGTCTTGATCAAGACTCAGTTCCCAATAAGACCATATCAAATATTAGCTCTCCAAGGACTTGAATTGTGAGCAGTAACATATTGTGACATCTCCAAAAATTTTATCTTCATAATGACATGGCACACAACATACATCTTCAAGACATCAAAGGTACATCAACTTAGTTTGATTTCTATATTTTCTCATTTGAAGGAATTATCATCAGTTGAAGTAAGTGTGCTATCGCCTACAAAAGAAAAACCTTCATTATCATAAATTTCTTGATTGGATGGTAGAATGAATTTATTGCAATAGTTGATATAGTGTAAGGCTGGGTATAGGTCAGATTATCGGCATCCAATTCACAGATGCTTTAAAGAATAGAAGTTTCACATTTCTTCACATTACAAGACATTCGTCCTATAAAAGGTACAAAAGCTAAGGTATTGAACAACGTTCAAAACCCATCATGACCATCATGATCTAGTCAAGGACATCTCCTTCATAATTTGTAGGGTGTTTGAAGCAGATCATTTGATTATGAAAAGACAACATGCAAAGTAGTGATAACAACACCTTCAGGCATCATGGGTATTGTTACAATAAGAGAATCAAGATTGCGTAAGTCTATAATGGAAACACCCTTATTCGATATTGACTATGAATCAATTATTCTTGATCCTTAAAGAAAATGAGAGGCAAAAACACCTTATGATTTGAAACATTTGTTCTAGCTAGTTAGCAGAGGAGTTAAAAATGATGGTACTATGTAAACTGGAAGTGACTTTTTCATAATGAAAAATTTCTTCATGAACAAAGTTGTATAGAAATAGATGAATTTTAAACATGATTATGACCTCCAGGAATAATATGTGGTCCTGGTAAGTCTAACCACATGTCATTATAGTAATAGTATGTGATAAGTAATTGGACAAATCATAAAATTTCTCGGGGACAATTCACTCTATGATGATTACGTCTACTAAAATCATGAGTGCTTGGTTACAGAGTTTATACTCTGAATAGAGAACAAGATTGTGTCATACATTTTGGAATTGTGTTTTACAAAGTAATTGAGATAGTTGTTTACAACACACGAGATTTTGAAATTCCAAATCCACTCTTTCTTGATTGCATTTTACTGAACTTGACAGGATTACAGTGAAATTTCATTAGCCTATCGGCCATCTCATGCAGATGCCACATATGACTTAATATATGGTGTTCATTCAGTTTAGGTATGCTTAAGCATGCTTATTTGCTGAGTAGTATGCCTCTCTTTAAATGCTTCTTAATTTTGAAGATACAAATTAGTGTTTTATGTGTTATAACTACATTTCTATAAAATGCAGGGAGGTGGCAGATCTTCAGCATGGGAAACAATTGGAAGAGTAGCAGTTGGGGTTGTGGCAAAGAAGATACTTGAGCTAAAAGCTGGGACTATGGTACGGTCATACTACTTTCAGTATTGAAATTTGCATAAATGTGTTGAGGCTTCTCTTATACTTTTTTCCTCTCTAGATGAACTAGACATTTTTTAATTTCCGGGAACATTATTTCTCTACTACCTTAAATATATATTGTTGATCTATAAATTCCATAAAATAATATAGTGTGGAACACCTCATTTAATTGCATAAATTTCCAATTATTGAAAGCAATGATGTGAATGCTATGTCAAACTGTTTTCTCTGTTGGTATCTATGTGAAAATGGCTACAGATAATCATTAAAGGACTCATGATAGGCACGTGGTAAACAATATCATGTATGCATATTGCTATTTCTAGGATGTAGGAATTTCCATTTTGTAGTTATTCATAGGATCCAAGCAGAATAATTGTTCCAAGAATTGAAATTATGCTAAAGGATCTGAAATCATGAAATTTACCATGCCCAATTTTAGGCATGTGGCTTGGAAAATACTAAATATTAAGTTGGCTTTCATTGACACTTAAATTACAAAATTTAAAAATTAAGACAGTAAGTGCTCTAAAGCCATCAGCTTCTCGCCATCCTCTAGTTAACCAACAAAATGAGCAATGTAATATTAGTGGAAGTCATGAAAACTAATAAAAATGCATGTTATCAAAATGTCCAATCTGATAGTATGTGTTAAAATTTCTTTGAAACCACCATCTTGACAATTTTCCACCTATTAGATTAAAAATATACTAAATAAAGATACAACTGGGATGTTAAGTTATCCTAAAACCAACTATCTAAGCAAACAGATCAGATCTAGTTACTTGCTGGAATTATTAACTCAAAAAACTTTGGGATGTAAAGGGGTGGTCATCAACTAGTAAAAGTGAAAACCAAACCTGGAGTGATTATGCAAAACTTTTGGATGTACAGGAGTAGTCAATCAGCTAGTAAAATACCATAGTCGTTGACAACCACCTTCGACAAAATGTATGAGGCATCTTCAAATACCAGACTACACTAGCTCATAAATTTTCCCTATTAAGTAGCACTATCTACTCAATTCATATACCACACACTTCACAGTTCGTGCTGGAATTCTGCAAAGTTTTTTTTTTGAAAAACCAATAACCACACTGAATATGAATCTCCCTTTCCTTCAAAAGGCTCCCATCTACAATGTGAATGAAAGGCATTCTACCAAGTAACAAGGATAACAACTTTAGAGTACATAACTTCTTGACAAGTACTAAGGCTATGATTGGAAACATTGATTGATCAATTGCATCGAATAATCAAACATCTAATGCATGCTAATACCTACCAAATAATACATCAAATTTTTTTAAACCGTATTTATCTTTTCATCTGTTGAATGTTTTGAAAAATGATCTTCAATGTTTGTATCTCCTTCTTGCATTTTGGAACGACTAGTGCTATTCCCAACCCTTGAAATTTTGTGGCCGCCACTTCTTTTTAGCAACCATAGTGTCATTTTTTGTAACTGAAGCACTGTATGAATTCTCACAGCTATTACTAAAACCTTTTCCTAGTTTCAATATTCTATGCAAGGAATACAATAAAATATTACCATTCAAACCTCCTCAACAACTCTATACTAAAGATAGAAATAGGATTTTGAGATCCCTTTTCTACTCCAAGAAAAATCACGAAAATATTTTAGGAAAAGAGTACAATAATGCTCTCAATCAATTAGTTCCATGATACAAGTCGACGATAACATGATAATGGAGTTGGTTTTGCAACAATCCTCCAAAAATGGCACCACAAAGTATGGTTCCTCCTCCAAGTGGTTGACCATATACCTACCTTCACGAACAATGAATGAATCCTCCTTAGAAGCATGTGTGTCCTCCTCCAAAGTGGATTCTTTCTTAAAACCTTGAATGAATGCACAAATACCATGCAAAACTTCAATAAAGTGTAACTTGTGGCATCATGAATATAACTTTCCATCAATATTCAATGCAGAAGGCTCCATTTGGAAAATTCCATGGTAGAAGTACAATCTACAAAGGAGAAGGTGAATTATTATCAATGAGTGGACATCGTCATCATAATAGCTTGGAAATGTGTGCAAGGTGACTTCCTCTCATATAAGGTGTCCTCCCCATTGACTAAAAAATTCCTCAAAGGGGTAATGAACCTTAAAATATTTGTTGAAATTGTGAGTGCCTTATAATCATATGTTTGGCCAACATATCAATTTTTTTCCTTGATGAATAGATCTGAAAAATGTGTTTGAATTATCACTGGAGATGCAAGTGAGACTTGAACACGTTGAAATAGATCTAAGATAAAGTCATATATTCTTCACATAGGTATAAAAATCGATCACGCAACACTCTAAATGCATGTGCAATTGCTAATATATTTCATGTTACCTTATTTTTTCTAAATGCTAAGTATAGTTTGTTGGAAATTATTAGCTATTCACTAGTGGCTTGGCCTCTTCAAGTGTGTAAAAAAACATCAAACTGTTCTAAAATATTTTCTACAAGTTGTATAAATTTGTTGATTTGTAAGCAGTGATGTGTTTAGCTATAAATAATCCTCGTACACTATTTTAATTTTCACATCTGATAAATTCAAAGTAGTATAGGGCTTCTTCATGTTGTTTTGGATTTCTTAGCCTACATGAACTTTGTCTTGCTTTAATTTCTTTTACTTTGAATTTTTTCATGAAATTTTCTTTAGTTATTTTTGTCAGAACTCATTACGCTCTAGAATGTGTGCATCAATATTTTCCTAGCATGCTTGAGAGTTAGTTTTTTCTATAGAAAATTTCCAAAATTTGTCCAAAACTCTCTTTTGATAGCACACATAAACTTATTTATCTAGTCCATTTAGGCCAATGACTTACCTATGTAGTGGACCATTCTATGTTCTGGGTGAAGGAGTCACACTTCTCAATTTTGAGAGAGTTTCATCTTACACCTGGGAAACTAGACATGCTTCCTTAGCGGCTAGGCTAGTCATGAATTCCTATTCGAGAAAATGGGCTTTGTGTAATTATCTTGTGGCATACCTATTATCTATTGCATCATTTTAAGCAACTGAATCGAGCTTTACAGTTTCTATTGCTTTGTCTATAACAGGATTTGACATGTCCTTTACTGAATTTTATATCTGCAGCTCTCCAGCATCTATCTGTGACCTTCCTACTTTCTCCAAGTCACCAGATATTGTGGGTATTATAATTGATGTTACGGGAGAGGTACACTAGCAACCATTTGCCTCTTGGATGTTGAAATTGCTGAATATATGCCTTGTCAAAACAAGGCTTCAATCAGAAGGCCTTATTAGTTCATTTTTCATGTCTGCATCTTGTATTTTACTTGCTTAAGGAGACAATACATTACAAAGGCCTTATTTCGACTTTATACATTTAGCATCATCATCACTGGATGCAGAAAGAATTCCTATCAAGAATCTTGTGCATTCAATGGACCACTATTTATGATTTGACCACGGGTTCTTTCCTTCATAATTTATATGCCATATGCCCTAGATGCATTGTTGAATTTACAACTAAAGAGTGTGTTTTTGCAGACATTTCAAAATACAAGCAACAAAGAAATATTTGTGAACATAGAAACACTCTTGTCAATTTTAAAAATTCCATGATTGTTTTCTGATATTGGCATTGAAACTGATATCATCAAGAAGACAAAGTGCAGAATTATGAGTATGTTGCCTAAGATAGGGATCAAAGCAATGAGTGAAAACATTTTTGAGGTTTTGGACTTAGCATTGCAAGATCAGATTGCTAATGTCCAAGCTAAAGATGTTGCATCTATGCCAATTCTTGCATTCAATTCTAGCTATGATGTTGTTACAACCATGTGTAGAATATTGGAGGTATTTGTTGAAGACAAATATGACAAATTTTATGAAATTTTAGCTCATGATATTGGATACATTGCATTTTTATCTACTATTCCTTTAGCAACTGATTATGCAACCAAATTTCTGTGTCAAATCCACAAAAATGTTGGTTTGAAAGTGAGTTTTGGAAACATAGATGTTCTTATATCAAGATTATTTTGTGCTCAGTGTGATAAATAAATTTCAGCTAACTCAGGGAAAAGTGACCTTGATGTAACTTTATATCAGACATAAAGAAAATACATTCTTAATAATACACTGTTAGAGTTTTCTTTTAGTATTTTTCAGTCTCTCTTTTCTTGACTTCTTTTTAGTGAATAATTAGAGCAAGTTCGTGTTGCTATTGTGGGAATAATTTCTCATCTTCTATGCCATGCAATCAAAAGTGGCCTTATGGGAACAAAACCTTCATGGATACAATACCTAGATATACTTCCACTTTATCAAAAGAAGTTTGTGAGGAGATAATTTTTTTGAAAATCCGTTACATCATTGAGAATAATGTAATGGATATTTTGTTTGAACATGATGATGCATGCAACAAAACAAAAGAATAAAATATTCTTGGAATATCGAAATGTGATTTGGAAGCCACTGAGGATCCGGATGTATTTGAGACTTTGTTGGAAACAGTAGCAGAAATTATGAAAATGGTTGGTGTCCATTGATATTTGATTTTTTTTCTCATCTTCTTTATTGATTGATCAACTTAAAAATTAAAATAGTTGGGTAAGAGCAACAACTACTAGGTTAATACATAAATCTGCTAGTTTTAAATAGAAGGGAGGAATCAGATCAATCCTTCTGAATTTTGGTGGAATTAGAGATGAGTTGTTTGAATACTTGAAAGAAAGGTTTGTCACATGCCTAGTTATAAGAATTGAATTTGTAGAGGTATACCAAGTGTAGATCTTGTTCAGGAGATGGTCCCCGTGGTTCTTCCAAAGCTTGTAGTTTTAAAACAGTAGAATTTCCATGCATTAGCTACTTTGCATGAATTGGAAACATATTTGAATATAATTTTTCCAGTTTTTTTGCTAGAATGGTGTCACAAGGCTCTATCGTTTATGTTTCTTCACTCAAATAGAAAGGAAATAGTTATTGTAATGCAATTCTATGAAGCCTGGACATGATCTAATACTAGAGATATTTTTACTAAAGTGTTGCCAATTCTTCTTGAGAAGTTTGTAGATTTCCTTAGGGATGCACACAGTGACAATACTGATGAAAGGCTATCAAAGGTTCTAGATATTATTTAAGAGGTGGCTAGTCTTGTCACTAGATCAGATGATATTCTAGGATTTTTAAGGAATTACAAGTTTCCATTTTGCTAATTTAGGGAACAAATCCTTGTAAGCAAGGAGGAAGAGGTGAGAGTAATACTAGGTAACAAGTGGCAAGTGGGAATGTATCACCATGTATTTGTAAAAATCTAATTGTAAATCGCATGTTTAGGATACAAACAACCACCAATGACCCCATTGATTTCTCCATCAATTACTCCATTAATTAACTTCATTATATTTTGGATTTTATGTACTACAATATATTTGCATTTGTGGTATTCCTCTCTTGCAGGCTTCCATTTTTTTTTAAATGCCACTTATATTACTTTAAGGAAAAGGAGAAATTACGCAAAGGAGAAATTAGTTACACTTGTGATATATGTATGCACATATTTTCTCAAGCTCCACAGAAAAGAAGGTTTGAGAACTGCGGAAAAATATTTATGATGTTACTTGTTTACAAATTTGAGAAAGCCTCAAGGGTTATAATCAAAATCTAGAAATTTTGTTTCCTAGTGGAATGTGAGACATTCTTGGATTTGTATAATGCTTCAATGTGTGTTTAGGATCTAGGTAAGTGTGAATGAATAAAATATTTCTATCATTTTTCTATATTGGATTCCCATTCTCTCTAAGTTATCAAAGGCAAGTTAAAACCTGATTAGACTAAGGGACAACATATTCCACTACCAAAATTTAACCTTACGGGGAAGTGCACTACACTTGTTTGATACTTCAACACATTTTGAGGGCATTGCAATAGAAATTTCATTGTTTTTGGATACACTGGCGTTGGTTAGCTTTAGAAAAGTTCTATTTTTCAAATATGTTGGTTTCATGAAGTAATATTTCCAACCAAGAGGATAAAGACTTGGCATTCTAGGACATAGTGGTGTTATTTCTTTCCTGTATTTGTAATTTATTAGTATTCCACCACTAATAACTTCATTATGTAGTTGTCTGTTTAGTAGTATATTACAACAATGACTTGTTAAAGGAAAATTATTCTAGTTCATTTGAACATCATAAAATGGAAGGAAATCTAGCTTTGAATTAGAAAAATGGAATATATTCTGAAAAATATGTTTTTTGATCAAATATAGGCCAGTTTCTTGATCATTTAAAAAAAAATAGTGATGACAATAAACAATGATTTTGGACATGATGAATTACAGAACTCTCCAGCTCAAAAACAAGTTACCATATTCAGTTTTGTGTGCATCAAATAAAAATGAATGAGTAACATTAAGTTTGCTTTGAATATTTATAGAACCATTTTAGAGATTCTAAATGGAAATTGCGTGTGCTAATCTTGCTCAATTAATTATAGGGAAAACAAGGGGCATACATAATTTCTTGGCTTATCGGAATTGGATTCCTTTTCCCTTGGAATAGTACGTTGATAATTAAATATTACCATATTGAAGCTATATTCCTGGTTAGTATCACAATTTACAAAGTCTTGTCTTATTCTTTTTTATTTTCTTGTTGTAATCTTGTGTCTGCAATACTTTGTTCCACCCATTAGATTTCTAGTAACCAGTTTTATTGTTGAAGGATCACTTCTTCATAGAGATAGCTAGAGGAAATGATACAAATAAAAAAGTGGAGCATGGGACATTATTAGTAGAAATTACTAGCTTTGTTGTGTTTATTTGTGACATTTTATTTGCTTTGTTTATACAGGTCATCTAGTGGCCACTATTTTCCAACTAAAGAAAAATTGTTTGAGTTTCTTGCTTTTATGGGGGAAAATGACATTAACAATATTGTTGATGTTGAGGTATATATCGTATCAATCCTTTATAGTCTACTTTAGTTTATATTCCAATGTTCGTGTCTTATACTCTACATTGTAACTTTTTTTGTTTTCTTTTTGTAGAAAATGGACTTAGTATTGATGGTAAGAAGTAAGGATTGAAGAAAGAGGGGAACAATAACACTAGAGTGAAAAAGAGAGATAAGTGTACTGGTCTAGTGGTACTCGTAGAGACAATATCTTGTATAAGATAGATAGATAAAGACTAATGGTCAAGTTTTTAGAGTTGGTGAATTCACTTGCAATTCCTTGGAAATATAATGATAATGTTTTGAAGTGATGAACAATATTTTATCTGTAAATTGTACTCCAACCAATATTAAGTTGGAAACTCATATTGTAATACTTGACATTTTATATAATATAATGTGGTTGGAATTATTTTTAGTTGCACTTGATATTAGTTGGTATTGTAGTCAACATATCTAACTTTGCGTTTTCATATTAGATGAACATGTAAATTGTATGATTTTCTTTTAAAATTTAGTTGCAAAATCATACTAATTAATTTATGTGATTAATAACGAACACATAAAATCAGTCTAAAACTATTAAAATAGTAGTTTATATTGATTAATGATGAACAAAAATAAAATGAATATACGACTAAATTAGTCATTTATAATTATTATTAATGAAAGTAAATCAAATGAATATAAACTACTAAATTAGTCATTTATATAATGAATAAATGACTACTGCATATGATAAATTTGTGACTACAAATGACGACTAAATTTTTCATATATACCACTATTAGTAGCTAATTTACAGTATCTTATAACACGACTAAAATTTAGTCATATTTCTTTGGTCATTGATTGGTTTCAAACAATGACTTAAATTTGCATATATATGACTATTAGTAGCTAATTTACAGTATCTTATAACACAACCAACATTTTGGTCATATTTATTTGGTCATTAATGGGTTTTCTTGGGTGATGATATAGTCATATATTTTGTTGTATATTTGGTCATTAATTGTGACAATTAATGATAAAATCAAAGATTAAATCAATGACCAAATCAATGACCAAATTAATCACCAAATCAATAGCTAAATTAATGATCAAATCAATGACTAAATCAATGACTAAAATAATGACTAAATCAATGACCAAATTAATGACCAAATATACAACTAGACAACAAAATTGAGATACCCAATTAATGACTAAGCTAAAAACGACCAAAAGTTGGTCGCGTTATAAGATACTGTAAATTAGCTACTATTGGTCACCGATCAAAAAATAGTCGTTTATATGCAAATTTTAGCCGTTTTTTTAGTAACTAATTAACCATTTTCTACTAGTGTTATAAGAGAAACTTTGAAAACATTTATAGCTTGTAAATGACCTATAATTATCAAACCTAAAATCTATGACTACATCAAAATTTGTTGTGACAACATAAAAATATGTCTCTAAAAGACTAATTTCAATGCCAAAAAGTAAAAAATAGTGAGTACATATGATGCAATTATGAATAATGAGCTACATGATTGAATAATACTAGCTATAGGGTATAGAAAACTAATTGGGAGTGCTTCGCATTATTAATTAATTCAAGATGTTAAAATAAAATAATAAATAACAATGATCCTGAAATTTAACCACTAAATAGATGTTAAATTTGTAAGCATGAAGTTTCGCTAATACATGTAGTGCACATCAGGAGATAAAGGAAAAACATGACACCTACACTTTTTAGTTAATGAATTAGCTAAAAATTCAAATTCTTTAGCACTTTAACATATTATATTAACATATATGATGCACAATAGTTCACAAGCTCCAAATGAAAATGGGATTGATAATTACATGCATAGTTTATATTTTTTTTGTTAAGAAATTAGAAGGCAACTGAAGAACCTACTGGAGCACAAACTTGCAATAGGGAAGCATAAATCACATTAGAATAAATTACAAGGATATAAAGAAATTAAAAAAAAAACATTGCAAGGTCATCAAAACACTTATTTTCACCTTGTAGCAAAACCATTTCACCCCATACATTACCAAAGCTATCTCATAATTACTAGTTTCAATTTCCATTTCCACTTCATTCTATTTTCTTTCCATTCCATATCAATTCTTGTTCATTTTTTATAACTTTTCATAAAACCCTACCCAATGAAGAAATTTTTCCACCTAAATGCTCACCAAAATTTTTTTTTTTGCAAATTCCTTTTATTTCTACAATGAGGCTATAGGATTGAGGAAAAGCTACAAGTCATTGAAATTTTCATAGTCAAACCTTAAGATTTTTAATAGAATTCCATAGAGGCATGACTCATACTCAACAAAAAATGAAAATTTGGAGTACCTCAACTTCTACATGGTACCCTATACGTCAATAGGAATCCCTACAGGTAGTCATGTAGCAACTTCAACATATAAAATGCAACATTTTATAGTAGTATAAATCACACCTTTATTCACTCATCCAACACCTCTAGGCATGAGTGTACTTTGATCCCTCCCTTTACTAATATTATTATACAATTTCATTTAGTTGCATACAAGTAAAATTTGTATGAAATTCTTTTGACGTAGAATTTTATATATATATAAGAAAGGGATAGCTCAACACTCTAGCTCGAGCCAAGTGGGGCTCATATATTCCATGTAAGAAGTGAGAGGAGGGAATTATATAAATTTTCTCTTGAAATTGGTAGACCTACCATAGTGATACAAGACATCAACAATATGCATCCAAAATGAAATGAGAAAAAAATAGAGTTTAACCAAAGAGATCATTAAGTAAATTGGAAGGACAAATAAATAGAAGACATGACTAAAGGTTATGATTATATTGTTGGTGTTGTTCCATTTCATTTTCACCACCCCTTTTTCTCAACCATGTCATTTCACTTCTCCTCGTCAATATTCTACAAGAATAATAATTATTTCTACACGATTAGCTACATGAACAACTATAAGATTGCAATAATCTACAAGAAAATCTAGATAGGAAGCACAAAAAACTCAATAGAATAAAACAACAATGGAACCACAATAAGATCAATAGAAGAAAACCAAAACATAAGTAAAATAAGCTCAATAAGAGAAAACCACAACAATGGAGAGTCATTTGATTTTTTTTTCCCTCTTCTTTGACTTTTTTTTTGAATTCTTCTACTACAATTGTTCCTAGAATGAAAAATTGGTTATTCGAACTTTAGAACCCTTCCTATAAGAATTTCTATAAACATAATTACAATATGCTAAATTAAAGTTTATATATATATATATATATATATATATATATATATATATATATATATATATATATATATATATATATTTATATTTATATTTATAAAAATATTATAGCCCCCTTTCTTTCCAAAAACAACCTTCTTTTTGTTCTTCTATATAATCAGGGTAGGGTTTGATGGAAGAGAGCCCAAAAACATTGTTTTGTTTATTAGAGCATTATGGTTGTAAACAATTTTTAGAAAAGTTGATGGTTGGGGTATTTTGAGAAGAGTTTATGATGATGATGATATGGTCTGTGAATTTTACTCAACTCTCATAATTACATGGGGAAAGAGTATGTGACCATAGTGAGAGGATTAGTGATTTGTATCAATGAAACAATTGATACAATCACATGAATTACTCAAGGCTTACCATGGGATAAGGAGGAGATGCAAGATTCCAATCTTGCTAAAAAGTTTTTATTTCTTGGATAATAAAGAATTGATATAAGATAAATATGGATTCAAAAGAAAGATTTTTCTATCTCCTTGGAATGAAGTTGCATAACACATATTGAAATACATCTCTTATGATGGAATATTTAGTGGAGTATATGCATATCAGTTGAGATTACTATATAAAATTAGACACCAATCTCACTATAAACGTATAAATATATATATATATATATATATATATATATATATATATATATATATATATATATATATATATATATATATATATATATATATATATATATATAATACTTCTATTTACAATCATTAATTGAGATGAGTGGTAAGGTGAAAGGTGGAAAACATGAGTCTTTGGCCCATCATGGGATTATTAAATTATTTTTTTATGATTCCTTGGATAGCTTGGAACATCCTATTCCATAAATTAGGTTCATAGATTTGTATAAATATGGATTCTCAAATACCCAAGAAGCCTTAAAATATCTAGGGCTCACATCTATCAAAAAAGAAAAAGAAAAAATAGCCACCACGACAATGAAGAAAGAAAAAGAAAAAGTAGCCACCAGCCCAGGCTCTTCTAAGTGAAAAGAAGAATAAGATTAAACTAGAGTTTAATTGAAAAGGATATTGTAGTCACACTAGTGAAGATGGGGGGAACCCCCTCATCCCAATAAAATGAAACAAATAATCAAGTACGAATCTCAAGTTTAAAGGTGATTTTATCACTAAGTTGGTACAGATGGGCCGCTTCACCAGTCAACCTAGACTAACTCTTTCAAACCTACTTCTAGCTCAAAATTAGCCTTTTAGCCAGAGAGGGCTCCCAAAAAGTTAAAGATGATTTTATTCAAATGAATCCCAACAGATGGTTAACTCTTAAATAGTGTTTTAAGTATGTTTTTATGCTCATGAAAGAGGTGTATAAATCACTACCATTTTTCATATTGAGTGAGTGTTAATAAATTCAATGAAATGGGAACTCTTACTATGGAAGCTGAGGCATATAGACGTTTTGATGAAAAAAAAACATACACATATACCCAACAGTATAATGCTTGAAGGAATTTATAAAATGATATACGTGAATTCTAAGTAATCAAACATCAGAGTACTAAAGATAAAATAGCAAGATATATAAGACTAATGCTCATGAAAACATCAATGAATCTCAAGTGAAGAAAGAGCCAATAGCCACTGTATATTACAGATAAGGAGTTTTTACAATAGTAGTTTTGTAGAAAACATCATTAAACCCTCTATTCTTCAATAATCTGCCTATTAATAGGCTTAGGCATCTTTACATTAGATTTGCCAACAAGGCTAAACCATCGAGTCTCTTTCATGACACCTAATATAGCCATAAGCAGATTATATGGAGATAAAATTGACAGCTACGAATTTTAAGACTTAGACACCTAATAGGACTCTATAACCTATTTATTACACCAAAAAAATTAAGAATTCATATTTACGTCGATAAAAGTCATGTGCTTGGGTGGCACTGACCATGACCAAAACATAATTTCCCCCACCATGTCATGAGACTTTTCTTCCTACTTTTTAGGAGGTGGTGTCATGATGAATGATGAGTGTCTTCATGATGAGCTAGTGGTTGAATTTTTTTTCAAAGACCATGCCTCCACCAAAACATTCCCCTTATGTCCTCTGACCTTTTCACATGGATTTCTTATCCCAAATAGACTATCAAAATTTTAAATCCTCCAAAAACTTGTTTGCTACAGAAATAGGGGAGTTAAGGCAAGTTTGTAGCGAAAGTTTGTAGCACTTTGATTTTTAACATCTCTGCAACCTATTTGATCCCTTTACTAATATAAGGTTGTTTGTTAAGCCAAAATAACTAAAAACCAACCTTTACCTGCCTCGTTCATGAAAAAAACTGTGATTTATAACAAAAAGACATCTACAACGAGTTCATGGCGAATTCTAGGCTTCAAGCTTGACATACACTACAAACTTGCCTAATTGGCAGCAAAATTGAAAATTATGCTTTGCTTCTTCAAAATTCACTTATGGATATACAAGTGATGATTCAAAATGATACAAAAATATCAAAAATGTAATTTATTCATTTTTCAAGCTTTAGAAGCTTCACATTTTATAGTAAGGCCTTCAGTCTTAGGTTCATCTATGACTGCTATTTTTAAACCTTTCTTCTTTAGCTTTGAGTGTATCATCTCCATCTGCTCTTCGAGCTCTTTGACTTGGCTTTTAAGTTTCTTTCTCTATTCTTGCAACCAAATATTCCTCTTTCTTGTATGTTTCATTACCCTACATAGAGGAAGTGTCATTTTCAACGACTTCTTGGCATTGGTCAATGACTCATAATATTGATTGATTTTCTCATTTACCTTCTCTTTGAATTCTTCTGTCATTTTTTTTAAGCTTCGCTTCCTCTAATTCCAAATTGGTTTCAACTTCCTCCTCATCTTCTCTTAACTTCTCCTTTAATAACCGCACTTCAATTTTTTCAACAACCTTCTCTTTACCCTTCCCCTGCACAATGATCTCTTCTTTTGCTGGAGACAAATCAATGATATCCTCTGCCATAGGTTTCTTTCCTTTGTCTCTAACTTCTGTCTTTTTACTAGCCATGACACCTTTGGCAAGTTGTAGCCTTGTGAGTGGTTTTCTTGGTTGAAATATAAACATTGCATCTTCTCCTGAGAAATCACTTTTGTTGGAAGTAATACCCTTATTTTTCTTATTTCTTCCTTTAATATATAAGAATTTCACCATTGGAGTCTCTTCTATGTCTATGACTTGAAGAATATCCTCAAGGTTTCCTTTTCCCTGTGTTTGGCTTCTTGTTATCCTTCCATGACTCTTCTTGTTGATCTTTGAATTACTACTTGCAGGTGTAGGTTGTCGAACATTTTTTTTTCTTATGCATGCTCTACTTCAACATCCATAGGCTCTACAATGGCCTCCATTTCCACCTCATTCACACCCTCTATTTTAGTTATATGTTTGTCACTCTTTCTTGAAGGAGTGGCTTTTTATTTAGGTGTCTTCTTGGGTGTTAATGTACCTACTTCATAAACACTAAGGAATAAGAATGTGGCCTAGTCTCTGTTCATTTTTTTTCAATTCCTCCAACTCCAGAATTTTAATCAACCCACGATGAAAAATTGAAGTATCACTACATTCTAGCTTAGCTTGAATTTTGTCTGAAATATTTCCTAGGCTCCTAAAGAAGAATAATGGAAGGTCTAGATATTTCTTGCCAGTGAAATGTAGAAAGAGCCTAAAATGATACTAATAAACCATATGGAACCTTCCTTCACATGTGAAGTATTTTTAAATTACAAGTAGTAGTTTAGAGTAGTTCTCTGTAATGCAACTCCTTGGGAATCCATATGTCATATATACTCCAATATGTTTAGGTTTCATGAATTCATCACAATTTTGTAATTTGATCTTGGTGGCTTTGAACCACTCTTCTTCCATCCTCAGTATCTTTGTGGCTTGGTAAATTATTTCAGGTGACACCGCAAAACTTATCACATCCACCTTTGATGCAGTACCCACAAAGTTCATTGCAATTTTTTTTGAAACCTGGGCATGAAAACCTTGTGATTTCTGGTAGAATCTCATGCATCTAACACTGTTTAAGGCTTATGAAAAACTAGGGTCCTCATTGAGCAATTTCAGATCCATGGGTTCATACCTTACACACGAGCCCCCTTTATTAGTCTTCTTCTACATGGCCATCTCCCTGAACACAACTCTAGCCTCCTGATGCTATGACACCTGCAAAGAAAGGAATTGCACAGCAAGCAACTTGCAAAAAAAATTGGACTTCTCAAGGGTGACATCAACAACTATACACAAAGGTATAAATAAATATGACAGAGAGCAGCTTTGATGGTGAATTTAAAAGGTGAAATTCGAATATGGGAGGGATAATGACAAATGGGAGAGGTTAAGTGAAGCGTTGAGTGACCACTTATGATTACACATGTTGCATGACTCTTCTAACTGATCACGTGACCTTGGATTGACCTTTAACCAGTAAATAATTTACACCTCACCATTTCCTTTATCGATTCAGAAAAAACATGATTTTGTAGCAGTTCCCGTTATAATTCTGGCAGATTTGCTATGGACTGGTTAGGTGAGTTTATAGCGAAAATAACCTGTTTTTAGGTATATTCGTTGTGGACTTAGGAAAATACAGAAAAGTGGCCTCAACCAAGTCTTAAAACAATGCATGGAGACCTTAGGTGGATTTTGATATATTTGACCATGATGACATGACAAGTGGGACTCTCTAAACTTAGGATAATGACCCATTCTTAAAATTTCATCAATTTCATGAACTAATTTGACAAGACAATGAAACCTATGCTAATGACTCTACTAATCAAAATGAAATTTTATTTTTGATAACACCAGTAAAATCTATAGTCCCTAACCTCTTTATTTATCACACTACTAACATGTAAAAGGATGAATATATCCTAGAAAATGTAGAAATTTGTTGAATAATGATTAATTATCCACCGAGACTATCCTGATCACATATCTATTCGAATTCATATGCAACACATAATCTCTTCCACTTAGATCATCACACATGCGGAAATAAAACAAGCGATAGCACATCAAATCATCATACACATTAACACAGTATGTATGGGGAAAGCTTATAGCTGAAAACCCCGCAGCTATTGTGTATATTATAATGGAGAAAAAATGTAACAAAATCAGTACAATACTCCTCACAAGTACTCAGCACTATCTCATGAAGTTACACACAAACTAGTTTGGTTTTGAACAAGTCACGAGTTCAAAACACATCCACTAATTGCCTGCCTCTATTGCGCAATCATGGCCTGTCTAAATAGATATCCAAGGTTCAAATCTCCTTGGCTTGACAACGCAATCATCATGGGAAATTTCCTCCAAGTGTGGTGCAAATCTCATGCACAACTGATGTCCCAACTGATAGCTATACTCACCCTTTCATCTACCTCTTTCACTGGTCTCCACTGAACTGTCCATGCACTGTAGTGAACTGATGTGTTCTTGAGTTGAATAATGAGTTACTAATTAATGAATTAAATAATATTTAATTCACTCCACTCATTACTAGTTCATTAGCTAGTTAAACTAATCTCAACTAGTTCAACTAAGTTAAACCGAACACAACCTGACCAAACTCACGACCTAAGTCCTAACCTAAGTCAACCATGCATGAGCCTGCTCAAACCCCGAGGGAATGGCGAATTCTTAGTTGCATGCATGAGCCTACTTCCGTAGCACTCAACTGAAGTGCTCCAAGAGAGTAAACTCAAGTTTATAGTCCAAATATTATTAAGGGTAAATAATATTTGACTTCCCTATTTTAAGGAGAGGCAGTCTAAAAATAGACTTCGACCTATAGGTCCAAAAAATAGAGTCCCATCTATTTTTACCAACATGACCAATACTCCAAGAATAATATACTGCAATCCCCGGACCATGCTCCATATGTCTAAAAATAGACATAGTCTAAAAATAGACTTTGCGCCAGAATTTGCCTGCGGGCCCACTTAGTGAAGGCGACTTTATTTCACTAAGCTCCATCATCTTGCTGCATTTTCAACACTCCCTCTCAGCAAGATATGGATTATCTGCAACCCCTATCCTGCCTCTGTGGAATTCGAACTTGCTCCTGGTGAGCGCCTTCGTCAGGATGTCGGCATCCCGATCCTCCGTGGGAACATATGAAAGCATCATGATTCTCCACTGAACACAATCTCTGATATGATGGTACCTGATGTCGATGTGTTTGGACCTATCATGAAATACTGGATTAGCCGAGAGTTTAATGCAACTCTGGTTATCACAGTAGATCACTGTAGGCTCCAAATGCAACCTGAACAATCCTGCGAGGATCTTCCTCATCTAAATAGCCTCGCATGCAGCCAAGCTAGCTGCCATGTACTCGGCCTCTGCTGAACTGAGTGCCACGGATCTCTGCTTCCTGCTGTACCAGGAAACTGCTGTCGACCCAATGCTGAAAACTCCCCCAGATGTGCTCTTCCGGTCCGTTGGACTCCCTGCCCAATCTGCATCAGTGAAGCCAGAAAGCTTCGCTCCATCCTCCTGTCTGTACCATAGACCATATCCCGATGTGCCTCTAATATAACGCAATACATGCTTGCCTGCCTTCCAAAAGAGCTTGGTAGGCTTAACCATAGCTTGCGAAAGCTGGTTAACAGCATAGCATATATCGGGTCGTGTATTGACCAGATACATAAGCGACCCCACCAACTGTCGATAGACAGTGGCATCCACTACCTCCGCTGAAGTAGCATTCTCCTTCCTCCAACCACCAGGAAGAGGAGTGTCAACAGGCTTGCAGCCTTGCATGTTGAACCTCTCCAGAATCTCCCGGGCATACTTGCCCTGAGAAACAAACAGTCCTCCGCTGCGCTGCCAAATCTCCAATCCCAGGAAATAATGAAGGATGCCCAGGTCCTTCATCTCAAACTATCGTGCAAGATCCTCCTTGCATGAAAGTATCAACTGCTCATCGCCAGTCAAAATCAGATCATCTACATACAGTATGATGATCAACAGCTTCCCCTCCACCACAATCTGGTACAGGTTAGGATCCGCCTCACTCTTGGAGTATCCAAGTCCAGTGAAGTAATTGTCTATGCGAGTGTACCAAGCACAAGGTGCTTGCTTCAGCCCGTACAGTGCTCTCTTGAGTCGGCACACATGCGACTCACTGCTGAAGATCTCGAAACCTTCAGGCTGCTCTATGTACACTTCCTCCTCAATGACTCGGTTGAGGAACGCAGTCTTCACATCCATCTGATGGATGTGCCACCCCATCTGCGCTGAGAGAGCAAGTATCGTCCGTATGGAAGAGTACCTTGCGACAGGTGAAAAAGTCTCCTCATAATCGATCCCCTCGATCTGTGAAAAGCCACGGGCGAAAAATCTTGCCTTGTACTTCTCCACACTCTCGTCAGCCGCCTGCTTCACTTTGTAGATCCATCGCGAACCCACCACTGATTTCCCCTCCGGTCTTGGGAAAATCTCCCATGCACTGTTTCTGACGATCGAATCATATTATTTGATCATGGCATCAACCCATGCGGGTTCCTCCACAGCTTCCTCAAAAGAGGATGGCTCCGTCACGACACATTGACTCACAAGAGCCATGTATCCAGTGTACCGATCCGGTGACTGCCTCTGTCTGCGCTGTGTTGTAGGTGGTCCAACAACCTTCTCTGCATCTCGAGCCAGTCGCTCAGCTTCTGTAGTGCGCATGCGCCCTCTGATGGTTGGCGCTGCATGGGTGGTTTCTTCCACCTCCTGAACTTCCTCTTGTGGCTGATCCACATCCAGAAGCTCCTCCTTAGGAACTAACAGCTCCTCATCTGCATGCAAGTGTAGCTCCCTCTCAAGCAAACACTGCATGGCTTTCTCCTCCTGAAATTTTATATCCCGTCGCACAACAGTCTTGCAAATGTTTGACAAATACACTCGATAGTTGTGAGGTGTATCAGTGTACCCCACAAATATTCCAACCTCAACGGTTGGATCCAGCTTCCTTCTTGCATCCTTTGTCACATGCATGTAGACAGGAGAACCAAAGATCCACAAATGGGAAATATCAGGCCTCTTGCCAGAATAAGCCTTCTCCAGTGTACTCATGCCAAGAACCTTGTGAGGACAACGGTTTTGCAAATACACTACTGTATTGCATGCCTCAGCCCACAAGTGAAGGGGTAGGCCCTGATCATGCAACATCGCTCGTGCACCACCCACGATCGTTCTGTTCTTCCGCTCAGCCACCCCGTTCTGCTGTGGGTTATGGGGTGCGATGAGCTTTATCCGAATCCCTTCTGCGCTGCAGAACTCCTTGAATTCAGCCGAGATGAATTCACCACCATTGTCGCTCCTTAGAGCAATCACTTTATTCCCCGACTCCTTTTCGACCAGTGCTTTAAACTCATAGAACTTCGCGAATGTATCGCTCTTCTTCTGCATGAAGAATATCCAGCACTTTCGAGAGAAATCATCAACAAATATCACATAATACTTGTGCTTTCCTGTCGAAGCAACTGAGAAAGGACCACACACGTCTGTGTGAACTCTCTCAAGGATCGTCATGGCACGACTATCCTTCTCGTGAAAGGTGGCTTTCACATACTTCCCTAAACTACACCCCTTGCACTGATCTGACTGCGCAAGAGTGCCCTTAGGAAGCCCAATAGAAATCTGCTGCAGTATCTTCAAAGCTCCATGGTGAAGGTGGTCCAATCTCCTATGCCACAGTTCGCCCTCATCATCCCGGCTCACCACTTCTCCTGCCTTGCATGCCATTGCTGCGCAGCCATCTACTTGTAACTAATAAAGGTTCTTGGTTTGAACCCCTATCTTCTGGGTCTCTCCAGTAGTCTTACTGCGCAGGAAGGCTTTTCCTTCACTAAAGACCACATCATACCCCTTATCTTCCAACATCGCCACAGAGATCAAGTTCTTCTTCAATCCAAGTACATGCATGACATCCCTCAATACAAAGGGTTTACCAGACTCCCTCTGAAAGGATATGGTACCGATACCAGTCGCACTGTATCTACCATCATCGCCCATCTCGATGTGCACACCCAAATCTTTGTCCTCTAGATCTGAGAAAAAATCTCGATCTCCCGTCATATGAAATGACGCATCGTTGTCCAAGAACCACACCGATCCCATCACACTTGAAACCAAGCATGCGATCAGTGAAAATTCAAGCTCGAACTGTGAATCCAAAGCCTCTCCATCTGCAGATCGTCCCGCTTGCTTTTTTTTCTTCTTCTTTGGACAATTGGTAGCATAATGTTCGTGATCATGGCAGTGAAAACACTTCACTTTCGCCATATCCTACTTCTTGCCCTTTGCACCGGAATGAGAAGTTTTCTTACCCTTCCCCTTCTTTGCTTTGGCAACCAAAGCACAATTTTCTTCATCAACTCCCTTTGATGAAGATCCATCCCGAGTAGTCCTCCTTATCTCCTCCTCCATGAGATCCGCCCAAAGGCGCTCCCATCCCTGCAGCTTCTCCCGACCATTGACACTATCTTGATATGAGTGCCAAGCCTTCGGAAGACCAAGGAGATCCAGTTCGACCATGGCCCCATCTTCGACAGTCACCCCCACACTTCCCAGCTCATCTCTGCATTGAGTGAACTTCGTGAGGTATTTGGCGATACTGTCGCCTTTCTCCATCTTGATGTTCCTGAGCTTATCTTTTAGTGCCAGATTCCTTTGGTTGCTCTTACTCTGGAATAGATCCGTCAAAGCTTTCCACATTAAATATGGAGAAGCCTTTCCATGCAGGTTGGATACAATATGATCCTTGATGCCCTCTAACAGGATCCTTCGACATTTCGCCATCTTCTTTTTCCATGCTTCGGCTTCAGCAGGATCAGTGGGCCTTTGGACATCTGTATCCACGAACTCCTTCAGTCCATTATCTTCTAATAATGCCTCCATGTGATCCTTCCATGCAACATAATTCGAATTGCCTTCAAGAGCATATTCGAGTCGCAAACCGTTGAAAGACATTTTCAAATCCGGCACCAAGAAAACAAAACAGCTGCAAAATTCGAATTCCACCTCAAAGCTCAACCACCCTTGATCTGTGAGAACAAATTATTTTTAGCACATAGATCAACTGTAGGGGCATTTACTGGATATATCACCTTTCAAAGAAAGGATGGATCCAGAGGCTACATGGCCCGCATGCAGACTCTGTCTACCGAAATAAGTTTGTAATCACTGTGATGATCAATCTCTGCTTCAATAGCTCCGATACCATGTAGAAATTTTCTGAATAATGATTAATTATCCACCAAGACTATCCTGATCACATATCAATTCGAATTCATATGCAACACATAATCTCTTCCACTCAGATCATCACACATGCGGAAATAAAACAAGCGATGGCACATCAAATCATCATACACATTAACACAGTATGTATGGGGAAAGCTTATAGCTGAAAACCCCGCAGCTATTTTGTATATTATAATGGATAAAACATGTAACAAAATCAATACAATACTCCTCACAAGTACTCAGTACTATCTCATGAAGTTACACACAAACTAGTTTGGTTTTGAACAAGTCACGGGTTCAAAACACATCCACTAATTGCCTGCCTCTGTTGCGCAATCATGGCATGTCTAAATAGAGATCCAAGGTTCGAATCTCCTTGGCTTGACAGTGCAATCATCATGGGCAATTGCCTCCAAGTGTGGTGCAAATCTCATGCACAACTGATGTCCCAACTGATAGTTGTACTCACCCTTTCATCTACCTCTTTCACTGGTCTCCACTGAACTGTCCATGCACTGTAGTGAAATGATGTGTTCTTGAGTTGAATAATGAGTTACTAGTTAATGAATTAAATAATATTTAATTCACTCCACTCATTACTAGTTGATTAGCTAGTTAAACTAATCTCAACTACTTCAACTAAGTTAAACCGAACACAACTCCACCAACTGTCTCATCAACTCCACCAAACTTCTGCCACTGAAGTCCTAACTGAAGTCAACCATGCATGAGCTCACCAAACCCTTAGAAATAGCGTAATTCCTCTGTCAGATGCATGAGCCACTTCTGTAGCTCGAACTGAAGTGCTCCAAGAGAGTAAACTGAAGTTTAGAGTCCAAATATTATTAAGGGTAAATAATATTTGACTTCCCTATTTTTAGGATAGGCAGTCTCAAAATAGACTTCGACCTATAGGTCCAAAAATAGAGGTCCATCTATTTTTACCAACATGACCAAGACTCCAAGAATAACATACTGCAACCCCTGGACCATGCTCCATATGTTTAAAAAATGTATTTTGCGCCTAATTTTCCCCGCGGGCCTACTTAGTGAAGTGCCACCATTTTCACCAAGCTCCATCATCTGCCACATTTTCGTCGTTAAAAGCCGGTAAAGAGTTGTGTAACCGATGATATAAGCTTCTTGAATTTTTTCATCTGACTGCTAAGAAAGAGAGGAAAAACTCTTGGCATGACCAACACATTAAGAGGAATTAATTTTCCATTGAATATCACATGTTTCTTTGTGATAGTAAGTATCTAGATCATCCTCGTAAGCTTCAAATGAACTGGATTTGCATATTTTATGTTGTATAAATTCGAGACTCATGAGCTGTGAATCTCACTCAACTCTATGGTATACTTTTTCCTGAATGGGTGAGTGATGCATTCCCAAAGCCATACTTTGGATCATAAGTTGAATTTTAGTACACTCTCTGAAAAGGGAGCATTAGTTCAATTTTAGGACAACTGAGTCATTTTATTTAGTTAGTTGAAGTCAGTTTATTTTTGTGTCATCTTTATTCAATGTCAATCGTTTTTATGTCTTGTGTCAATAAATCCCTTTGGTTGTGACCCACCGCAATAGATTTTGGTTGAGGAAGTATTGTAATGCGTCGCCATTCACAATTAATACCTGTATTTTTATTCATTAAGACCAGTCTTGTCCTAGTCATTTCATGATCTGGTTTGCTCATATATCTATAGGATTTTCCATTAATTCTTGATTTTGGTTGCTAGACATTTATTTCATCAAGGAAAGTTGAGGGTTTTTCATAATCATGAAGGATTTTGGGTCCAGTAGGAATCTATCGCATAACGATTATGTAATTTCAAATTTTTTTCATGTATTCCTATATAGCCCTTGTTAGTTGTCCTTCACATCTCATTACACCTCAAGGTTTCCAAATTTTTTCATCCTGGATTCTATGTCGAAGTCCACTGAGTATTCGCTTTGTTGTCCTCCCCCTTTTCACTTTGTTTACAGTGATCTCCCTGCAACCATGGGTTCCTTATCTAAAATTGTTATGTCCCTCTAACTTATCAACTCCTATATTCATACCACCAATGACCTCCTTGGGAAATATGACAAAGCTACCTTGGTCGATAATGACCTCTCAGACCATGTTCCCTTCTCTTTCCTCTTCACATAAGTTTTCATGGAGCCAAATGTCAATCTTGGTGCTCTATCTACCCTCAAATGAAAACCGACATCCACATGTTGAAGCAATATTACTTGTTGATTCTATGTCAACTAACATTCTTTGGTACCATGGGAGAGGTCATGAGATTTACTAAGTTAATAATTAGTCGACTCCATGGAGGTTATTTTTGGTTGGATGAGGAATATCCAATCCATTTCCAATACATTCACAGGCTCATGAGACTCTCTGCCTACGGTTTTTATGTTGCTACAAAATTCTAGAAGTTTTAGAAGCAGGGAAATAAGATTGGTGCAAATAACCTCTATACCATGTATGACACCCAGAGCAAGGATCGAGGATTATTCATTTATTTGATCAATAATCAACCCATCAAGCTCTCATTTAATATTATCACTAGAAATCTTATGAAACATTTCACCAGAGGGGAATGTTCTCTTGACACAATTTATGTTGCATAGGCTTGTTTCAGAGGATACCATCTCAATTGGTCCAGCTACCTGCTTAATGTTTTATTCGAAGTTGTTGAAGATGTCCATGCAATGGACATTTATTTTATTTTTGGGTATTTTCTTGTTCCTCTTGCTATGTACAAATGGTGTCTTCCTCAAGGAAGGGACCTAACACTTGTTTCTGATGATGATTCGCTCACTTATGCTTATCCCCTATGGCGCATCATTGACGATACAATGAATCAAAACTTTAATGATATTTCCTTTGAACAATGGTATAAAAAAATTTCGACGTCACCTGAAATGTCTCTAGAGTTCCCCTTCCACTACTATACTTCTATGCCCATCAGATTTGGTTTGGGATTAGTCACAACAATTATTATATTCATGCAATCAATGTCAACTAGGAAAATTTCTCCATGTGCAAGCTGCCATTCTACCTTAACAATAATGCATTCCATAGCGAGGTACTTTCATGGCCCGCGATAATTTCTATGTACCAATATGGTTAAGACCTTTATTATTTTGATGTTATGTGCCCCAAGGACTGAGTTGTAGATGTTCCATATTCTATAAAAATTATATGCACTATGCATGCATCTTTCCAAGATTCTCCTAATCACACACTATTTTAACTTCATGCACAATATAGAATCTATTCCACCATTGATCATCACATGCGGAAATTTAATCAACAATTGCAAAACACATGAAGCAATAAAAAATTCACACACATTAACACAATGATTTTAACGAGAAAGCCTGAAACTAAAAACCCCAACTATCTATATATAATATATTTCATAGAGATCCTGTAACAATCCTCATACAAATCTTATTACTAGCTCTTAGTACAATCCAATCGCTACACACTAATTAGGCCCGATCTTACAAATCCATGCACCGATCTTTGCCAACCTCTAGCCTGCCTCTACTATGCAAGCCCTACTGAAGAATGGCTCTGGATGAACTCAAATCCACCCTATATTGATTGCAAAATCCTCATTGGCGTCTCCAATGAATGTGTGGTGCAAACAATGCAACACTATTTTATTCACTTGCTCTTTCACCTCCTCTCCCCTTTGGTCTCCACTACGCTATCCATGCCACAACATTCTTGATGTATTCTTGATTGGATGATTAATATTGTGAATTAGTGTAATTAATTCTGTTCTCTCACTAGTAGTGTATCAATCAATTAGACTAGATACAACTAGCTCAAGCTGTGTCCTAAGCCGAGTTAAAATTGAATACAACTCCACCATCTACTTCTCCAACTCCACCAAACTCTTTGTCACATGAGTTCTAAGTAAAGTCCTCCATGCAATAGCTCCACTTAACCCTTAGGCATAGCGTAATTCCTTCTGTCAGCTCCTGTGCCACATCTGTGCACTTAACTGAAGTGCTCCAAGAGAATAAGATAATGTTTATAGTCCAAATATTATTAAGAGCTAATAATATTCGACATATCTATTTTTAGACTGGCAATCTAAAAATAGATTCAGCCCAATATGTCTAAAAATAGAAGTCCATATATTTTTCCAACTTGACCAACCATCCACAAATAGCATCCTGCAACTCATAGAATATGATCGACATGTCTAAAAATAGACATAGTCTAAAAATAGACTTTGCGATAAAAATCACCTGTGTGGGCCCCACCTAGTTTAGGTGATCACTTTCCAACTAGGATTAGGAATGATGTTTCAGGATGCCTCCTTCACTGTTTCTTGTTGCAATCTTCAACACTCCCTCTCAACAAGAAAGGACTGTCTTTGCATGCGACATGCAACTCCATGCATTCGCCCTGCAACCTTTGCAAGTGCCATGCAACTCCATGCATCTGCTCTGCAACTCTTCCGAAACTGAAAAGGCTCCAAACAACTCAATCAATCTGATGCATCTATCATCAAAGTCTTCAAATTCTGGTACCAACTACATGTGGGAACCATTGTGTTGTTGAACTTTCGCATATACACCTCTGCATATCGACTCTGGCTTAGCGCTCGATGTCCGACATTGTCACTTTCGTTTACCATCAATCAGCTGATCTTTGTGCTACTATGTGGTCACCTTGTAGCAGGATTCAATTCAGCAGATCTATGTAATGAATCTTGCAGTAAATATCCTCTTGGGATTACTCATGCATGTCGCCCCACCTCTCACCTGGTGGTATAGCTGCATGCACTCCCTTTGCCCATCTGGCATGAAATTTCTCTGCATGAGTGGTTGCTCCCACTCCATGATCCTCATCTTTTGGCTGCTCCACATCCTGAGGTTCACTCTTACCTGCATGAAAATATTTCTCCCTCTCAAGCTTCAATTTCATGTCTTTCCTGCACTTCCCAACAATAGGAAGCTCCGTAGAAATACCATCTACATCAAACCTATAAATATTCTTCTATATCTCTAGTTGTGGCTGCTCCACAACCTTCTAAGACTGCTTCTCAGGCTGCATGTTGAGAGGCTCCCTCTCAACCACCAAGTCACTAACCTCTGCTTTTCTCCTCAAAGCTTTGCATGCATCTTGTACCTCAGTGCATGTAGATTCTTGGCTCGCACACATTGCAATTGTCCCGCCGTCGCAAAATTTTCTAACAAAAGAGCTGATTTTAAATCGATGATATCTCCCTCATCCGAGCTCCGATTCGACCGATTTTTTTTTTCAATTTGGGTATTTTTTTCGCAAGGAATCCAAATATGCTATTTGTTTCTGAAAAAATTTCACCAAAAATTTTCAGATATTCCCTACAAACTCGCGCACCCAAAAATTCTCGCTCTCATTCCATGTAGAAAATTATAACACATTCTGATACCATGTAGAAAATTATATGCACTACACATGCATATGTCAAGATTCTCCTGATCACACACTATTTTGACTTCATGCACAATACATAATCTATTCCACCATTGATCATCACATGCGGAAATTAAATCAATTGCAATGCACACATGAAACCATAAAAATTCACACATGTGAACACAGTGTTTTAATGAGAAAGCCTGAAGCTGAAAACCCAAACTATCTATATATAATATATGTCATAGAGATCATGTAACAATCCTCCATACAAATCTTATCACAAGTTCTCGTACAATCCAATACTTTTTAAACCCAGTCTGATCTTACAAATCCTTACGTCTTTTTGACCCTCTAACCTCTTCAATCCTGTTGAATAATAGCTTTGGATGAACTCAAATCCACCCTATATTCTTTGCGCAATCGTGCATCCTCTGACAGAAAGTGTTGTGTAAACAATGCATCACTATAGTCACAACAGATAGTCTATCTTGCCCTTTCACCTATCTCTCCACTGGTCTCCACTGAAACTTCCATGCACTATAGTTAACTGATGTATTCTTCAATTTATTAATGAGTTATTATTTGTGAATTAATTAACTAATTAATTCACTCCACTCTCACTAGTGTATCAATCAGTTAGACTAGATACAACTAGCTCAACTGAGTCTAACTGAGTTAAACTAAATACAACTCCACCAACTCCACCAAACTCTGTCACATGAGTTCTAACTGAAGTCCTCCATGCAATAGCTCTTTCATTTATAGAATACTGTTCAGAATATCATGTTATACATATAAATAAAGTGCTCAAAGAAGAGAATTAAGAGAATAAGATGATGTTTAGAGTCCAAATATTATTAAGAGCTAATAATATTCGACATATCTATTTTTAGACTGGAAATCTAAAAATAGATTCTGGCCAATATGTTTAGAAATATAATTCCATCTATTTTTCCAACTTGATCAACCATCCACAAATAGCATCTTGCAACTCATAGATTATGATCGACATGTCTAAAAATATACATAGTCTAAAAATAGACTTTGCGCCAAAAATCACCTGTGTGGACCCCACCTAGTTTAAGTGATTATTTTCCAACTAGGATCAGGAATGATGTTTTAGGATTCCTCCTTCACTGTTTCTTGTTGCAATCTTCAACATATTCCTCTCTCAAATGCTATGTTGACACAGATGAAGATCTTGAGCCACTCATATAGAAGGTGGAGGAAAAAAATTCTTCAACACACATGACCTGGATGGAGGTAGGTTTTTTAGTCAATAAAGCTAAAACTATTCATTCTATTGCACCTATGTTTATTGCGCCTCCCACTGTTACATCCACTCTCCCTCCATCTACCACCCCCACCTCATTTTCCTCCGCAAACCCATAAAAACCCTAAATAAAACTCATCTAGCCTCATTGATCTTACCAATGAAGGTACTGCAACCACGACTGAGCCTATTATACCTGTCACTAAAGAACATCCCCCTTCTCCACACTCCACCTCTAATGCCTCACGAAAAAAATTTTAAGATACCATTTCCAACTGACCTGATTCTGATATAGGTTTTGATGAACATACCGAAATGGATACTGACTAGATTTTTGTCACTTCCATTGTTTCTCGTCCATCCACTATCACAACTCTTCCTCCATTGTCGCAAGTTCCTGAACCAACTATTCCCGCATTCACTGTCCCTTCGTCTCCACCGACTTCACTTCTTTTCGATGAGCAAGTCGCTACCATCATTATTTATTCTAAGCACTTCCAAAAAGTCCTTTCCCTCACTTTGGAGTAGCATGACATTGTTCCTTTCATCCAAAAACCAGTTATGTTAGAGCTTCGTCACGATATATCTAAGGAGCATGACCAAGAGTGAGAATCTTCTCAACAAGGCGAGTCTAAAAAATCAATTTCCAGTGGCGAACCACTACAATCTAGGCTATTTTTGTCAAATACCTTCACAGTAGATGTGCTTAATGCATAGTATAACCACAACCTTCCAATTTATTCAGCACTCAACTACACAACTTGAATATTTCTTTGTCCATGTAGAATTAGGGTGTAAAGATCTTTCGGCCACATGCGATCAACAAAAACAACTGTTTTCCATGGTTAGAAGTGTGTATGATCTACTATGGATGGATAAAGCAAAATTAAAGCAACAAATGTTAGCTCTGAGTGCCAATTTTTAGTCTATACGACCAACTATTATTTTATTTGTGAATGAAAAACTTGATGAATTTACCATCTATTCCCTTGCTGAAGGTTGTGAGTTTGTTGAAGAGGCTTGTTTGAAATTAATTATGCAGAATCAAGAGTTGCGGGCTAATGTTAGTATAATTTCTCAAACTTCCCTGAATTAGTCTACCCAATACTATGATCAGATTTATCAACATATCACTACCACATCAGGATTCAAAGAGACTATATCTCAATTTATGTATGATTCTCATGATATTTTCACTGAGGTTTTTTACCGGAGCGATGTTCTTGCTAGGAAAAACTAGCCCGTTTATCCGCTCTAGGAAAATGTCAAACAACTATTTGTAGAGGCTATGATCACTTCCGATTTGGCACAATAGAAAGAACTTTTGGCATAGCCATATGCACTCAACACCCAGATCAATCAGATAGAGGATTCATCATAGGATACCAAGCAAGTGCTCCATGACCTTCATCCAGATGTGCAACATCAATTTATCAATTGAGTGCTCTCACTCCCAATGTTGATCATTCAGTCTCAACCCATCAACTTTAATGTTGAGACAATTACACGAGTTGTGGAACAAGTTTATAGTATGTGGACCACATGGAATGTTGTTGTTTCTACTTATACCAATTTTAAGGACGATGTGCTCAAGAAATTACTAGAGTTCGATCCTTCATTTGAAGGAGAAACAACCGCCAATAATGAACATAAACAAATCAAGAACCATATGCACCAGCGGTGCATTGACTCGAGGACGAGGCAATAGATTATAATCGAGAATTGTTGGGTCCTTTATTTTTTGGAAAAATATGGTACGTAACAGTTGCAGAGTATACATTTATAAATCCATAGGAAGCAGGTCACCAAAAACACAAATTCAGTAGAGAATTAAATATTGGTACATGTGAAGACAGAAAATACGGAAGTGTGCCTACAGAATCAGGGAAGTGAGTTTAATTTTGAAAGAATCAACAGGAAAAAGGGAAAAGGCACCAAGATTTTATAAAATTACACCAAATCAAATGTGGTATCAAACAACCTCTACAAGGACTAGATCAGGCGAGTGACCCTATAAATGAATACTGTTGAGCCACATTTTTTTCCATGATTTTACGATTTTCATCAAATAAATTTATGATTGTACCTAGTTTTTTTAATCATTGTTTATCCATTATATTATTAATCAAAGGAATTTAGAATTAAATTGTAATTTTTCGTTATTAATTAATTTGAATAAGTGTTTGTGTAATAATACCATTAATAATATATTTTCTTCGTTGCACGAAGGCTCGGTGCAGGAATACATTTGAGTACAATTCACCAAATGCATAAAAGAAACAGCTGGGTAGTTAAATTTTTGTAGGTGAAAATATCAAATTTGTGACCAAATGGAGTAGAATATCCAAATTCCGGGTCATGGGTTGTGTTCAGAGCACCATGTTTCATATAACCCAAAAATCGTTTGGCGAAATTCAGCTTCGTGAAGAAGTTATAGTCAGGGGAATATTCCACTGAAAACCACTCCTGAATGTGAAAATATTGGATCTCTATGAATATTGCTACTCTGGTTATGTTTGGGGATTAAAAAAAAACTCAATTTACTCTCAATTTGTGGATATCTCAGCTCAACTAACATGCAAAACAATAATGATCAGTTCCAATCAGAGAATGCGAATAAGAAAACAAATGCTGACAAGATTAATATGGTTAATGTTGTTGCTCCAAAAAAGTTTTTTCTACAGACGAAATGCAGGGAATGGGGATTGGAAAACAGTTGATAATATTGGCTTCGACAAAAATGTGCCCCTAGTTAATCAGGAATACTGTAAGAAACAAATCTTTACAGAAAGCCAGGGTAGCCTCAAACCTCATTTTTCAATGTGGATTACACTCTTCTAGAAGCTTTATCAAATAATGTTGGATAATCCAAGCAAGAGCATAAAATTGCAAGCTATTTCTATAATGAATTTAATTGTAAGGAAGATTCATCTAGCTCTTCATTTCTTAAATTAGCAATTTTTAGAATCAAAACACACAAGCAAAGATAACAATCAACCATGTGTTCTTCTTGTAGATGAACTTGACCTCCATGTCACTCGGAATCAATCGATTATATATAAAATATTTGATTGGCCCACCAGAGCTTGGTTACAGTTGATAGTTATAGGTATAGAAAATACAATGGATCTACCAGAGAAGTTCCTTCCACGTATAGCAAGTCGCATGGGAATGCAAACGTTGTGCTTTGGCCCCTATTCTCATCAGTAGCTGCAAGAAATCATTTCTAGTCGTCTGAATGGAATTGATGCATTTGAAAAAAAGGCTATGGAGTTTACATCATGGAAGGTTGCACCAGTGTTTGGGGATGCTCGTCAAGCATTAGAGATATGTAGACGTGCTGCAGAACTTGCAGAGTTCAGACTAAAACATCCCACCTCTATTGATAATGCTATGAATGAATCTAACGCCAGAAAATGTATAGTTAAAAGCTTGGTAGGTATGGCAGATGTTGACGCTACAATACATGAAATGTTCCAAGCTCCTCATATTCAGATGATGAGGAGATGCTCAAGACTGGCGAAAATATTTCTAGTAGCAAAGGTGTAGATCAACAAACACTGAATATGTAGATTTCAGATTTCTGTTGTGAGAGTTTAGAGTTTCTGGGTTCGGAATCTCCACAGTGAACATTTTTGTGACACAAAAATGTTCACTGTGGAGATTCCGAACCCAAAAACTCTAAACACTGAATATTCCAATGCTGGTTGTAGCTCTGCTTAATTCTAAGCTTGATGCAGATGGGAAGGATGATGACGGAGTTTAAGGTGGAAAGTGGTAAAGCTACACATTTAAAACTTGTCATTATGAGCAGCAACTCAAGTACCTATGATATGGTTTTGCAGGAAATTTCTCTTCGATTGGGGATAAGCCAAGATTAATGGCATTTTGAGAGAAGCAAAATGAAAATCGCAGCCTTTGTTGAGCTCTTATCGATAAACAAATTTCCATCATTATGATATGGAAAACGAGAATGAAATTCGTTGTTGGAACTACTGTGCAAAGTCAACAAATACTTCAATTTCTTTCAGAAGCCAAGATTTCACCTTCCAGCAACAATAACCCACAAAAAGAGGAACGTTTTCCGGAATTGGCATTTTGTTCAAAACCAATTCTCATTCCGAAAATTTGTAAAACCAGTAATCTTCTATATTTTTTCATTAAAGCCCAAGTTTGTAATTAAAAAATGTATATATAACAGTTGCCGGAGTTGACGGAGGATATAGAGTGATAGGGAGGAATCGGCCCATTAGATCAGAGAGGTAGCAGTCGGCCATTAGATAGAGGAATTTAATCTATCGTTGAAAGCATAAATGTAATTAAGGGAGTTCATCCATCAATTAGAAAAAGCGCAGATGAAGCAGTGAGTCTGTCATTCAGAGAGCAGAATTTCTCATCTACAAAATCGATTTCTCAGATGTAGAGGGTGCAATCAATTTTTTAGATGTATGGTCAAATTTCTCAAGGTCAATTTGCTATGTAGAACAGGGCGGAATTTCTCATCTGCAAAATTGATTGCTTAGATGTAGAACCAACGTCCAATTTGCAGAGCGAAGGGATTGTAATAGGAGCAACAACTAATGTTATATTTCCATTTCAATTTTGAATTCTGATATATAATTTTCTCCTGTGTTTCTTACGTATTATGGTTTGCTACAATTTCTCGAGGTAAATTGGGTTAATCTAGGCTTGCTCCAGGAGTGGTAAGGGCCCACCATCATTGAAGACAAGCCCTGTAGCTGAATAGAATGATATATATCATAGATTTGAAATTATAAATATAATTTTCATTTGAAGGTTGCGAGATTGATTTTAGAATCATCATTTCATTCTGCGCTTGAACCTTTCACTTCTGTAAGCTCGAATATAATCTGGTTTTATAATTGTTAAGTGATTTTTCACTGATAAACAAATTTGTTAAAAAATAAGACAACGGTGATCGTGAGTGGAATGTGTGAGTGTTTATTATAATGATTTCTGAGTTAGAACAGATTTTAGATGCTTTGAATCCGAACATGTTAACACCGCCATTTAGAATAATGATTCCAAGTTTGCATAATATAATTCTTTTGAATGTTTGCAAGATTTGATTTGATTTGTTTGAATGTTTGTAGGATTTAATGCACATTCGATTTGTTTATGCATCACTTAGTTTAATAATTAGATTTATTTTTAGTTAGAATAATTCTTGTTTTTGTAGTGTAATAATTCCTTTGTAAGAGCAAGTTTGAATATGGATTTGATTGTGCAGGTAGATCAATTGGAATGCAACATGATTTAGTTTTATTTGTTGCGCTACATGATTTGATTTTGAAGTAGGGATGTTTTTGAATTAGTTCCTTTCATATATATAGAATATTTTTTATAGGTTACTTGCAATATGATTTTCAACAAGATTTTTAAATGTTATTTGACATAGCGTAAAGTAGTTTTTCCTCCAGCAATAATTAGAACTTTCTTCGGTTAAGTGTGAATCTTGAATTTATTATGAACAGTATCTTGAGTTAGTTTAATGTGTGAGTTATCATTAGAATAATGTGTGTGTCTTTTTGCTTTCTCAAGATCAGTTTCGAGTGTAAATTTCAAGTTGATGAGAGGAATAAATAGATTAAGGTTTTCAAGTTATTATAGGGGATTAAAAGTAGAATGCGAGTGCGAGAATGCTACATGATTGACGATTGCTTTGTAGTTTAATTGCATTATGGAGTTTTTACTGAATGAAATTGGTAAAGTAGGTTTTCTTTTCAGGATTGCTTGTTTCCCAGCAAATGTGTGTTTCATTTCAGCACCTAATTTATCATTAATAAGAAAACTCATATACTCTTACCAATAAACTCAACCAATACACAGTACAACTAGAGTTTACCAATTAATAATTAATATTGAGAAGTTTAATCCGACAATTAAACCGTCCAACAAACACTTAAAGGGAAAAATTGGCAGTGTTTTCTATATACCGAACATCTGAGTTTTGTGTTCCCCATTGTTGCTAGACGTTACCCTTCGGACTTTACATCTGCGCAAAGGTTTTCATCCATGCACTGTAAAATCTGGTATGGACTCTAACTTGAGGGAATTCGGATATTTTGTTTGATCTGTGAGGTATCAGACTGGACAATTTTGATATAAAAAGAGGTTTGGTAAATTTTTTGTTGTTCGCTTATATAAATGATGTCTCTGTTTATTCTTTTATGAATACATGTCTCAACTGTAATATAGTTCTGTGGTTACTAAAAGGTCTAATGGTGCAAATGTTTTCCCGACTTCACTACTTTAAATGTTCGCCAACAATTGACATACACCAATGAATCATTTCAAATTAAATATATTTAAATGAGAAGTCAATGATAATAACTATCCATTAAGCTATTAATAACTATCCATTAATCATTTTAAATTACAGAGACTAGAAGGTATTGATAGTAGATGTAATTTTTTTCTAAATATGAAGTACCAAAAAGAAACGGACGGAGAACTGGGAGAACTCTAAAATGTAAATTGGGAAAAATGGTGTTTTGTGTTTATTATATCAAATCAAATAATAGTAGATAGAAAAATAAAATATCTGACCGTAACCTAACTTAGCATATCAAAATTATATATATATATATATATATATATATATATATATATTTTACTAAAATTTAAATTTATAAATGTATAGTTTGGCATAAATAATTTGGATATAAATATATATTTTGTTATATAATAAAATATAAAAGATTTTGTTTATTTGTGTTCACACTTTGATATTGTTTGTATCATAAATTTTTTTATGATTGGAATAGATTCAATACTATCCCAAAAAAACCTAAAAACACCCAAAAATATTTAAATTTGATATTGTAATCCAAATTTTAAAAAATTTCACTATTTTTTTTTGTCAAAATCTTGCGACTAAAAAGAACATCAAACCA
Source organism: Pinus albicaulis (assembly GCA_034641835.2). Taxonomy (NCBI): domain Eukaryota; kingdom Viridiplantae; phylum Streptophyta; class Pinopsida; order Pinales; family Pinaceae; genus Pinus; species Pinus albicaulis. The sequence goes on along the minus strand of CM076584.1, from coordinate 1,670,242,161 downwards.
GAAGCAATTGATTCATAGATAATAAAGCTACAACGTTGTCATAGATCCGAGAGCACATGTCACATCAACATTTAATTATTTAAATAAAGGAAAATCCAATGATAATTCTCGAGGGATGTGTCATCTAGAGTCATATTGTAAAAGTAATATTCATCATTTTTTTTTAACTTAACTATGAGATCATTCTTATTAATGCAACGGATATTTATAAACCTTTATAGAAAAGTTTCTTATGAATGCAACGGATCTTTATAAACTTTTATAGAAAAGTTTAGTATGTGTTATATTATAAAAGAGTTGTATTTAGTGTGATTTTTTAAAGTTTTATGTGTTAAAATTTGGTGAAAAAATTGAGGTAAAATCTTGATTTTTGTTATTTGAATTGGTTTTTTTTCTTGTATATATGGACACTTCGATTGTGGAAGATTATCTATCAAACTTCTATTCTCAATAATTTCCTACCGAAATTAGAGAAATTACCAGAAAAAACTACCATAAAAACTTTATAAAGTCTGACTACTCGCACTATAAATACCAGGAATTAATACAGGTGATACATGGTAATTATAATGAAATTGTTTCATATTTCCCATTTAGAACATTTAGCACAGTTTGTTTTAAAATTCAACACACATTGAACCAGTGAATCAGTGAACCCTTGCGGTGAAGCATGTTGGAGTGAAGCTCTGTAGTGCGGGTGGTGTAATAGCACCCCTACAAAACTTGACAATGATATGTTTGCAGACCTGCGTTTGCGCGGTAACTTCACCTAGGTGTGACAAGACTAATATTCATGCTTTTCTTCTTCCTGCACTTCGTCCTCCCACTGGGAAGTTTTTTTCTATTTTAATTTTCCTAATGTGCTTGGACAATAACTGGGGATTGTATGTGGTATAAGAAAATTCCCCTTGATAGAGAGAGTTTTCTCTGCTGATAGGTCCATGTTTTTTACCATAAAGGTTTCTATCTCAATTTTTGGGGCGTACCCACACTGAGGTTTCATGTGTCCTATATGGACTTACCAACTTATGACAAGGATGTAACTACTTTCATGTTGTTACAAATTACTGTCCTCTTCATTTTGGCTATCTTCATTTCCATCCAGATGTTATCTACCATATAATTTCTTTTACTCCAATGCGTCGGGTCAGAATCCTCTTGGCATATGTTTCTGCACTCGATGTGTTTAACATGAATGAAGTTCCATGCAGTGTGACAATCTCGTCCATTCATCGGGACTCTATTTCCACTAACCCTTTGTCTGTAAACAAAAAAAATCATGGTGTTCATTACATCTCTCTCGTTTTCCTAAGTTCCATTGTATGATTCATTGTAATTCTAGACTAGTTTCACTTCCAGACTATTTCTGTGGGTTTCTCCAATTCTTTAATGATGGTATAATGAGTTGTTTTTGTGGATGTAGTTAAACGGGTTGAAGTTTATGTTGGCTCCAATGCTGTAGTATATGTGCTACATGTTGTTAAGAAACCGGTCAAAGGTTTATGTCTGATGAACATGTATGCTCAAAAATCTGCTTGACAGTGGATGGTGTTATTGGTTTCCAACTTGGATTGTTTGGCTCCTCGCTAAACGCATGTGAGAAAGGTGGAATGAATTATCCGATAACCATTTTCTATGGTACCGTTTTCTGGGACATCTCCTCCTTTCAGGATCCTGACCATTTTCTCGAACACATTTATTTCGGAGGGTAGCTTGACCTATCTCAGATCTTTCCTAATTGGGATGATGTCTTACTATATAATTTATTTACATTGAAGAACCAAACATATTTATGTGATGTGATGTGTGGATCCATTTTCATTTTCATTGTGGAGATTTATAAATACTTTGATTCTCTATTCTTTAGATATTAGTTGATATATGAGAGTGTAAATTTATGTGATCCATATCATATTAAAATAAATCTTTAGTTGGTTTTAAAATTTCTCATGTGATTTCTCTGAAGATTTATTTTAATTAGTTGATATACTCTCACTAAATCGATTAATTTTGTTCTGTTTGAGAATTTTTTTTATTGTTTTTCCAATTATCTTTCGCAGACATTCCAACTGGGCTTTTTCTTCTCATTCAAGTCCTTCTCGGGCCTCCACATAGGGTAGGTGGTTTTCTAGTACCTCCCTGACTATTCCATTTTTGGTGGTGGTTGTGTGGCCCACATATGGACCATGCATTTGATTTTTTGGATGCTAACATGACGGACCACAAGGCCTTCATTCAGGCCATGCTAGATGTTGAACAAGAATATGCATATAAGGTTCTCACAGGGAATACTACTGACCTGAATTTTCGTTCTCAAAACTTGTCATCAAATCTTACTTTACTCTCTACACTTGCTACCGAGCTTATAGTCGAACCACCACCTGGCCACCTATTATCTCGACAATGGAAAAACAGTGGAAGACAATTCATCAAGCCACACTTTGAAATGAAGCCCCTCACATTAGAGGAAATTTAAGCCTAAAAGTGGCCTCCTACAGAGAAATAATATAATAATAGTTAAAATGATAAAATAAGAGTGATGAATTTTGAAGGGAAAAGAAGAAAACTATTTTTTTAAACTATATTTTGGTCTATCTCCTTATACTTTTATTCAAATTTCAAGTGTAGACACTCATTGGATATGGAATTAAATTCCGCATCCAACACTTGCCCATCATGCATACTTTTGAAAAGACACACATTGATAAAAATGAAGATACACTAAAAAACGTGTTGAACACATTTTTTAAATGTATTTGTGATTTTGCTTAAAGTGGTTCTTATCAAAAGTATGCATAATAGATCATTGTTGGATACATAATTAAATTCTCCATCCAACAAGTGTCTCCACTTGAAATTTGAGTAAACCTATAAGGGGATAAGCCAAAAATACAATTAAAAAAAATTTAGTTTTTCTTCTTTTCTCTCCAAAATGTTTTCATGTCCCTCTTTTTAAATTTAAAGGATTTTGATTGGTTTACATATTATGACATGGAAATTACATGAAATTTTCATGGGAATTTTTAGGCTAAATTTTCCTCTAACAATTTCAGTTACGACATTCTATGGGATAGGGTCACTAGTTTGCAGAAACACGCTTCTATTTGGTAGGTGGATTTTCTCAAAGATGGCGGAGAAGGAGATGCAAAATAGGGAAATGTTGAAATGGGCCCCCATTTTGGGTTGTCCACTTAAGGTGTGTCTTCTCATGAATCCTTGGTTCAACTTTCACTTTTTACACAGGGATGATGTCGAATGAATTTCAAACACTGCATGGGTATAGGGCAAGAGTTTTTTACAATTGGGGAAATGGTATGTTGGCTTCAAAAAATTACATGGTACTCCCCGGAATGACATGGTCTCGGTCAAATTTCCAGGACTCCCTCTATAATTTTGGAAGCGCAAGGTTCTGGTACAGATTGGAAATTCCATAGGTCGTTCATATATGTAGACCCATGTGCTTTGATATATTGGCATAAGCGCGTTGCATAGATCTTGGTAGAATTATAGTTCTGAGGTGGTATTTTGACAAATATCAATATAGAATGAGTCAATATTTTCATTCGACAACGCTTGGAATATTGGGGCATACCCTTCATATACCTCCACTCTCATCAAACTGGACATGCTTTTAAACGTTGTTCGCAACAAAAAAGAGGCACCCATGCTGCAACGCATAAACGTAGAGGATGCGGGAATAGATTTCAACGCTTCACTCCTCATCAATATCAACTTTCTCACACAGGTATTAAGACTAAATCTGTGGAACCAGCTCTTTTTTATGTTTCTTCCTCATCGCATATCCCCACATCCCCCATTGTTGCCCCTATCCTCTCTTTAGAATCCCCTGAAGATAATGGGATTTATCATATTCTCAATTATAACCATATACTGTCTAAAATTATAATTACAGGGGAGGCTACCTCGCCCGCCAACACCCCCCTCCCCCCTACCCCCTCCTCCTTTCTTGGAACTTCACACAAGATTGATCTTCTTAAGACCATCTCATCGGATCTTCCCCCCATGCTTGTGGATTTCCCTTTCCCTTCCCCTATAATGCCTCCTTTAGAAAAGACTTCCCCCTTTCCTGTTATAACATTTGATCCAAATTGTATTTCCTCGCCCCATAATTTTGTTGGTAGCGACCTGGAATTTATCTTAATAAACCCATCCATGGACCTAAAGTATCTGAAGATCTATAAGGAACATGAGAACCTTGCCTCCCCTGTTATCATTCTTAGATCCGTTGTAAACATCATTATATGCAATAAATGATGCAAAGGAAGAAAAATATTTTAGGGTCATCCTACGACACACTTTGTACTCTTTTGTGACCCTCTGGGTTTGAAATATGCTCTTCTTTTTTCCACCCCTGATACCTTGGCCTTTAGTGAAAATGTGCCCAGTCGTCTGACCTAATGATGAACATCATGTCTCTTAACATGTGGGGGTGAGGTGACCACAGTAAATTTTTGGGCACTCGTCACATGAGCCAATGTATCCACCCTTACGAATGCTCCTCGTGCCATTTCATCTTTTCTTTCCATTTTTCCTAGCTCGCACATTGTGGGGGTAAATTGATCTCAATTATCTAGGGGCCTTATTACTATGTGGGATCCTGTGTGGACCAATTTATATGCCTTTAGCTATTGTTCGGGTATCTTTTTAACAAGACATTTTCCTCGATTTCTTGATCGAATTCATTTACTTAACCTATATGCTCCATATAGAGGGTGCTATGTTGTTTGGGATCGTATGGAAACAACTGACATTATCAAGATGGGTGGCCTGATTATGGTGGGGGATTTCAATGCTACTTTTACTGCTCATGAAGTTTGGGGCACACATTCTTGGTCGGACCCCATCGATGATCATCTATATTCTCTCTTTTTAGCTAACCATTTGGTTGATATCTATCCATACCCACTCTCTCCCACTTGGAGTAATAACACGGTGGGTGAAGATCATATTGGGAAGAGATGAGGCCGGTTTCTGGTGCATGAGAACTTGGTGGAAATAATGGGGAATATGAAATCATGGGTTCATCGAACATATCTTTCATATCACCTACCCATTATTCTTCAATGGAAGCAGGAAAAAATTGTATTGGGGCTTCCTTTCATGTTCAAATAGGTTTGGATGCACGATGATGATTTTAAAAATATGGTCTCTACTACATGGACCTCTCTTATAAGGACAGAGTGGTGATCGGCCATGAATTCCATTATACTTAAACTTAACCTTCTAAAAATATGGACTAGAACATGGGAAAGAAAGAAAAAACAACAATTGATCATGGAACTACAACATATTACCATAGACATCTCATTTTTAGGCTCTATCTTGGAAAACAAAAATTCAACACAACAGGATTTGGATCATTTGAAAGAATTGGAAAGGAGAAAAAATTAGATTCTGGAAATTCAGAAAACTGCTTAGTGCCTTAAAAGTAGGGTGACTTGGTTACGAGAGGGTCATCGTAACACGCACTTTTTCCTTCAATTCACTAATCATAGGAACCATATACACATTATATGGTGCATTGAAAATCCAATGGGAAGAGCATTCACACTACCTCGTAAATTCAATGGGAGGTTGTAGCTTATTTTGGGGAATTCTATAAATCTAGGTCAGGCATGGACACAAGGGATCAATTATGGTCACTGAAAATATATCTTGTTATGTTTGATGTGGATGCAAATGAAGCCCTCTATTGCCCATTCCAATTGGAAGAAATACAGATGGTATTAAAAACCTTTGCAAGAGATTAATCCCCAAGCCCCGATGGATGGAATATGGAGTGTTTTATACATTTTTTGAATTAATGGGGCAGGAAATATTGGATATAGTTGAAGAAGCTAGAACTACGAGACATATCCATGGTGCAATAAATTCTACCTTTTTAGCTCTCATTCCTAATTTCTCTAATCCTTGCTCTTTTTGGAATTTCCCACCAATCTCACTCTGCAACATCACATATAGAATGATTTCCAAGGTGATTGCAAGGCGCATAACACTTATCCTCTATAGGCACATTTCTCGAGAACAATTTGGGTTCTTGAATAATTGACTGATTCATGATGCCATAGTTACGACTCAAGAATGTATACACACCATCCACACCAAAATATTGGATTCTTTGGTCATGAAAGTGGATCTAAAGCAGGCATATGAGAGTGTGGATTGGTCATACATCCACCTAGTACTTGCCAAGATTGGTTTACATATACAAAATGTGTAATGGATAATGTCTTGTATTTCATCTATTAGTTATGAAGTTATTCAGAGCGGTAATAGGCCTCCGACAAGGATGTTCCTTATCCCCTTTACTTTTTATTCTTATCATGGATAGTATAAGTTTAAAGATTCGAGAGGCATAGTCATGAGGTTTGTTGCAAGGTCTACATATATCTCAACAAGTGGATGTTACTCACCTCTTTTTTGTGGATGATATACTTACATTTGGTATGGTGTCGACATCTCAATGGTCGATTCTTCAATACATTTTCCCTCAATATGGTGTTTCCTTGGGTCTGAATGAAACTGGCTCAAAATATATTCTAATTTTTCCTTCTGGAGACAGGTGCAACATTAATATTACTGCAGGTATATTTAGGGTAAGATCTTCCCCTCTACCTGAAGGATTCTCTTATTTGGGATTCAAATTAAAGCCAAATAAATACAAGATAATAGATTGGAATTGGATCAATGAAAAATTCAAAAAGAAACTTAATTCATGGACTAACAGGTGGTTGTCGATGGGAGGTAGATACAGTCTTATCCAAGTTGTGCTAAAAAAAATAACTGTATATATTCCATATGCTATACAGTCCTCGATAAAAGCTATAATTACTAGTTTCCTTTGGTCGAGCCTTGGAGGGGATACAAAATTCCACCTATTTAAATCAGAGGCTTTAACCATCCCAAAAGAATACGATGCGATATTTTGGAACAAAAAGTATTTGGCAAGTGCTTGCTGAAAAAATCCATTTGGACGGCTATGACTAGACGAGGGATCTAGAAAGTCATTATCAAATACAAATATATGAAAGGAAATTACATATATTCTTGGTATATAGATCACAAACAATTGCAAAGAAGAGGATCAATCATATGGCGAAGCTTCCGGAACGTGATACAGTTTTTTTTGGATGCGGATGAAATGAGTGTTTAGAAATGGGAATAAGATTATGATCAGGGCAGATGGTATAATGGTTGTCAATCAGTTATATCCATTGATGGAAAATAATTTAGATGTTATACATACTCAAGGATATTTTTTTTCTGTATTAGACAACTAAAATGGCACGTTGGATATCCTATCTAGAAGGGTACAAACAAGATGAGTCTCAAAGGACAAGTTGAACATGACTGGAATTAATATATAAAATCTTTACGGCTGGTTGGGCTCTATCATAATAAAAAAGGTGATCATCTCACGTGGGGCAGGATCCGTCAAAAACAATATGTGTTAGTGCCGGAGATATATCATTTTTATATGTCATTGGAATATGAGCTCTCAAACCCATCATGGTACTGGAAGCTCTAGTGCATGAATATTCCACTCAAACTCATTTTGTTTACATGTTTGACATGGAGGAACGAAATAATTACTAGGGACAATCTTAAAAAACGAGGTTTCACTGGACCTCGATGATGTATCTTATGCAAACATGACAACGAATCTTGTTGCCATATTTTCATTTTATGCCCCTTCACAAAATCCATCTTGAGGAAAATGCACGGGCCTATCATGTGCAGGACCGACGGGAAAAAAATATTGAACAATGTAATACTGAATGGACAGGGGGAGGTGTTAACACAAAGGAAATATTTATATTCATTTTCTGGGAAATATGGAGTGCGAGAAATCGATGCATATTTGAAGGGATTGCAATCAACCCAACCAAAATTTACCACAGGATTATCTCCTGGATGTCATCTCTCACATGTACACCTCACAATGCAAATATCTTTCCTATCACTATATTCTTCCTATTATTATGTTATTATTTCCCCTGCAAGTTATTTCGACGGAGTGACACAACATGGAAATTGTGGATGTGGTGACTCGCTCAAATTAATGAATCACATTAGTACAAGTTGTCATGGAATGGTCGTCCAAGCTCAAATACAAGGGCATAAATTTTGTTCCTATAGGGTTTACTATGGTTTTCCAACGAACTTCAAGTGGAAAATATACATATTTATGGTGACCTAAAAACAATCATTGATGGGGTCACAGGTCTGACAACATTTGAGCCCCCTCACCTGTCTGGTTGGATGGAATGCATAAAACAGATCAAGCTATCTCTCCGAGGTACTACTTTTCGGCACATATATCGTGAATACAAGAGGGTGCAAGACTCTCTTTTTAAATATGACCTCAATGGAGACCACGGGGTTATGCAATACAGGTTCATGGTGGACAACAACACTCAGACATAGGGTGTTATCCAGCTTCCATAGTTTCAGATTTTCTTACTCTTTATTGACACATTTCTGTGGATTAGATACTTTGCTGGTATTTACAGTTCTTTTTCCCTTTACTATTTTTTGAACTTTATGGATGTCTCTCTAATTATAACAAAGGATGATGACATGATATATAGGTTTACAAAAACAGATTATCTAGCTTCACATAAGAGAGCCCTTGCTCTGGCATAAAATATGCGAGGTTTTTTCATCACTCTTTTATGTACTGAATTTTGCTCATTAATACCAATTCGAATGTTTTTTTGTTTCTGAAAAAAAAATCACACACACAATTTCCAGCTCAACGCTAATATTACTGAAATCCTCATCTTACAACACAAATTGCAATCTATGGCCTGTGAAAACAAAGGGGAGAGAAGTCGAAAAAACCATGAACGCCAACAAATCCAAAACTAATGTTCGTGTATTCAAAGTAAGTCCATTTTTTTATAACAAATTGGTCATATTTTACGACCTTGGTGATAGTGGACTCGGGGAAATTATCAAAAACATATAAACTTAAAATGATTTTATGATTTATTTGGTCGAGTAAATATATGCAAGGTTCAGATGGATCAGATCTACTAATTCAATTAATTATGCATTAAGATCAATATTAATGTGTGCATTCAAAAATTTTAATATTTTTAATAATTTTTAAAATAAATAAAACATTTTAAATTACTTTAAATATATTATTTTTAATATTTTTTAAAATAAATAATTATTATTTTTTAATGGTATTAATATTTCAAATAAAAAATATAGTATATTATTTTTTTTTAAATATTTAACATTTACCCAATTCATTTGCGTAAGGAAATCCTTTCTGATTTAGCATTACATAATATATATTTTTTTAGATTCCTCCAACGCCGAAATAAAAAGGCACTTTTATTTTTTTAATTTTATTAAAATTACAATCAATTCGGAAATGTAATATCATTACGAAATTTTTAATTGACATTTTTTTCGGAAAGAAATCTATGTCCTTTCTTTGAATTAATATTTAAATAGGAATCCCCCACTTAAGGAATCACCTACATGGGGTTTTAATGTGGAAGACATATTGTAGCCGTAGTCTAACTAGTCAGAGGAATCGCCCTGAAAATCATGAAAATTCCGGTAAGATTTTCAGAAAATCTAGTAGGATTTTTTCTAAATCCATGTTATAACTATCAAAGTTTAATATTTTGGGTGTCTTACAGGTTTTTGATGGTGCTGAATCCATTTCCAATGTCAAAATCAGGATTCAAACACTATTTTTGCAAGATTTTTTTAAATTTTTTTGGCCCGGATTCCGGCCAATTTCGACCGTCCGGGCCATTCCTCCGGCTCGTTAGACGACGCCCATATTGTATAGTGCAGAGCTCGCCACCTCTGTAGCATTTAGCATTCAAGGAGGGGGATGTGACTTGTCCCCGCATGTATATGCATATAGCTTTCTAGTTGACACTCTTAATATAATCGAGCTCCATAGCGGTTTCGGGTCTAGCTTGTTTGTGGTGTTCTAGCATTATGTCGGCTGTGGCTATCAATTTTGGCACAATTTTGTAGATGTAATTTTTTTGTAATGGGTCGATGGAAATTTCTTTGGCCATAATGCAAAGATGGGTATGGGTTTTGCCTTGTGGGGATTGAACGGGTAATGTCCGGTCCTCGTTCACAATTCTTAGTAATTTGATGAGGATGTCATTACCGACGAGGAAATCTAAAAAAAACAATATATCTATGTTTTTCTTAACCTTAGTTTACAAAATATTAACACATAAATAGGAATCCTTCATGCAATGATATGGTTTTATTAAAGAGTTAATTTTTTTTCTGACTTATACTTTAAATTACTTGGAATAACTACATATTTTCAATTTGAATATCTATCCTAATTCATAATAATCTTAAAATTTCAAAACAATTTTTTTATTTAAATAAATGACTTTCGGATTAATCACATCATCAAGATTTGGTCAGCGTTTCCAACCATCTAATATGTTCATCCTCATGACAAGGTGAAGAAAAATTTCAATCTAATTGAATAAATAGTGAGGATGCATCATGACCCAGAGATAATTGTTAAAAACTAGTTGTTATTTGACTTACTTAGTTAATTAGTTATTAAAATTTTTAAGTTTTTAAGGAATATTATTAAAAATATTAAAGAATAACATAGAAGAATTAAAAATTTAATAATTTAATAAAATGATTGAAAATAGTATTATTATATAGGATGGGGCGGGGTATATAATAAAGAGTTATTAATAAATATTTCAATAAGAAGTTTTTATAAAATGTTAAAAAAAATTATTTTATTTATTATAAATCAAGGGATAATATATAATATATAGTACTTATATAAATAAATAAAAACACAAAAGAGAGAACTAAAGGAAAATGATTAAAGGAGAAAATTTAAACAAAAAGGAATGAGAATAAAACCAAAAAGAGAAGAAAGAAATAAAAATAAAAGGTGACAGGAATCCCAACGGAAGGGGGAGAAATCACCTAGAGAGGGACAGAGTCGAACTCTTAATTAATTTACACCCATCATCCCTGTTGAGATTCTTCGCAAGTCTCACAGTTTCAATAGCCTCCCTCAGCTTCCTATGATGCAAGTGATCCACCTTAGCAATGACTTTAGATTCTTCAATGTATACATGGTGACAGGATTTTTCAACATGTTTCGCAAGAGCAGAAGTGCGAGACCAATTGTGGCTAATGTTTGCAACATGCTCATGGATTCTTTGTCTAATAGATCGACCTGTTTCCCAAATATAGGGAGTACCACAGGAACAAGGAAGCATGTAAACACCTTTCATGTCCTTGGGATCTAAAGGATCCTTGACAAATTCGAGAGAATTCCTGATAGTACAGAGAAGCTTGAACGAAGAGGAGACATTATTTCTCCTAAGGACACGGGAATTTCTATCTGTGGTCCCTTGGATAAACCCAAGGTGAACCGTGGAGATAGGATCCACCCGAGGTGACTTTTCTCTTAAGCCTTTAAAGGCTCTTTGAAAGGCATTAAGGCCTAGAGATCTACTATACCCATTATTCTCTAGCACATCAAGAAGATGGGATTTTTCTAACTCCAAGTGGTTATAATAAGATATTCTAAGATCATGGGTAGAAAGAGTGTTGAGAACACCAAATGTTTGAGCCGGAAAATAATGGGAATCATCATGAAGATACTTTTCAGTGTGAGTTTTCTTGTGAAAAACTTGGTGAGACATCGAAACATCCTCCCTTATAGAGAGAAGAATATCTAAGAATGGAAGGCAGCCATCCACCTCTATTTCCATCATGAATTTGATGTAATTTGATTGGGAATTCAGGTGACCAAGAAACAAATCTAACGTCTTGCAACCATGGGGAAATATGACACGGGTATCATCCATGAACCTCTTCCACTTATTCGGGAAAATTTGAGCCGAGGCCAAGGCCTTCATTTAAAAATGTTCCATAAATAAGTTAACAACTACAGGGGAAAGAGGGGAACCCATGCCTACACCGTATGTTTTCTCATAGAACTCACCTTGGAAATTGAAGAAAGTTAAGGTGAGGCAAAGGCCAACCATCTTAGAAGTGTCCTAGTCTGAGATCCACCTAATGATATCAATGGCTCGAGGGATGGGGATTCTGGTAAATAAGGAGACAACATCAAAGTTGACTAATAATTCCCTGGGTTCCAGCCTGAATTATTTCCGTTCTTTGATCAAATAAGTTGAGTCCTTAACATAGGAATCAGTAAGACCCATAAGGGGTTTAAGCTTATGGGCTAAGAATTTAACAAGATGATAAGAAGGCCAACCTGTTGTGTTCACAATAGGTCTTAAAGGGGCCCCAAGTTTATGAATATTAGGAATGCCATAAATCATAGGGGTGAGGGGATTACCCTCAATAATCTTCCTTGAGAGAGGATTAAGGGAGGAACCAGACTTAATGGTGAGGGTGACCTCCTTAGAAATATATTTAAGGGGATTCTTTTTTAGCTTAACATAGCTACCACTATTGGAAATATTGTCAACCACTTTTCTAACATAGTCAATTTATCCATAATGACTATGGCCCCACCCCTATCTTCCTTAAGGATGACAATGTCGGGGTTTCCTGTAAGGGATTTAACGGCAAGAAACACTAATTATTGCCCTTAAATCCCTTATAGGAAACCCCGACATTGTCATCCTTAAGGCAGATAATGGTGGGGACATAGTCATTATGGACCAATATGACTATGTCAGCAAAATGGTTGACCATATTTCCAATAGTGGTATCTATGTTAAGCTAAAAAAGAGTCCCCTAAAATATGTTTCTAAGGAATCAACCCTTGTCATTAAGTTTGATTCCTCCCTTAATCCTCTCTCAAGGAAGCTTATTGAGTGTAGTTCCCTCACCCCTAGAATTTATGGCCTTCCTAAGATTCATAAACATGGGGCCCCTTTAAGACCTATTGTGAACACAATAGGTGGACCCTCTTCGCATCTTGCTAAATTCTTAGCCCGAAAGCATAAACCCATTGTGGGTCTTACTGATTCCTATGTTAAGGACTCAACTTCTTTTATCAAAGAATGGAAAGACATAAGGCTAGAACCTGGGGAATTATTAGTCAGCTTTGATGTTGTCTACTTATATACCAAAATCATCATCCCTAAAGACATTGATGTCATTAGGTGGATCTCAGACCAGGACACTTCTTATTTGGCTGGCCTTTGCCTCACCTCGAATTTCTTCAGTTTCCAAGGAGAGTTCTATAAGCAAACATGCGGTGTAGCCATGGGTTCCCCTCTGTCCCCTGTAGTTTCTAACTTTTTATGGAATATTTTTAAATTAAGGCCTTGGCCATAGCTCAATTTCACCCAAAGAATTGGAAGTGGTTCACGGATGATACCTGTGCCATAAAGCCCCATGGTAGTGAGAAGTTAGATTTGTTTATTGGTAACCTAAATTCTCAGTTAGATTACATCAAATTCATGATGGAAGTAAAGGTGGATGGATACCTTCCCTTTTTAGATATTCTTCTCTATAGAAGGGAGGATGGTTCTATCTCTCACCAATTTTTTTGCAAGAAAACTCACACTGAACAATATCTCCATGTTGATTCGTATCATTTTCTATCCCAGAAATTTGGTGTTCTCTAAACTCTTGCTACCCGTGCTCTTAGAATATCTGACTATAACCACTTGGAGTTAGAGAAATCCCATCTTCTTAACGTGTTGGAGAATAATGTGTATAGTCAATTTGAGGGCCTTAAGGCCTTTCAAAAATCCTTTAAAGGCTTAAGAGACAATTCTACTAGGGTAGATCCTATCTCCAAGGTTCATCACCCATTTATCCAAGGGACCACAGACAAAATTTCTCATGTTCTTAGGATAAATAAGGACTTCTCTCCATTCAAACCTCTCTGTACGATTGAGAATTATTTCGGATCTATCAAGGATCATATAGACCACAAGGACATGAAAGGTGTTTACATGGCTCCTTGTTCCTATGGTACTCCCTATCTTGGGGAAACATGTCGATCTATTAGGAAAATAATTCATGAGCATGTTGCAGACATTAGTCACAATTGTTCCTACACTTCTGCTCTTGCAGAACAGGCTGAAAAATCGTGTCACTATGTATGCATTTAAGACTCCAAAGTCATTGCTAAGGTAGATCACTTCCATCATAGGAAGCTGAGGGAAGGTAGTGAAATGGAGAGACATGCGAAGAATCTCAACCAGGATGATGGGTGGAAATTAAGTAAGAGTTGTACTCCAACCATCTCTAGGTGATTTCTCCCCCTTGCATTGGGATTCATGTCGCCTTTTGTCTTTATTTCTTTCTTCTCTTTCTGGTTTTATTCTCGTTCCTTTCTGTTTAACTTTTCTCTAATCATTTTCCTTTAGCTCTTTTTTATTTTATTTTTTGTTTTATATATAATTACTATATATTATATATTATCCCTTGATTTATAATAAATAAAATAAAGTTTTTTAACTTTTTATTAAAACCTCTTATTGAAATATTTATTAATAACTCTATATTATTTACCTCACCCCATCGTATTATAATACTAATTCTAATCATTTTATTAAATTATTAAATTCTTCTATATTATTCATTAACCTTTTTAATAATATTTCTTAAAAACTTAAAAACTTTAATAACTACTTAACTAATTAAATCAAATAATGGCTAGTTTTTAACATATATCTCTAGGCAATGATGCAACTCAATTAGAGATTGATTTTTTTGTTCACCTTGTCCTCACGATAAACCACGTTAAATGGTTCCAAACCTAAACCAAATTTTAATAATATGATTAATACAAAAGACATTTATCTACATTATAAATCACAAAAATTTTAGAACTAACATTTTATTTAATTATTTAAAAAAAATAATATAATAAAAAAAAAAGTATAATATGTTATTGAAATAAAAATCAAATGTTCCTTATATATATAACCAACACATTAACAATCTCTATAACAAATCATAAACTCTTTGTTTTCTACAAAGGCATACATACTCTACTCTAGTTTTGAACATGTGACTTCTTAGGAGGAAACACATGTTCTTAACCATTAGACCCACTGAAGTTGTTTAGGTTTGTGCTCAATTTGGAGTTGACACATGTCGCTCTTAAAATAAAAATAAAAGATTATTTAAATAAAAATGTAATGTGGCGTATAACCAATATAAATAATCATACATTAAAATGATTTTTTTTGTTAATAATGTATTTTTAAATATATGTGAATATTAATTCATATTAAAATATTTTATTCATAATTCATATTAATACAACATTGAAATAGTTTTTTTTTTTTACATTTGTTTCTATATATAAATATACATGAAGTTTTACTATTAACAATTTTTGGTTTCCAAGTTTTAACAATCCATTGTATTTTCTCATAGTATTTGAAACTTTATATATATATATATATATATATATATATATATATATATATATAATGTTAAAAGAAATATTTTAATATTGTATATAATAAAATATCCAATGTGAGTTATGAATAAAATATTTAAATATAAATTAATATTGAAATATATTTGAAAATATATTATTAACAAAAAAATCATTTTAATGTGTGGTTATGTATAATATTTTATATATTATTTTCAAAAATTATGTAGATATCATATAAAGCAACTGGAAAAATAATTTTTTATGGTTAAAATGTTTGAAACGTTTTCAATGTTTTATAGCTTAATCTTTTTTAGGTAATCTCTATAACATTTTAAAATACAATTTAAACAATGAAAAATTACACATTGTTTTTTGCACTCTAAAAAAAAAGTGCACCTCAGAAAATTTGATCTTTCTAAGCTCTTGTTAGATTCGTACTTAAGATGGATCTACACTGGTATATTAAAATTTTATAATTAGTTTATAGTCCTTATGAAACACACGGATTGGTTCTAAACACATCGATTATGTTCCATTGCATTTGATTAATACCAAAAAAAAAAATTATAATTTGTATAATGAATCACAAAGCTTAGTTTCTAAAAATATTTGTAACATGTTAAATTTATTAAGATATACTCTTTGAGTATATTTTATCTAAAATCTGATATAAATCAAATTTATAAATCAAATCCTAAAATTTCATTCTCAATTATTTTAAGAAAAAATTAACCAATAAATTATTCACTATTAACACATGAAGAAAAAATACATCTATATGATTGTAATTGCTCCTCTTTTGACTATTAGCGAATTAAAATATATATATATATATATATATATATATATATATATATATATATATATATATATATATATATAATTGATTCAACCAACATATTCCTTTAATCTTCTTGAGTCCTTTTATCTTCATTTTCTAACCACTCATTAGATTTTGGCATTATCTTTTCATATATTTAAAAATCTAAATCAATGTCACAGAATCTGATACTCATCCAGAACCTTATAAGACGACAAAATACTTGTAATGAAAGTATATTAAATAAATATTCAACAATGTACATTAATTACTATATATAAAATTTAAAATATAAATATAAATACCTTAAATACATTCAGTTACATCCCAAAAATACGGAAATACCGTTATACACATCAAATAAGTTTTAAATATATAAACGAAATAAGACATTTTAATTATTTGCATCTAATTCAACGGTCAAACTACATAAACCTCGCCGTACCACTTGCCACGAAAGTTCTAAATATGTAGCGACAGTTCACCCTAACGATTTAAGTCAGAGCAGTTTTGTTGCCGCCATGACTATATAATATTGTCGGCCGCGCCAGACGTTGGCGCACGAAGGAAAGAATAATCCCACATTCGTTTCTGGTAATAATGGGGATTGTTTCTTCCTGCGTTTCGTCCAAAGCTGGCACCAGCGCAGCGAAAGTCATAGCGTTGCATGGCAGCGTTCAGAAATTCGAGAAGCCGATGAAAGTCGCACAGCTGATGATCGACAACCCGGGACATTTCGTCTGTAATTCCGACGTTTTGCAAGCTGGCCGCCGGATCTCAGCGCTGACAGCGGACGAGGAGCTCGAATTGGGGAATCTCTATTTCCTTCTCCCCATGCGCAAACTCAACCACTCGCTCTCGCCTGCCGAGATAAATTCCCTCGCCTTCAGAGCCAATTCTGCTTTCAAGAGGTCAACCTCCAAATCCAAGAGCATCGCCAAAATCCTTCCTGTGTTGGGCGACTTGTGCCAGAGTCCCGGTGACAGAAAAGTTGCGAGAATTCAGCCAAACGAAGAGACGAATGCTGAGGAGGAAAACGCCGAGCCGAGGGACAGTGGTGGGTCGAAATTGCTGGTGGATAATACAGAAAATATCGGGGAGTTGAGCGGGTTAAGGGTGAAGAGTACCAAACAATGGAAGCCTGTGTTGGAGACAATAACCGAGTCCCCTAGAATTTTGAAGAAATGATTAATTCCGTTGAATTCCCATCAAACTAGATTTTCCGGTGTTGTCTGTACATTTCATTCATTTCCCTCACCCAGTGACCATTTCTTCTTACAGGTATGTTGTATAAATACAACAACAATAAATCATTCAATTTATTTTATCTGAAATCAATCAACTCTCTAGAATTTTTTATTAAAATTTGAGTATTCGATTTATTTTATCTCCTTCAAATCACCTATCAATAAAATAATAATAAATATTTTATGAAATCTAGAAGTTTTTATTAAAATTTTATTCTTTGATTTCAACAGGAAAGGAATTCATCTCCTTCAAATCACTTATCAATAAAATAATAGTAAATATTTTATAAAATAATAGTAAATATTTCATTTTTAGTTAATATTTTATTTAAATTAAACATTTAAATAATTTATTTATATATTATATCTAAATTTTTTATGATTTATAATTTTGAAAAATATGTTTTCGGGATTAGGCACATCATTATAACCTAATTAATAAATGCTGTTTTTAGTTATTTTTAAGATATGAAATATATTTTATGAAATATTAAGACTATGTTGTCACATCATTAGGATTTTGTCTACTTTTTGAAAAATATAATCAATTTTAATGAATAAATAAATAGTGTAGATGCATCATTATCTAATTATAGCAGTTGAAAACTAATCTATAAAAATTAGCAATTATTAACTAATAAAAATTGTTTTCAACTATTTTTAAGATATAAAATATTAATTTATGTTAAATATTAAAACTTATCTTTTTTATAATAAATTATAAAATATATATTTTTGTAAGTAGATAAATATTGAATCAAGTTATTTTCTGAAAAACTAATTAAATTAAAATACCTTTCAAGGACTACTTTTTATTGCGCCGAGAGGCGCATTCTCTAGCCTAGTATGACCCCGATGTGTAAGTATGTCGGAAGCAAAAAAAATGTCGGCTTGAACAATAACTTACATAAACATATAAATGAACAATTAAAAATAAATTTAAATGATATAAACTTAAAATATGAAGAGTTTACTAACACTTAAAAAAGAGATATGGTAAATAAATAAAAATATAAATAAACTAGAGGTAAGGTAAATAGATAAAACCGATTTTTATATTTACTCAATAAACCACTTTATATTTACAAAAACTCAAAAAGAGGCTTTATTTAGGTGAAGTCTATGGGACAAATTATTATTAATACCATGGGCCAAATACCATGGGAAAAATTATTAGTAATACCATGGGAAAATACCATGTGCCAAATAATATATTTATAAAATAGGTACGGTAAATAAGTAAATGTAAAAGAGGTATAAAGAGGTAAGGTAAATAAATAAAAATATATCAAATACGATTAGAAATCAAGATCTAATTATATATGAAGTATAAGGGTCAAATACCATGCACCAAATTATTATGAATACCATGCCCAAAAAAACATTATTAACCCTAACATTAATATTAAAATATTAATATTATTAAATTTAATATGTTTAGATTAATACAATATTAAAGTTATTATATTGTAATATATATTAATATATCATGATATATGATAGAGGTGGAGAAATAGGGGGGAGTGACAAGGGAGATATGGAGATAAATTGAAGGATAAGGGAGAAGAGGAATGAAGAGAGAGAGAGTAAGAAGAGTGAGAGAGTTAGAGAAAGGTACGAGAGGGAGAGGGAGACATAAAGATGGAGGTGGGAGAGAGATAAGGAGAGAGGGAGGGAGAAGGAGAGAGGATTGGAGGGTAAAGAGTGAGAGAGAGAGAAATAAGGGGGAAGGGAGAGGGAGGTGGGGGAGAAAGGATGAGAAGAGGAGGAGAGAAGGCGGGATAAAGAGATGGAGCTGGAGGCAGAGCGAGGAAAGGAAGAAGAAATACATAGAGAGGGAGTGACAAGGGAGAGATGGAGAGAGATTATGTATGCTTATGGGTGAGATAAAGATACATAGGAGTGATGGAGACAAGGGGGGAGAGAAGGAGAAAGGAGGCGTGATGGAGATGAGGGGGGAGAGAAGGATAAAGGGATAGAAATAGTAAGATACTTGGAGAGTGAGATAGAGGGATGGGGGAAGCGAGAGGATTGGAGGACAGAGAGAGAGAGAAAGAAAGAGAGCTGGAGGGTCAAATAGAAGGAGGCGAGAGAGGAATGATGAGAGAGAGGAAGAGAGTGATGTGGGAAGAGAGGATTGTAGGGGAGAGAGAGAGAGAGAGAGAGAGAGAGAGAGAGAGAGAAATGGGGAAAGATAAAGGGAGGTAGGAGACAA
Source organism: Pinus albicaulis (assembly GCA_034641835.2). NCBI lineage: Eukaryota > Viridiplantae > Streptophyta > Pinopsida > Pinales > Pinaceae > Pinus > Pinus albicaulis. Next base: position 1,670,222,494 of record CM076584.1, on the reverse strand, counting down.
AGGGAGAGAGAGGAAGGAAAAGAGAGGGGACTTGAAAGAGAGGAGGAGAGAGGGAAGGAAAGAGGGAGGGATAGAAATATGGATTTGGAGGGGGAGAGAGAGAGAGATGGGGGAAGAGAAAGGGAGGTAGGAGAGAAAGGGAGAGAGAGGAAGGAAAGGAGAGGGGACTTGAAAGAGAGGAGGATAGAGGGGAGGAGAGAGGGAGGGATAGAAATATGGATTTGTAGGGGGAGAGAGGGAGGGATTGAGAGATGGAGCTGGATGAGGAGGGAGGGAGGGAAGAATAAATACATAGAGAGTGAGTAGTGGAGAGAGAGGGGGAGTGACAAGGGAGAGATGAAGAGGGAGTGTGTATGTTTTGGGGTGAGATAAAGAGACAAATAAGGAGATATGGAGAGAAGGGGGGAGAGAAGGAGAGAGAGAGGCATATGGTAACAAAGTTGGAAGGTGAAGATAGAGAGAGAGGGGGGGGAGAGAAAGGAAGAGAGAGAGTGAAGAGAGGTAGGGAGAGAGATATGAAGATGGAGAGGGAGAGAGGGGGAGGTAAGAATAAAGACATAGAGGGTGAAAGGAGGAGAGAGAGAGAGAGAGGGAGTGATAAAGAAGATGGAGAGAGAGGGAGAAAGGGTAGCAGGAAGGAAGAGAGATAGAAGCAAGAGAGAGAGAGAGAGGGAGAGGGAGAGAGAGAGAGAGAGAGGAGGAGGAGGAGGAGTGAGTGATAGATAGATATATAGATTGGAGAAAGAGAGTTTATGTTTTGGAGTTGATATAGAGAGATAGAGTGAGATATAGATATAGATGTAAGGTGAAGAGAAAAAAAGATAGATGGAGAGAAGGAGGGAGGGACAAGGAAATTGATAGATATGTAGTGAGAGAGAGTGTGTGTATGGTGGGGTGAGATAAAGAGAAAAAGAAGGAGATATGGATGGATATATAGATATATATGGGGGAGATAGGGAAGAAGGTTTCTTGCAGTAGATGCATTAATTTCAGCGTAGATGGTGATTTCTAATTCTATTTGATTTCTTGCACTAGATGAATTGATTTTGGTGTAGATGTTGATTTCTAATGATATTTGATTACTTACACTAGATGGGTTGATTTTAATGTAGATGATTTATAATCCTATTTGATTGCTTGCACTAAATGCATTAATTTCAATGTAGATGGTGATTTCTAATCCTATTTGATTGATTTCACTAGATGCATTAATTTTAATGTAGATTTTGATTTTTGGTTATATTTGATTTCTTTCACTAGATGAATTGATTTCAATGTAGATTATTTTTAACCCTATTTGATTGCTTGCACTGAATGGATTGATTTCAATGTAGATGGTGATTTCTAATCCTATTTGATTGCTTTCACTAAATGCCTTAATTTCAGTGTAGATGGTGATTTCTAATCTTATTTGATTGCTTGCACTAGATGCATTAATTTCAATGTAGATGTTGATTTATAATTATATTTGATTGCTTGCACTGAATGCATTGATTTAAATGTAGATGATTTATAATCCTTTTTTATTCCTTGCACTAAATGCATTTATTTCAGTGTAGATGGTGATTTCTAATCCTATTTGATTGCATGCACTAGATGCATTGATTTCAGTGTAGATGTTGGCTTTAAATCCTGTTTTCCTACTTGCACTAGACTCATTTATTTGAGTGCAGATGTTGATTTCTAATCATATTTCATTACTTGCATTATATGCATTGATTTTAGTGTAGATGTTGTTTTCTATTATTATTTGATTGATTGCATTAGTTGCATTGATTTCAGTGTATATGTTGATTTATAATTTGATGTATGATGGTACATTAATTTTAAATTCATTGGCTTAATAGTGTTTGTGCAATGATTTTAGTGTAAGCACAAAAAATTATTGACAATGTACATTGATTTTTGTGTTATAGTAATTCAGCCTATTAATATTGGAGAGCAAGAGAGACAAGGTATGATGTTTACTACAACAGGTCGAGCTAAATATTTAAATGGTTTACGATTCCAATTGTCCTTTTCAAATAATCAATATGAAAATATGACAAAAATAACATGGGTGAAAATAAGAATAGTAGAAGAAAATATTTTAAAATTGATCACAATGAAGACTTCGTAATTGACTACATTCTTATTATTCACAGTTTCTATCATTCAATATTATTACATTGTCACTTTGCATTCAAAATTTTATTTCATCATTAAAGTTATTTTACAATATTTATCATCTCAACAAATCGAGGTAACTAATCAACTTTAAAATTAAAATGACTCAATGAATCTCGGACATATTTAACATATTTAAAATGGTTATGTTAATATTAGATGTATTTACATATTATTGATAAAATTAAGCATATGTTCTTCATATTATTGATATATTTTCCTTGGTCTCACATGACTGAAACCAGCCTAGATCCATCTTAACTCCAGATCTATCAAGCGCCGAGAGGGATCAAATCTCTCGAGGTGAAAACCTTTCCTCAAGTTTTGCACTCAAAAAAGAGGTTTTCACCTCGAGAGATTTGATCCCTCTCGGTGCTTGATAGATCCGGAGTTAAGATGGATCTAGGCTGGTTATTAGAAGCCAAAGGACAACAAGAAGGATCATGCTTACAAACAAAAGGATGATAACAATTAAAGATGTAAAATGGAAAATAGTGATAAAAAAAATGAAAAAGAATGATGAGTAAAAATATTTATAAAGAAAATAAATGTTGAAAGAGAAATATTGTTTTTGGAAAGATGTTAAATGGAAAATAGTGATAAAGAAGGTTATTAAAAAAGGGGTTAAAAATTAGAATGGCTAGTTGAAAGTAAATAAATGATGAAAGAGAAATAATATGTGGGAGGGAGTTCTTTTGGTGAAGCTAAATTTTTTATTTATAATTCAATAAAATATATGTTTATTAAATTATTAAAGTCTCGGTTTTGTATTAGATAAATTAGTGGCAATGTATGAGGTATTATATTTTGTTTTGAAATTGTCTAATAATTAGAGAGGAAATTAAAAAATAACTAGTAGATTAGGAGATTAATATGAATATTACGATGAATATGAGTGATCCACTTTAATGGGGTTTTCAGTTTTGTTTGTTGGTATTGTTAGGTCTTTATAATACTTGTGTATTATCTTTATTGTTATTGTTAGTGTAACTTTCTATTGTTATTGTTGTGCCCTTGCATTATTATTGTTATGTAGGTGTTGGAGTAGGGTCCCTTGGAGTAAAGTAATTTTGAGTATTTTTGGGTTAAGTTTTTGTTTATATGTCAATGGGACGTTTGGGGTGGTTCAAAGTCCCTTAATGATTGTAATGCTTCAAAGGGAAAACCATGAGTCTCAAACCATGGTATCTGTGTCTTTGGAAAGATATAAAGATGTAAGAGTCGAGAAGGATATATAATTTTATCTCATGTTAGCTATGTTATGTCTTATATTTTGGGTTGGTTTTCTAGGTAGAAAGGCTCATGTTAGTTGTGTGCGCGACGACCTAGTTCTGAGTTGTGTGTACAAACTCTGCTACTGTGGGCGCAAAAGGGAAATATTGTACTAAATTGAAGATCTCTTAATAAAGAAAACAATTTTGGCGAACTCAAACTTTTTTGTGACCTAAGTGGTTATTTGTCTTAGATTTGGTATGTGTTTCTTAATGTGATTCTACATCTGAAGTTGTGCTATTAAAAGCGTATTTATCTGAGTGAATGAGAAGTTGAATTAGATTGCATCTATGAGAAAGTATTATTCAATTCTAACTATTAGATCCTAATTTGATTATAATGATATGTCTGCGCAAAGTCTACATTGAAGTAAGGGTTAATTCTATAATGGTTTGTGAATGCGCAAGGGTTAAGTCTATTTATTTCATTGTATGAAATTGCTTTACTATTTAAGGATATATCTGCAGTAGATATGCTTTCTGCAAAGGGTTAGATCTTATTGAAATATAATCTGTGACACAGACCTATTAATGCATACTTTTTAAGGGTTTTATCCATGCTTAGACCCGCTTTATTGGAAATTTCCACATAGATAGATAAGCATTAAGTAAGGGTAAAACACACATCAAACACTCCCTCAAGTTGCGAAAACCTAGTTCCAGTGCCCCCCATATTGTTTCAGGTGAGACTTTGGTCTGCGCAAGCATATCATTGCTGAAAGGGCCAAGTTGGAGGGTTTTGTTGGTTGTGCAGAATACTCCGAACCTGGGTCAGGACCCCTTCAGCCAAAAAATGGTTATTTTTATGGGACCAGTAGCATTTTGAGGGAGATACGATGTTGTGGCATCTGATGCAAAATGAACTAAAAGATTGGCTCGACAAGAAGGTGTGTGAATTTGCAATCCAAGAAAACCAAAACCATAAATTATCTGCTGAGGATTGGGAGCAAAGGTATATCTACACGGAGGTCCAAAATTTTTTATTTGCGACCTTCGCAACTGAGTTACAAGAGTGGTTATCTCGGCTTGCGGAGTTTTAGACCCATTGGAAGGATGACACAATTACCAAGTGGATGTCTCAACTGGTTCAGCAATTAGAAAAATCTAGCAATAAAATTACTCACGCAATACATTATTGGATTGATATTGTTCTAAGTGGGTTGAGTTATAATTTTCTATTGATACTTTTGTATCATATTCTAAATATGAAAGACTATTTTTGAAAGGCCATAGAGGTAATTTTTCGTGCTCATTGAAATTGTGGATTAAAATGCTTTTACGTGAAAACGATACTCTATGTAGTCATATTGAGTGAATGTCTCGAAGAGGCCCGACCACACACAATGGAAGAACTTACAGATTAGAGCTAGAATAGAGTTTTGTTTATATCCCTCTAAAAGGTAAATATGACAGCGATGAGGAGTCTGAAACAAGTAGCTTTGGTGAATCTGTGCACTCAAGAGTAGAGGAATTGCAAGATGAGGGTATTCTTGGGTCTTTGGCCATAGCTCAGATCCCATCCAATTCACTTCCAAATTCATCTCACTCTAACAAGCCATACACTCCACCTCCACCTCTAGAAGACGACATGGCGAACTCCATCAAATTGAAATTTTTTAAGGGCATAGGAAATGAAGACATTGACTAATTCTGGTTTGTTGCAAACACTATGTGGACAACACAGTAGATAAATAATGACAATGTTAAGAAAGTGCATCTGGATACTACATTTCAAGAATGCATGGTGGATTTGTACATGAGGTATATCGAAATTCATCCTAATGCCACGATTGACAAGCTTAAGACCACACTAAAGGAGCAGTTCAAAAAGTCGAAATCCTACTTTCAGTGTGTGGCTGAATTAAAGTATATCCAAAAAGAAGTGAATGAATTTGTATGGCAGGAGAGCCTTCTTCAAAACCCTCCTCCCAATACAGTCAAGAGTAGACATATGATCGGAGGACTCTCTGATCAAACGATAACTTGTAAAGGAGAGATTGGTATTGAATCGCTACGACAGAGCACGAAATACTTAAGGAAATAGCAAAACCTCTACCTTGAATGGTTGCAGAGCTTACTTTGAAGGTGAGGGTCGCAAAAACCCCAAGCAGATTTGGTTGTGGGCTTGGGATGGTAGCCATCCTGTAGAAATTACAAATACAAGATGAATCACTAAATAATGATGCAAAAAATATAGTGAAGCATTTGAGACTATAGGGTAAATTTGTGAGAAGAGACTATGGACCTTACCTGGAGGCAGAAGTCGGAGGCAGGACCAGAGCTGGGCTCTAAGGACTCCATACTGATAAACTTAGCATAACCGCAACTCTGTGGAGAGCTCTGTGTAATAAAAAATTGGAAACCCCTTTTCAAAAGAATCCAAACAAAATGATGACTCGGAACATATTTTAAACCTCATGTGTAAACAATGTTAAAAACCAGCCTAGATCCATCTTAACTCCGGATCTATCAAGCACCGAGAGGGATCAAATCTCTCGAGGTGAAAACCTCTTTTTTGAGTGCAAAAATTGAGCAAAGGTTTTCACCTCGAGAGATTTGATCCCTCTCGGCGCTTGATAGATCTGGAGTTAAGATGGATCTAGGCTGGTTTCAGTCATGTGCGACCAAGGAAAATCTATCAATAATATGAAGAACATATGCTTAATTTTATCAATAATATGTAAATACATCTAATATTAACATAACCATTTTAAATATGTTAAATATGTCTGAGATTCATTGAGTCATTTTAATTTTAAAGTTGATTAGTTACCTCGGTTTGTTGAGATGATAAATATTGTAAAATAACTTTAATGATGAAATAAAATTTTGAATGCAAAGTGACAATGTAATAATATTGAATGATAGAAACTGTGAATAATAAGAATGTAGTCAATTACGAAGTCTTCATTGTGATCGATTTTAAAATATTTTCTTCTACTATTCTTATTTTCACCCATGTTATTTTTGTCATATTTTCATATTGATTATTTGAAAAGGACAATTGGAATCGTAAATCATTTAAATATTTAGCTCGAGCTGTTGTAGTAAACATCATACCTTGTCTCTCTTGCTCTCCAATATTAATAGGCTGAATTACTATAACACAAAAATCAATGTACATTGTCAATAATTTTTTGTGCTTACACTAAAATCATTGCACAAACACTATTAAGCCAATGAATTTAAAATTAATGTACCATCATACATCAAATTATAAATCAACATATACGCTGAAATCAATGCAACTAATGCAAGCAATCAAATAATAATAGAAAACAACATCTACACTAAAATCAATGCATATAATGCAAGTAATGAAATATGATTAGAAATCAACATCTGCACTCAAATAAATGAGTCTAGTGCAAGTAAGAAAACAGGATTTAAAGCCAACATCTACACTGAAATCAATGCATCTAGTGCATGCAATCAAATAGGATTAGAAATCACCATCTACACTGAAATAAATGAATTTAGTGCAAGGAATAAAAAAGGATTATAAATCATCTACATTTAAATCAATGCATTTAGTTAAATCATCTACATTTAAATCAATGCATTCAGTGCAAGCAATCAAATATAATTATAAATCAACATCTACATTGAAATTAATGCATCTACTGCAAGCAATCAAATAAGATTAGAAATCACCATCTACACTGAAATCAAGGCATTTAGTGAAAGCAATCAAATAGGATTAGAAATCATCTACATTGAAATCAATCCATTCAGTGCAAGCAATCAAATAGGATTAAAAATAATCTACATTGAAATCAATTCATCTAGTGAAAGAAATCAAATATAACCAAAAATCAAAATCTACATTAAAATTAATGCATCTAGTGAAATCAATCAAATAGGATTAGAAATCATCATCTACACTGAAATTAATGCATTTAGTGCAAGCCATCAAATAGGATTAGAAATCATCTACATTAAAATCAATCCATCTAGTGTAAGTAATCAAATATCATTAGAAATCAACATCTACACCAAAATCAATTCAACTAGTGCAAGAAATCAAATAGGATTAGAAATCACCATCTACACTGAAATCAATGCATCTACTGCAGGAAACCTTATTTCCTCTCTCCCCCATATATATGTATATATCCATCCATCTCTCCTTCTTTTTCTCTTTATCTCACCCCACCATACACACACTCTCTCTCACTCCATATCTATCAATTTCCTTGTCCCTCCCTCTTTCTCTCCATCTATCATTTTTTCTCTTCACCTTACATCTATATCTATATCTCACTCTATCTATCTATATCAATTGCAAAACATAAACTCTCTTTCTCCAATTTATCTATCTATCTATCACTCCCTCCTCCTCCTCCTCTCTCTCTCTCTCTCGCTTCTATCTCTCTTCCTTCCTACTACCCTTTCTCCCTCTCTCTCCATCTTCTTTATCACTCCCTCTCTCTCTCTCTCCACCTTTCACCCTCTATGTCTTTATTGTTACCTCCCCCTCTCTCCCTCTCCATCTTCATATCTCTTTCCCTACCTCTCTTCACTCTCTCTCTTCCTTTCTCTCCTCCCCCCCCCTCTCTCTCTCTATCTTCATCTTCCAACTTTGTTACCATATTCCTCTCTCTCTCTCCTTCTCTCCTCCCTTCTCTCCATATCTCCTTATTTCTCTCTTTATATCACCCCAAAACATACACACTCCCTCTTCATCTCTCCCTTGTCACTCCCCCTCTCTCTCCACTACTCACTCTCTATGTATTTATTCTTCCCTCCCTCCCTCCTCATCCAGCTCCATCTCTCAATCCCTCCCTCTCTCCCCCTACAAATCCATATTTCTATCCCTCCCTCTCTCCTCCCCTCTCTCCTCCTCTCTTTCAAGTCCCCTCTCCTTTCCTTGCTCTCTCTCCCTTTCTCTCCTATCTCCCTTTCTCTTCCCCCATCTCTCTCTCTCTCCATCTCTCAATCCCTCCCTCTCTCCCCCTCCAAATCCATATTTCTATCCCTACCTCTTTCCTACCCTCTCTCCTCCTCTCTTTCAAGTCCCCTCTCTTTTCCTTCCTCTCTCTCCCTTTGTCTCCTACCTCCCTTTATCTTTCCCCATTTCTCTCTCTCTCTCTCTCTCTCTCTCTCTCTCTCTCCCCTACAATCCTCTCTTCCCACATCACTCTCTTCCTCTCTCTCATCATTCCTCTCTCGCCTCCTTCTATTTGACCCTCCAGCTCTCTTTCTTTCTCTCTCTCTCTGTCCTCCAATCCTCTCGCTTCCCCCATCCCTCTATCTCACTCTCCAAGTATCTTACTATTTCTATCCCTTTATCCTTCTCTCCCACCTCATCTCCATCACGCCTCCTTTCTCCTTCTCTCCCCCGTTGTCTCCATCACTCCTATGTATCTTTATCTCACCCATAAGCATACATAATCTCTCTCCATCTCTCCCTTGTCACTCCCTCTCTATGTATTTCTTCTTCCTTTCCTCGCTCTGCCTCCAGCTCCATCTCTCTATCCCGCCTTCTCTCCTCCTCTTCTCATCCTTTCTCCCCCACCTCCCTCTCCCTTCCCCCTTATTTCTCTCTCTCTCACTCTTTACCCTCCAATCCTCTCTCCTTCTCCCTCCCTCTCTCCTTATCTCTCTCCCACCTCCATCTTTATGTCTCCCTCTCCCTCTCGTACCTTTCTCTAACTCTCTCTCTCTTCATTCCTCTTCTCCCTTCTCCTTCAATTTATCTCCATATCTCCCTTGTCACTCCCCCCTATTTCTCCACCTCTATCATATATCATGATATATTAATATATATTACAATATAATAACTTTAATATTGTATTAATCCTAACATATTAAATTTAATAATATTAATATTTTAATATTAATGTTAGGGTTAATAATGTTTTTTTGGGCATGGTATTCATAATAATTTGGTCCATGGTATTTGACCCTTATACTTCATATATAATTAGATCTTGATTTCTAATCGTATTTGATATATTTTTATTTATTTACCTTACCTCTTTATACCTCTTTTATATTTACCTATTTACCATACCTATTTTATAAATAAATTATTTGGCACATGGTATTTTCCCATGGTATAACTAATAATTTTTCCCATGGTATTTGGCCCATGGTATTAATAATAATTTGTCCCATAGACTTCACCTAAATAAAGCCTATTTTTGAGTTTTTGTAAATATAAAGTGGTTTATTGAGTAAATATAAAAATCGGTTTTATCTATTTACCATACCTCTAGTTTATTTATATTTTTATTTATTTATCATATCTCTTTTTTAAGTGTTAGTAAACTCTTCATATTTTAAGTTTATATCATTTAAATTTATTTTTAATTGTTCATTTATATGTTTATGTAAGTTATTGTTCAAGCCGACATTTTTTTTTCTTCCGACATACTTACACATCGGGGTCATACTGGGCTGGAGAATGCGCCTCTCGGCGCAACTAGAGAACCTGTACGCAAATAGTTAGAGTTGGGCGGAGGGCGAGGGGGGGGGTGAATTAAAGAGAAAAACACCTCGTTGATATGAGTAAGCTGGTAAGGTTCCATAGAGCGGTCTATCGGAGTCGGTACAAACACCTGGGAGAATCGTCGCAGAAAAGCCTGTGGTAAATTAGAGAGCTGGAGGTAGCTCCAAGCGAAGAAACAAAATGCAAAGCCAACCGAAGGGTGGGCAGGGTAGTTACCCTCACTATCCACATCACCACTGTCGATTTCCCAGATAATATTTAGACCTCCTAGATGGAGGGAGTATAGCTCATGTATAGGTTCATCGAATAAAACCATTATGGATGCCATTAATTTCTGAGTGTATCACCTCCAATGTAAACGCGTGTTTTATTTCTAATCAAGGACTGAGTTATTATGATAGTACTATGATCGAATACTTAATTAAATTGTTGTGCAGAAGGGTATGCCCAAGTGCATATTGTAGTAATTATTCATATGTATTCGAAGTATAGTCAAATCGAAAAAGTTAGTAGCGTGAGTTACATAGAAATAAATCAAATAATGTGGCAATTTAGACCTTGGTTAAATCAATGAATTTCTTATCCATACAATATACCATGATGTTATATACTTGACATAGTATTATCACAAATGTGTTGTAATTCGATGGGATGAGGTTGCTAGATGGTAAGTAAAGATTTTTTTTTATTTATTTGTATAGTTTAGAGTGGTAAAGATGTTACAAGTGGTATCAGAGTGTGGTTACACGCTAGGGCTAGATAGACCAACAAAATAACATGGTAGTTCATCATTTTGATTTTTTCTTTCTTTCATAAAGTTGAAATGTTGAAATTGTGTAAAGTACCAGAACAAATTTGCGCAAAACGACAGTGAGGAGGGGTTATAGTCACCAGACACCCAGAAACATAGGAGAAAACCATCCTATGACCAACTCTGAGCTCAATCCCAAAATGTGGGTGCAGTTAAGCATAGACCAGCACCAGCAAACAAGCAAAATCTTGGCAGACCAACAACAAAAGATAAACATATTTCTTGAAACTATCCAACAACTCCAAACAGAAATGCTCAAAGTTTGGGGTGACAATGAAATATTGATGAGATAACAAGAAAGGATATTAAAAATTCTATCGGACCGACAAAATCATCCCAATTCAAAACCGAGTCCCGAGACGAACACTCGGGAAGAAGGAGAACAACACCAAGCCCTACATGATAATCCAGAAGGAAGCAGAATTCCATTTAGTAATAAGAGTCAAACTTACAATGAGGCTGAATCTAGAAATTTTTTAGAACAACAAGAGTTGAAGAAATAAAAAGTGGAATTGCAGGGTGAATTCTGGAAGATTAAGCCTCCCACTTTTTATGGAGAGGCTCAAGAAATGGCAAAGGCTTGTATCATAAACATGAACATGTATTTTGAAGTGTATGAGTATAGCTTTCTTAGCCATCTATCAACTGTGGGAGAAAGAAATATTATGGTGGGAGGAGGTTAAGAATGTGTGTCGAATAGAAGATAAAAATGTAACTTGGGATGAGTTCCAACAATACTTGAAGGATAAGTATCTAATGGAACGTTTCTACGATGAAAAGTCCCAAAATTTCCATGATATGAAACTGGGACAAATGTCCATGGATGAGTTTGTTACAAAATTTACTTCATTATTATGATATGTACCATATTTGCGCGATGAGAAGGTGAAAGTGTAATGATTCCTGAGCAGTTTTCCATTACATATGAAAGAGAATATTGAATTAGTGAACCCAAAGACCATCGATGAAGTGATAAGGAAAGCATGTACTATCAACAATCCAAAATTAAGGGAGAAGCTAGGAAAATTTGGCCACCTCGAAAATGGTAGAAAAGTTTTAGTAATAACCAAAATAACAGATCTGGAAACTACCGAAACACTGTAAGGAACCCACTGAGTAAAAAAAATGGAAAATGTAAATCAAGGACCAAGTGGGCCAGTGAGGAGCGGCATATAGAAGCCTCTAGCAGACTCCACATTGGGCAGTCTCAAAAACCCCCATTACAGTGTTAGGGTTGTGGGGAGGTGCATTACTTCAAAAATTGTCCTCGTTGAGGAAGAAATGAGGTAACAACAAACCTACAAGAGACATCAATTGTGGGGGATGTAGCTCAAAACATACCCAGAATAAACGCAGCTCTAGAAGATCAGAAATCAAACTTCCAACCAACCATGATAGAGTTAGAAGGTAAGATACAAACCCAATATGTTTCTCTTTTAGTTGATCCCAGAGCCATCTTCAGATATATACTATTGATATTCAACAAGATGATGATCCTAATGAAAATTAAGCACCTACACTAGGATGGAGCCTCAGCCTATTTTTAGGTGGAAGTCTATTTTTAGAATGCACGAGCAAATTCTTTTTATAGATGATGTTTATTTATAGATGGTGAGAAAATTCTATTTATAGATGTTGTTCTATTTTTAAATGTATGTGTGAGTTCTATTTATAGATCACATGTCTATTTATTATCCCTTGATAATAGTTGAACAATAAACATTAATATATTCTCAATGAGCACTTGGAAATAGTTAACTGAAGTGTCAAATCATTTAGTGACAGGAAATTCTAGTTCAAAGGTTGGTTGGTGGGACACGTAAGTGGACTTAGTTGTAACTGAGTGATTCGAAGTTGTAACAGAGTTCGATGTGTAATTATGTGAGGTGTAAAGTAGTTTACCTCAGTTAAGTGAGTTAAACTCAGCTGTGCTAGTTGTAACTAAACATACACTAGTGAAAGATCAGTGAATTATTTATTTAATTAATTCACAATCAGTGGTATCACATGCAACTGAATACTTACTACTATTAACTAAATGCATGTCAGATTGAGTGGAGACTCAGTTGAGAGATAGGTGAAAGGGATGGTTTGACTATCAGTTTTGACATTAGTGGGTGCACTCATGCGACCAAACACACACTGGATGTGCCCATGAGGATTGCACAGTCAAGGCAAGAAGGATCTCATTCTTTTACGGATTGTAATCAACAAGGATTGCACAGTGGAGGCTGACTTTCAGGAGGTAGTAAATTGGCAGATGTATTTGTCAATTTTTGTATGACAGTGTGAGACGATTGTATATTGTACTGAGAGCTCTTGGATTAGAGTTTTGCATGAGATTGTTTCATGATCCATCATATATACATAATATATGATAGTGGGGTTTTTAGCTTTATGCTTTCTCGGTAAAAACATTTGTGTTATGTGTGATTGATCTTTCTTCATGTGTTTGCAATTGGCAATAGTGTTTTAAATTTCTGCAAGAATTTTTGTAGAAGTGATTATGTATTTAAAATTGGCATATAATTGTTAGATTAGGAGAATCCAAGCAATACATAATTGTATTAAAATTTCTACATGGTATGAGAGCACAGAAGATTGTAATTTTGAAGCAAGAGTTGAGTTTGTTGGTGGAAACAATTCGAATTTGCTGCAAGAATTTGTTGGTGTGACAGTTGAGTAAACATCAAAATGGATTTCAATGGCTTGCGGCTAGATTATGCATTCTACAGAAGATCAAAATACATTTCGTGGAAGGACAGGATGGAGGCGGTGCTTGAAGGAATTCATCGACAATGATTTTCCTAAGCCCACTTTGATGGATGTTGCATTACTTAATTCATGGCAAAAGAAAGTAGCGAAGGCGAGAAGGATTCTATTGGAAGGTGTATGAGACCACATCTTCTCAAGAATTCATGGGAAAACCACACCATATGCTATGTGGAAGGATTTGATGGATCTTTTCCAAAGAAACAAAGACCATAGAAAATTGGCGTTGAAAGATAAACTTAGAAAGATCAAGACGGAGAAGGGCGACAAAATTCCAAAGTATCTCACAAAGTTTGTCTAATGTCAGGATAAACTGGGGAGTGGGAATCACTGTTTCTGATGAGGATTTGGTGAGCTTGGATCTCTTGGAACTTCCTAGGATTTGGCACAGTTATGAAGACTGTGTCAACGAACAGGAAAAAATGTCGAATTGGGAACGACTATGGTCTGATCTAGTGTAGGAGGAGTTCAAGCGAAACACCAAAGATGGCTCTTCATCAAAGAATGATGATGAAGAGGATTGTGCTTTGGCTTCCAAGGCAAGGAAAGGGAAGGGGAAGAAATTCCATTCAAAATCCGAGTACAAAGGCAAGAAGCTCGATTTGTCTAAGTTGAAGTGTTTTCACTGTCACGAACATGGGCATCTCGCCACTAAATTCCCACAGAAGAAGAAGAACAAGAAGGCTGCTCAAGCTGCAGCTGGTGAGGCCCTTAACTCACAATTTGAACTTGATTTCTCTTTCAATGCATGCATGGTGTCAAGTGCATTGAGATTGGTGTGGTATTTGGTGAGTGGTGATTCCTTCCACATGACGGGAGATAATGAGCTTTTTAGTGACTTGGAGGAGAAATATCTCCAAATGCATATAGAGATGGGAGAAAATGGACGATACAGGGTGACCGACATTGGTACCATTACCTTTGAGACGAAGTCAAGTAAACCATTTAAATTGAAATATGTTATGCATGTTTCAAGTCTGAAGAAAAACTTTGTCTCAGTCGCAATGTTGGAGGACAAAGGCTATGACGTTGGTTTCAGCGATGGAAAATATTTTCTGTGGCATAAAACAATGGTTCAAGCTAGGAGGATAGGGATTCGAGTTAAGAATATCTACAAGCTGGAGGTAGATGGTTGCGCTACCATGATTGGAAAGGCAGAAAAAGTGGTTAACCGGGATGAGGGAGAATTATGGCACAGGAGATTTGGCGATCTTCATCATGGATCCTTGAAAGTCATGCAACAAATATATACTGGACTTCCAATGGGAACACTTTCTCAATTATATCAGTGCAAGGGTTGCACCACGGGGAAGTATGTAAATTCCACCTTTCATGAAAAGGAGAACCGTGCTTTGGTGATCCTCAAGAGAGTTCACACAGATGTGTGTGGAAAATTCTCGGTTGCTTCAATAATAAAAGAAAGGTATTATGTTATTTTTGTTGATGAATTTTCTTGTAAATGTTGGATCTTATTCATGCAGAATAAAGATCAAACATTCTCAAAGTTCTGTGAGTTTAAGGCATTATTGGAGAAAGAGTCGGGGAAGCAAGTGAAGGCTCTGAGGAGTGATAATGGTGGAGAATACATCTCTAACGAATTCAAAGACTTCTGCAGAAAAGAAGGAATTCGAAGAGAACTCATAGTGCCTCATAACCCACAGAAAAATGGGGTCGCGGAGAGGAAGAACAAAATGATCATGGGTGGAGCACAAGCGATGTTGCATGATTAGGGCCTACAAATGCATTTGTGGGAAAAAGCATGTAACACTGCGGTTTATGTTCAAAATAGTTGTCCTCATAGAGTACTTGGAATGAGTACACCTGAAGAAGATTTCACTCGTAAGAAATCATATGCTTCTGACTTCAAGATTTTTTGCTCATCTGTTATGTACATGTGACCAATAACGCCAGGAAGAGGCTGGAGCCAACTGTTGAAGTTGCGATATTTGTGGGGTACATAGAAACACCCCATAATTATCGTGTGTATTTTCCTAACAGTAAGATGAATATTATGTGTCGTGATATCAAATTCGATGAGGGGAGCTAGACTTTCATGCGGATGAGGAACTGCTTGTTCCTAAAGAAGAGTCTCTAGATGTGGATCAACCACACAAGGAGATTCATGGAGTGGAGGAGTCCACTCACGCAGAGCCAAACATCAGAACTATAAGAAGGCGTACCACAGAAGTTGATAGGCCAAGGCTTGATGATGCACAGAATGTAGGAGCCCCTACTTCATAGCACAAACAAAGACAATATCCTGACCAATTTACTGGATACATGGTTCTCATGAGAAAATGTATCATGACTGAGCCATCTTCCTTTCAGGAAGAAGTGCAGGAGCCCACATCGGTAGATGCAATGGTAGAGGAGTATGACTCCATTGTCAGAAACAATGCTTGGTAAATTGTTCCAAGGGCAGTTGATAATTCAGTGGTAGGCTCGAGATGGATCTACAAGGTAGAGGAAGCTGCTAATGGGAGTGTTGAGAAATAAAAAGATAGATTTGTGGCCCGGGGCTTCTCACAGATCGAGGGTATAGATTATGAAGAAACATTTTCACATGCCGCATGGTATTCTTCCATAAGGACCATCCTAGCTCTCTCAGCATAGATGGGTTAGCGAATTCATCAGATGGATGTGAAGACTACATTTCTCAATGGGATCATTGAGGAATAAGTGTACATAGAGCGACCTGAAGAATTTGAGATCTTTAGCAGCGAGTCGCATGTGTGCAGACTCAAATGAGTGTTGTATGGGCCGAATCAAGCACACTGTGCTTGGTACACTCAGATAGAAAGCTATTTCACTGAACTTGGCTTCACCAAGAGTGAGGTGGATGAAAACCTATACCAAATTGTGGTGGAGGGTAAGCTTTTAATCATTGTTATTTATGTTGATGATTTAATACCGACTGTTTATGAGCAATTGATATGCTTATGCAAGGAGAACCTTGCAAAAGAGTTCAAGATAGAGGATATGGGCCTCCTTCATTATTTCCTTGGATTGGAAATATGGCAGTGGATGGTGAAATTTTTGTGTCTTAAGGCAAGTATGAAAGGGAGATACTGGGTAAGTTTCACATGGAGGGTTTCAAACCCATGGATACTCCTCTTCCAAGAAACTATAGGAAAGAGGACGCTACATCTAGAGAGGTAGTGGATGCTACTGTTTATCGACAGTTAGTGGTTTCGCTAATGTGTTTAGTGAATATAAGACCAAACATATGCTATGTGGTGAACCAGCTTAGTCAAGTGATGCTTAAGCCTACCAATCTCTTTTGGAAGGCGGGCAAGCATGTTTTGAGATACCTAAACGGCACATTTGATTATGGCTTGTGGTACAGATAGATGGATGAGGTGAAGTTGCATGGCTTCAGGGATGCATATTGGGCGAGAAACCCAACATATAGAAAGAGCACATCATGGGGGATCTTTAGTATCGGGTCTATAGTTTTTTCTTGGTACAACAGGAAACAAAGATCCATGGCACTCAGTTCAGCAAAAGCAGAACACATGTGTTAGGTCCCCATATTACTAGTGTAGTCCCTTATTGTTATTAGTGCAACCCCCTTATTTTCATTTTTGTGCCCCTGTAACCCCCATATTGTTATTATCGTTTACTTACATTATTATTGTTAGGTAGGCTACGATTTTATTGTAACCCCATGAACCCCTATATATAGAAGAAGGTTTTTTCATTTGTATCATCCAAGAATATTTCATTTATGTAATGTATTGGAGGTTTCCCCCTTGAAGTGGCTAATCTCTAAGACATTGATCTCTCTTTCTTCTATTTTTGGAGTTGGTTTCATAACATTTTGTATCATAGCTTTGGATTTTAGGGTTTCACTGCTCCAAATAGGTCATTGTGGCATTTTTGCTATAACATTTTTTCTACGAAGATTGAAAAGCTAAAACGTTTATAGCGAGAATCCGAAATCCTGAGGAACTTCTTAAAAAAAATTTAGATCTTGCTTCGCAATATTTTCAGATATATGATCTTTGGAAGTTAGGGATTTTTCCAGGCTTTTGAATTTAACCTAAATAGGTCATTGTGGAATTTTCGCTATAATTTTTTTTATACGAGGGTTTATAAGCTGAAATTTTTATATAGCGAAGAAGAAATCCTAAGGAACGTTGTGGAAACATTTTAGAAGTTTATTCACAATATTTTCAGAGATAGGGTCTGTGGAAGTTAGGGATTTTTCAGGCTCCTGAATTTCATCTCAAAGAGGTGACCATGGGAAAATTGTCATAACTCTCTCTTTGAGCATTGGATTGGAATTCTGTAAAAAGTGTCCATACGTACATAGACCATAGTTTCTTTTATATCAATTTTAGAGCCAAAGGAGGCAGTGACACATGGCACACCGTACAAGTTCTCTCTTCTGAACCAGTCCATAATTAGGTCATTGTGGGATATTTGACATAAATGTGACTTGAAGAATCCAAATCAAGTCAAACCTCTATCATTTGCATGAAGATTCATAGGGCTATTACAAGGCCAAATTTCAGATATTGAAGATCCAAAATCACAGAGATAATTCAGTTTCAATATCGAGCTCCTCAAAATCAAGAAAAAGGTGTGTATTTGTGTTTTCAACTTGCATAAGTCTTGCTTGAAAAATCAGTTTAAGTGATTCCAAAGGCCTATTGAGCATAGATATTAGTATTGTGTTCTAAAAATCCTCCTAAAAATAATTAAACACCCATTAAGCCCTCAGAGTACTCTACTATGACTCATGAAGAAGAAGAAATGAGTCCGACCATATCGTGTAATGCATTGGAAGGAATTACCACTCCTCAAAATCTCATGATAGAAGGACATATCAAGAAGAAAAAGGTAATAGTGTTGATTGATTCAGGTAGTACCCATAATTTTATTCATTGTAAGGTAGCAAAGGAATTGAATTGTCTCCTATACCCGACACCAAAATGTCAAGTGATCGTAGCAAATGGAGGAACTATAAATTTCTCTAGAAAATGCCATAATATCAAGATAACCATGGGGGAATATCTATTTAATAGTCCAATGATTTCCATTCCAATTGGAGGTGATCATGTTGTACTAGGAGTACAATGGTTACAATCTTTAGGGACAGTAGCTTTTAATTTTCAAGAACTTTTCTTGAATTTTTTTTTGGGAAGGAAAGGAAATCGAATTATGGGGTATCGCAGGGAAGCCTGGAAAGATAATAAGTTCTAATGTCTTGACAAAGCACCTAAAGAAATAAAAATGAGACTTAATTGCAGAATTATGCTCACTATAAGTTCCAACATCAAAATCATCTATTTCTCCAGATCTCCAAAAATTCTTGGACAATCATTCTAAGGTGTTTGAAACTCCTAAAGGAATCCCATCTATTCACGATCATGATCATGTTATTAATTTTATTCCAGGACGTGTTCCTCCAAACATCAGGCCTTACAGATGTCCTTATGTCCAAAACATCGAAATTGAATGTATGATTGCAGACATGTTAGAGGCTGGTATAATTCAACCTAGTCAAAGTTCTTTCTCTGCTCCAGTAGTATTGGTCCACAAGAAGGATGGATCATGGCGCACGTGTCTAGATTATAGGGAGCTCAATAAGCTCACTATTAAAGATTAATTTCCCATTCATGTGATTGATGAATTATTGGATGAATTACATGGAGAAATTTATTTTACCAAGTTGGATCTTCGTTTAGGATATCATCAAATTAGAATGAAGATTGAAGATATTCTAAAAACAACATTTCGAACTCATGAGGCTCATTAAGAATTTCTGGTCATGTTTTTTGGCATTACCAATGCACCTTCTAAATTTTAAGGGTTGATGAATTCCATTTTCAAACCCTTCCTTAGAAAATTTGTGCTACTTTTTTTGGATGACGTACTAATCTGCAACAGGTCTTGGAAGGATCATTTTGAACATGTTGACAGGGCACTCAAAATATTGGAGGAGAAACAATTATATGCAAAAACATCCAAATATTTCTTTGGAGTACAAGAGGTGGAATATCTAGGTCATATTTTATTTCGCGAGGGTGTTAAGGTAGAACCTAACAAAATTAAATCCATTAAGGAATGGAAATTCCCCACAACCATAAATCAGTTGTGAGGATTTCTCTGGTTAACACGGTATTATCGCAAGTTTGTTAAGAATTATGGGAGAATATCAACACCTCTAACAACATTATTGAAGAAATATGCATTTTCATGGACTCTTGAAGAAAATAAGGCCTTTGAACATATAAAAGAGGAAATGTGCCTAGCACTGGTCTTAGCTACACCAGACTTCACAAAAACCTTTATTGTGGAATGTGATGCCTCAGGAAATGAAATTGGTGTTGTTTTAATGCAATAAGGAAGATACATTGCTTTTGAAAGCCATCCAATCAAAGGAAATTATTTACAGAAAGCTATTTATGAGAAGGAAATGTTGGTAATACTACATGCACTAAAGAAATGGTGACCTTACTTCATGGGAAGGCACTTCAAGGTAAAGACTGATCATGATAGTCTTAAACACTTTTTGGAACAAAGTTGTCTTCAGAAGAGCAGCAAAAATGGGTCACAAAGATGTTGGGTTATGACTTTGAAATCATCTACAAAAAATGGAAGCTAAATTTTGTTGCAGATGCACTCTCAAGAAAGGAGGAAGAGGTGAAAGAATTTCTTTGTGCAATTTATATTATCCAACCATATTGGATAACCGAAGCAAGGGATGAATGGAATAAGGATGAAGAAGTGTGGACACTCATTCAAAAGTTGAAGCAAGATCATAGTACATCTGATAAATTTAGTTTGAAAAATGATTCCTTATGGTACAAATATGGCTTATATCTTTGTAAAAATTCCCAACTAAAACAAAAAATTATTTTGGAATTGCACACTTCTCCTTTAGAAGGACACTCAGGATTTTTAAAAACTTACTGGAGGGTGAAGAAATTTTTTACTTTTTTTTCCTTAAATCTGATATTCAAAATTTTGTGGCAGAATATTTGGTTTGCCAACAAAATAAAGTTGAGAAAATTAAGACCTTGGGTCTTCTACAACCTTTATCCATTCCTAGTCAACGTTGGGAGGAGATTTCAATGAATTTTATCACAGGTTTACCTAAGTCCGAAGGAAAGGGTGTCATCATGGTGGTAGTTGATAGACTTACCAAGTTTCTACTGCATTTATGGAAAAGATTCAAAAGCTACATGAAAAACCAAAGATTATGGTAAGCGACAGAGATCCCATTTTTACTGAAAATTTTTGGAAAGAATTATTTTCTTGTTTGGGTAATAAACTAACTCATAGCTCATCTTATCATCTTCAATCTGATGGTCAAAATGAGATAGTGAACAAATTTTTGGAAGTATATCTTCGTTGTTTTGTATCCGATAAACAAACACAACGGGTCAAGTGGTTGCCTTTGGTTGAATAGTGGTATAACACTTCCTTCCATACTGTAGCAAAAATGACCCCATTTATGGTACTTTATGGATATCATCCACCATTCCTCACATTATCTTTAAGAAAAAATTCTAAGGTGCAAGCAGTGGAAGATCACATTGAGCATCAACAAAAAATACTCCAACTCCTAAAGGATAACCTAAATTTGGCACAAAATCGAATGAAACAACAGGTAGATCAACATTGCAGTGAGAGAAGTTTTCATGTAGGAGACTGGGTATTTTTACGGCTACAACCATACAAACAAATGTCCCTCAAGCATGGTAAGAAGGATAATAAATTATCGCCAAAATACTATGGTCCTTACAAGGTGTTGCAAAATATTGGTACTATGGCATACAAATTGGAGCTTCCTACTTCTTCAAAAGTGCATCCATTTTTCCATGTTTCATGCTTAAAGAAGGTTATAGGTGACAAAATTCCAGTTCAAACAATATTGCCAGAACTTTATGAGGAGGGAAAAATCATATTGGAACCTAAAACAGACACGGAAATGAGAATTCGACAGCTACAAAATCGATCAATTTCAGATTATCTCATCAACTGGAAGAAATTACCCACTGAAGATTCTACATGGGAGGATCAAAATTTTATACAGAAGCATATAGAGCGACTCAAGCATTGAGGACAACACTTTTTTGAAGGAGAGGGGCATGTTAGGTCCCCATATTACTAGTGTAGTCCCTTATTGTTATTAGTGTAACCCCCTTATTTTTATTGTTGTACCCCTGTAATCCCCATATTGTTATTATTGTTTAATTACATTATTATTTTTAGGTTGGCTAGGATTATATTGTGACCCCATGGACCCCTATATGTAGAAGGAGGTTTTTTCATTTATATCATCTAGGAATTGTTCATTTATGTAATGTATTGGAGATTGCCCCCTCAAAGTGGATAATTTCTAAGGCGTTCATCTCTATTTTCTTATATTTTTGGAGCTGGTTTCATAACAACATGGCAGCAAGTCAAGCTGCATGTGAGGCTATCTGGATGAGAAAGATCCTGGTTGGTTTGTTTGGTTCTCATTTAGATTCGATAATGATTCATTATGATAATCAGAGTTGCATTAAACTCTCAATTAATCTTGTGTTTCATGATAGATCTAAGCGTATAGATATCCGTTATCATCATATCAGAGATTGTGTGCAGTGAAAGATCATGTTAGTTCAGTACATTCCTATGAAAGATCAAGATGCAGATATTCCGACGAAGGTGCTCACCAGGAGAAAATTCGAATACCACAGTGACATGATCAGGGTGAATGATAATCCCTTTCTTGTTGAGAGGGATACTTGAGATTGAACAAGATGATGATCCTAGTGAAAATTAAGCACCTACACTAGGATGGAGCCTCAGGCTATTTTTTGGTGGAAGCATATTTTTAGGATGCATGAGAAAATTCTATTTATAGATGACGTTTATTTCGCTTTTTTTTGGTAGTTTAGACTAATCCTAAACCCACGGGTTTTGAACCGGTGACCTTGCAGACGAAGTGCCTTAACAATGCACCCCATCACCGAATTCTGTACACCACGTGGGCTATAGATGATTTATAATAGATGGTGAGAAAATTATATTTATAGATGTTGTTCTATTTTTATATGTGTGTGCAAGTTCTATTTATATATTTCATGTCTATTTATAGATGCATGTTGACTATTATTATCCCTTAATAATAGTTGGACAATAAACATTAATCTATTCTTAATGAGCACTTGGAAATAGTTAACTGAAGTGTCAAATCAGTTAGCTATAGGAAATTCAAGTTCAAAGGTTGGTTGGTGGGACATGCAAGTGGAATTAGTTGTAACTGAGTGATTCGAAGTTGTAACAGAGTTGGATGTATAGTTATGTGAGTTGTAAAGTAGTTTAATTCAGTTAAGTGAGTTAAAATCAGTTGTGCTAATTATAACTGAACATACACTAGTGAGAGAACAGTGAATTAATTATTTAATTAATTCACAATTAGTGGTCTCACATGCAACTAAATATTTACTACTGTTAACTACATGCATGCTAGATCCAGTCGAGACCGAGTTGAGAGATAGGTGAAAGGGATAGTTTGACTATCAGTTGTGACATTAGTGGGTGCACTCATGCAACCACACACACATTGGATGTGGCCATGAGGATTGTGCATTCAAGGTGAGCAGGATCTCATTCTTTTAGGGATTTAATCAGCAAGGATTGCGTAGGGGAGGCAGGCTGTCTGGAGGCAGTAAATTGGTGGATGTATTTGTCAATTTTGTATAATAGTGTGAGAAGTTTTATATTGTATTGAGAGCTCTTGGATTAGAGCTTTGTATCAGATCGTTTCATGATCCATGATATATACATAATATATGATAGTGGGGTTTTTAGCTTTATGTTTTCCCGGTAAAAACAACTGTGTTATTTTTCATTTATCTTTCTTTATGTGTTTTCAATTGGAAATCGTGTTTTAAATTTTTGCAAGAATTTTTGTAGAAGTGATTTTGTATTTAATAGTGGAATATAATTGTTAGATCGGGAGAATCCAGGAAATAAATAATTGTATGAAAATTTCTACATATACACCCTCATATAGTTGAAAGTTGTAAATTACAGAACCAGAAATTTAAGAATCCCTGGTTAGTTCAGCAGGCTACAGGGGAAAGAAGGTGGGTAAATGCCAAAGTACGATATTATGAGTTGAGTGTTTGAAATCAACACATTACTGTGGAGCTCAACATTCTACCCTTGGTATATTACGATATATTATTAGGGATGGATTATTTGGAGAGGCACTGGTCACTGGTGGACTGTAAGGACAAATTTATATATTTTAAATCAAAGGATGGAATAAGTTAAGAGCTGCAAGGAATTAAGAAATTGTTGCAGTTACGACCTATTACAACATCTTAATTAAGTAAATGCATAACGAAAGGATGCCAACTCTATGCCATTCAAGTGGTATTCACCAATTCTAAGGATAAGACTCTCATGTTGGAAAGAATTCCTATCGTGAAAGAATTCCAGGATGTATTTCCTGAGTAAATCTCAGGGCTGCCACCAAAAAGGGACATATACTTTACTATAGAGCTAATACCCGGGGCAACACCTATGTCCCAAACTCCTTACAGAATGAGTGTACCAGAACTAACAGAGTTAAAAATGTAGCTATAGGAATTTATGGATAAAGGCTACATTCAAACAAGTGTGTCCCCATGTGGAGCAGCAGTGCTGTTTGTGAGGAAGAAAGATGGCACTATGCGCATGTTCATGGATTACTGAAAACTCAATAAGTTTACTGTGAAAAATAGATATCCCTTACCGCACATAGATGACCTGTTCGACCAAGTCAAAGGAGCTACAATGTTTTCCAAGATTGACTTAAGGTCAGGTTACCACTAAATCTAGATCAGAGATGAGGATATAAGAAAAACATTCTATACCTGGTATGGCCATTATAAATTTTTTGTGTTGCATTTTGGGTTAACCAATGCGCCAACCACCTTTATGAGTTTAATGCAATGGATTTTCCACCCCTACTTGGATAAATTCGTTCTATTTTTTATTGATAATGTATTGATCTATTCCAAGAATATGGAAGAGCACAAGGAGAATCTCCACATTGTGCTGAAAATGTTAAGGGAACATGAGCTCTATGCTAAGTTTAGTACTTAGTGTGACTTCTTTAAAGAGAAGATTCAATATTTGGGACGTGATTTCTGCTGAAGGGATTGCGGTGGACCTAGAAAAGATAGAAAACATTATGGAATGGAAGGTTCCAAAGAACGTAGCAGACTTACGCTCATTTATGGGCTTCGCGGGCTATTATCGATAATTTATGAATGGGTTCAATAAAATAGCCTTTCCTATTACCTCCTTGCAGCGAAAAGGACGAGTCTTTAGGTGGACTCAAGAATGGCATAACAGTTTCAAATTATTGAAGGAGCTGTTAACTACTACTCCCGTTCTGGGAGTAGCAGTCTTGTGTAAAGAATTTGAGGTCTGTATTGATGGTTGTAAGGAGGGTGTAGGAGTAATTTTGACTTAATAGGGGAGAGTCATATCTTATGAATCTAGAAAGATGAAGGAACATGAGTAGAGGTATTCAGCTTGTGTTTTGGAACTAACTGTGGTGGTATATGCATTACGAATATGGAGGCATTACCTGTTAGGAAAATGGTTTGTGCTAAGAAATCACCATAGCATTCTAACCAACTATTTTAAACAAGCTGATATGAATGCGTGCCAAGCTAGGTGGAATTATTTCCTAAGTGAGTTCAACTTTGACATTTAGCATGTGAAGGGAAAAGAGAAACGAGTGGCGGATGCACTAAGCAGGAAACTACATGGCATCTATGAACTCTACTTTAATCAGATTGAATTCAAATTCCAAGAAAAGATATTGGAAGTAGCGAGAAAAGACCCTGAATACCAATTTCTATAGTAGCAGGAAAAAGAAGACAAAGAGCAAGGGAATCAGTCAAAATTTGAACTCAATGATAAGCAGTTCTTCATTTACCGGAAAAGAATATATATTCCCAATCAAATCAATCTAAAAAGAAATATTTTGGATGAATATCACTGGAGTTCCTATGCAGGATGCCCAGAATACCAGAAAATGTTCACTACAATTAGAAAGGATTATTCATGGCCTGGAATGTGGAAGGACATTGCGGAGTATTAGACCAAGTGCCTAGAATGTTAGCAAATCAAGGTTGAACATCAGCATCCCGTAGGATTGCTCCATCCTATTCCTGTACCAGAATGGAAGTGGGAGGTCATCTCCCTTGACTTCATCATTAGAATACCAAAGAATAGAAGGCATAACGATCCGATTATGGTGGTAGTTGATAGACTCAGCAAGATGGCACATTTTATTCCTATCTAGTCTACTTATAAGACAATACAAATTGTTGAAATATTTATGAGAGAAATTTTCAGATTGCATGTTATTCCCCGAATTGTGATTTCGGATCGCGATGCGAAATTCAATACGACATTCTGGAAGATGTTATTTAGTGGCTTGGGGACACAAATAAAATTTAGTATTGCTTATCATTCACAAATGGATGGGAAAACGGAAAGGGTGAATCAGATTCTGGAAGACATATTGCGCATGTATCTAATGGAAAAGCCAACAAAGTGGGAAGAGTATCCACATTTGGTCGAGTTTGCTTACAACAATGGATATGAGGAATCCCTTAAGATGAGCCCCTTTGAGGCATTGTACGGAAGACAATGCCAGACTCCTATGAACTGGAGTAGTCCAAAAAATAAAATGATGCTTGGCTCAGACATGTTAGAGGAGATGGAACAAGAGGTGAGGAAAATCAGGCAGAACTTGAAGGCTACTCAAGAACGACAAAACGTGTATGCTGACAAGAAAATAAATTTTTGGGAATTCGTTGTTGGGGATCATGTGTATGTGAGGATAAAACCAAAGAAAATCACACTGCAGTGGAATACTTGTGCTAATTTTGCCCCCATATATTATGGGCCATTCGAAGTTTTGGAAAGGATAGGACCAATGGTCTATCGACTAGCTCTACCAAGCCATATATTGGTACATAACATGTTTCATGTATCATTACTAAAATTTTATGTACATGACCCCAAAAATATGATACAATGGCATGGTATACATGTAGAACCAGACAACGTGTTCCTGGTAGAACCGCAACATATCCTAGATCAGAGAGAAATAATGCTCCGGAGGCAAGTCATCCCCCAAGTTAAAGTGCAGTGGAAGAACTTTGGTCCAGAGGAGGCTACTTGGGAAGAAAAACATGTTGTTCAACAAGCCTATCCGGAGCTATTCATCCTGATTACATAACATCGTGGACGGTGTTTGCTTCAGCGGGGGAAGATGTAACACCCTGTTTAATTTAATTCTAGACTTAAATACTTGTTATGATATACTTTGAATGAGTAATGAATTAGAGTATTCGTTAACAACATTTTAATAATTTATCTTTGGTATTGTCAAAGAGAGTTAATCAATAATTTATCTGGAGTAAAATAAAGAATTGATTGGTAAATGTTTCCAATATACCAGGGTAAAAAGGTAGAGACAGTTCTGATAGTTACCATTCCCAAGAAAGGATTTAAGGAAAATCCTGGGAAGGAATGGAGTTCTGTGCAGAAGGTATGAAGGGTGAAGCAACAAAAGGTTGCTATGAGTAATCCAGAGCTGGTAAGAAAACCAGTGGAGCTCAAGAAATACCTAAAAGAAGATTAGACTAGATTTATTCTTGAGGTCTAACTTCTGCTCTTACTAAAATACCTAGACCCTAGTGAGGAGCAAGGGGGGAGCAGAGGATGTAATCGCCTTTCTCATGGTTGGGAGGACCATTAGACTTCAGAAGGAATTCGTCTGGAATTAGGTATTGATGTATCTTAGAGTTCTGGTGTATGTTTTTTGTTTCTAAGTAGAGAATATACTAAGTCCTAGATAAAAGAACTTTCAGATTGACCTAATCCTAATGATGTGATTAATCCGAAAGTTCTTTTATCTACATTATGGATCACAAAAGTCTTAGATCTAATACTAAGTCTTGTTAAATTTTACAGCGTAGAGAAATTTAAAATAAAGACATATGCTAGAGTAATTATAGAGGATAAATTGTATTAAATTGCATAGGACTGAATGACAAAATTAAATATGTGTCTTTCCAAAAGGAAAAATAGATAAGGTACAAATAAATAAATGAGCACAGAGATATTTACTGTAGAAAGAAAAAAACTACACAACTTGCATTCATAATATAGTGAAATATTACCACTACTATCTGAAATATGTGCAGAACAGGAAACAAAGAGCTTGCTCTACCCACTGCCAATAAAAAGAAATGTTGGTTTCCTTTATGCATATTTACAAATAGAAAAAGCTAGGAGCTGAGACAATCTTATTAAGTAACCTATGGAGTACATTTATCAATGGATAAATAAACCATGGGGTTTGCACCTAAGGGTTTAGAATCCATATCCGTGAGGGTTTGGACTCCCGTCCCTAAGGGTGCCTTACATTGACAGAGAGGAAAACAAAGACGAGATACCCATGCGGTTAATCTCTCGCAAAATTTGCACAAAAGAACTTTCACCGAAAACACATATGAATGAAATGTACTTATGAATATATTTACATGCAAATAAAAATGGTTACAGTTTTTCTGAAAATTAAACGAGGACAGAGTACTGAACAAAGTTAATAATCTAGAATGCTTGAGAGTAATTTAATGTGGCCTTGTAGAAGGCATAACAGGAAATAAACATTCCATGCAACATCGAAGGTTCAATAAACACCATGACCAAAAAGATACTTCCAAGAGCCAAACTCAAAACCAATATTCCATTATACACTTTAACGAAGACAGAAACACAGTGGAAGACAAAGAAGGACCGGGCTAGTTTCCTTTCACTCAACAAGCAAGAGAAGTTCAGGACGGAACACTCGCATGACGGGGGAGCCTCATTCAAAACCCTCCTCCCAATAAAGTGAAGAGCAGACCTACGATGTGGTCAAGAGGAGGACTCTCTAATTAAATGATAACCTGTAAAGGAGAGATTGGTATTGAATCGCTACGACGAAGCAAGAAATACTTAAGGAAATATAAAACCCTCTACCATGAACTGTTGTGGAGTTTACTGTGAAGGTGAGGGTAGGAGGTGAAAACCCCAAGCAGCTCTGGCTGTGGGCCCAGGCCGGTAGCCATCCTACAGAAATTACCAATAGAAGATGAATCAATAAATAATGATGTAGAAAACAGAGTTAAGCATTTGAGACTGTAGGGTAAATTTGTGAGAAGAGACTACAAACCTTACCTGGAGGTAGAAGTCGGAGGCGGGACTAGAGCTGGGCTCTGAGGACTCCATACTAATAAAATTAGCATAACCGCGGCTCTGCGACGAGGTCTTTGTAATAACAAATTAAAAACCCCTTTCAAAGGAATCCAAACAAAACGAAGACTAAGAACATAGTTTAAACCTCATCTATAAACAACGTTAAAAACCAGAGAACTTGTACGTGAATAGTTAGAGTGTGGGGGGGTGGGGGGAATTAAAGAGAAACACACCTCGTTGCCATGAGTAAGCTGGTAAGGTTCGATAGAGCAGTCTATTGGAGCCGATACAGACACTTGGGAGTGTCGTCATGGAAAACCCTGTGGTAAGTTGCAAAGCCGGAGGCGGTCCAAGCGGAGAAACAAAATGCAAAGCCAACTGGGGGGTCGGGCAAGTAGTTACCCTAAGCCTCACTCTCCACATCACCACTATCGATTTCCCAGATAAGATTTGGACGGCCTGGATGGGGCTAATACAACTCATGGATAGGTGCATCGAATAAAACCATTACGGATGCCATTAATTTCCAAGTGTATCACCTCCAATGTAAACGCATGTTTGATTGCTAATCAAGGCCTCAATTATTATGATAATACTCTAATCAAAGACTTAATTCGATTGTTGTGTGGAAGGGTATGCCTCTGCATATTGTAGTAATTATTCATATGTATGCCAAGTATAATCAAGTTGGAAAAGTTAGTAGTGTGAGTTACATAGAAATAAATCAAATAATGTGGCCATACAATATATCATGATATTATATACTTGACATGGCAGTATCATAAATGTGTTGTAATTCGATTGGATAAGGTTGCTATATGTTAAGTGAAGATTAATTTTTTTTTTTTTGTCTATAGTTTAGACTGGTAAAGATGTTACAAATCTATATTGATTATAAGAGAAAAACTATATATATCTTAGTTTTTAAAAACAAAATGTTGAATTTTGAATTTATTAGAATCGAAAATTTTCCTAACCATTTTGAACTCGGTCACCATGCGATAATCCCTTTTCGAACCAAAGAATTTGAAAACACAAACAGTTAGAGACCGCGTGAAGATATAAATAGAATGAGTGTATAAAATAGAGTAGTTATTAACGACAAGAAACCATAATTACCAAATTTGGCCGAATCGGGTGTAAAATTTCCAGAATTTTGCGATACGGTTCGATTAGGTAGATATAATAGGTTAAAATTCGGTTCAGTATAGCAATGCATCACTGTCTCATAATAAATTTGTTAATTTTTTTGCAATCTGCAATTTTTAGCAACATCATAAATTACACTGCAGGTCAGCTCCATTTTTCTTGGGATTTCAAAACTGCGTATGTTTTTTCACGCCGTTTGAACACTAAAAATGCGCATGTCTGGTGAAATTTCTTATTTCACGTCTTAGAAGAAAATGGAAAATGTTGATAACAACTGTAACTTTGGATTTTTTTGGTAAAAGCTTTAAGTATAGTATTAAGTATTAATATATATTTTTTTATAGCTCAATTATTTCTCAGTTTATTTGTAATAAAATTCGTTATAATATTGGCTAAAATCCAATCTTTTGTCTTTGCTATTCTTTTTTCTGGGAAACAGATAATATAGGTTTTTTTACATCTTTGAGTTGGTTTTTTTTTTGTTTTTTTTTATGTCAAAGGAGTTGGTTGTTTTTATTTTATTTTAATTATTTCAACTCAAAATGAGTTTTTTTTTCATATCTAATTTGGTTTACAATTTTGATTAAAAGGAATATCTCAGTGTTTGAATATCAAAATTCTTAATTTAAGTTAAAAAAAATAATAGTGATAAGATAGATACTCGAATTTTTCCATGGTAATCCCCATCCGAATTCAAATTCGAACTCGATAATATGGTCGAAACTGCTGTAGTTCAGTCAAACTTGGTAACCAGCTACACATTTTAAAAACAGATTAGCAGTCAAACTTGGTAACCTGCTACATATTTTTAAAACAGATTAGCAGTCAAACTTGGTAACCTGCTACACATTTTTAAAACAGATTAGTCCTCTAAAAAATTACCGCCCCATTTCGTCTGTTCTTGGACACGGGCGATTAATATAATGTACATACAAGAAGGGAAGATCTAACTGGCTGACTAGAGGCAACAATCGTCCTCTGGACAATCCTGGGGGACTCGACTATCGTCTCCAACACAGGCTTCCAATATTTGCAGTTCCTGAGATTCAATCTCTTCAGCTGCACAAGATCATCGTCATCGTCCACTTGCAATTTCGAAACTCCAAGATCCTGCGCTTCTGCCGTTTTCGTATCTGCATTCGATTCATCTCCGTCATTAATGGCGCTCACTTTTCTGTCGGAGCGAAACTGTGTGCCCAACACGGGAAGAATTCTGGACAGCTTCATGGATTTGGAAGTCGACTTGCGAAGAGCCAAATCGGCCTGCAACGCGAGGGAAGCCATCTCGGAAGTCGAGAGCGAGGAGTGGAGTTTATGCATGGGCAGAAGAAAATACAGATGCCCTGATTCTAGCTCCTCGTCTGCTGACAGCGCTGAGATCCGGCGCCCGTTCTCTAAAGCCGTAGAATGGCAGACGAAATGCTGGGGATTATCGAGCATCACCTCTGCGGCCTTCATAGGTTTCTTGAATTCCTGGACGCTGCTATACAGCCTGACGATTTTCACTGCAGTGGAGGGAACTTTGGTTGAAACACAGGAAACGGAATTGCCCATTACTCCCAACTGTATCAGTCGACCAGTTAGGGTTTCCTTTTTCCTATGCTCCGAGCCCTAATCTTGACATGTACTGTGTGCAGAATCGTTTAGCATGGCAAACAATTTATAACCATGGCCGGCAGTTAGAGGGAAGAGAGGAGTAAGCTGCGCAAAAGCAGTAACAATAACTGAAGCAGTAACAATAACTGTCTCTATATATTTAATAATGTCGCGGCGTATGTTACGCCTGAATGTCGTCACAAGCTCCGTCCTATCTCAGGCGGTTATTCTGCACATTTGATGATGTGTGACGACTAAATGAGGTCCGGGCGATTGATTGCTATATATTTGCAAGACGCCTGACTGCCGTCAGAAGCTCCGTCCGATCTCAGGTGGTTATTCTGCACATTTTATGATGGGTGACGAATAACTGAGCTCGGGGTCTTGATTGCAATATATTTCCCGGACGCCAAACGTCGTCACAAGATCCGTCGGATCTCACGCGGTTTTTCTGCACATTTGATGATGGGTGACGACTAACTGAGCTCCGGGGATTGATTGCAATATATTTTTGGCAAATATTTTGGGATATACAGTGCATCATGCACAATCATTGCCGATTTTGGTGTGAAGTACAGTGTATTCAAAAGTCTATCCGCTGTGGTGATTCCCATTTTCTTTGCCGCCGGGTTGATCCAATGTGCTACGGTTGATCCAACGTGCTCAGAGTGATAATACCGGAAATGCTACTCATTGATTTGTGGGAATACCGGGAGTGCTACTCATTGATTTGTAATTTGTATATTTTAACAGGGTAAATGATATGCATATTTAGTATATTAAATAGGTTATGCATTGACTTATATATTAGAATATATATTATTACAATTAGTTATATATGAGAATATATAAGTAAAATTGGTTGATATATATTTATAGGGTATATGAAACACATCTACAGTGATATTTAATCATGTGATTGATATAATTATAATGTGATTGATATAATCAGACATTTACCAATGTGATTGATATAAGTCTATAAATATTTATTTAAATCACCACATTAATAACTGTGAAATATATTTAATAAAATATATTTTATTAAAAACTAACTATTTTTATTATTAATAACTATATAAATAATAATAACTATATTATTTCTTATTTATATAATTATCCTTATTATATTAATATTAGGCATATAAATTAATATTATGTTATATATTAATATAATATTATTTTGTATTTTAATATAATATTAGTTATTTCATTAAAAAAATTATAATATACTAATAGTTATATTAAAAACTATAATATAATTCAATTCATATTTAAGTTATTAATACGATTATATTAATATTATTAATCAACTATATTTTAAAGTGAAATATATTACACTATTACATAGAAATAAAATATAAAATATAATATAATATTTATATAATAATATATATTTACAATAATATAATATAAAATTAATATAATAATATAATACATAATAATATATAAAAAAAAAATTTAAACACCATAGTATTAAAGACGCCATGGTAATATTGATCATAAGATGTTAATAACTCCTAAGAATTAAACCCAAGGTTTATAATGGCAATATTCTATAATCCCTAAGATTAATATTATAAACACAAAGATAAATATATTAAACCCTAGGATTATAAATTGTGACATTAGTATTAGATACCCCAGATATGAATATTATAAACGCATGTTTTTAATAAACCCTAGGATTAAGAATATAAACCCTACAATTATAAATCTTAAGATTATAAACCTTAAACTGAGTATTAAAAACATCATAAACACTAAATCCTAAACCCAATATTATAAACAAAAATACTAACCCTAATTTATTCAATGTCGTCATGTGACATTGAATAAATTGCAATGTAATACATCAACACCAATATTATAAACGTTAATATTATAAACCATGATATTAGGCCCAATTTTGTAATTTCAGATTGCGACGACAAATAAATTTTGATGTAATGTAACATTGTGACAATCATTGCTAGATTGATTTTCAAATGGTTCCAAGATAAATATTATAAACCCTAAAATAAACATGGTTAATCATGGTTTATCATGGTTTATTTTCATATTGAGACAATCCTTTCCTCAATGTGACGTAGGACGATGGACGACCATATTCAACTATTTTTTATTCCCGTATTGATGAAATATTTGTCACAATGTGACGTTGGTGTTTAGTCAATTTAATGTTCTTAAATTTCTATCATAAATTATCGACCGGAGTTGGTAATATTGTGAAGTGCAAGTGCATTATATATGCTAGAAGCCTTTTGTACTTAGTTCATTGTGATGATTGTATTTGTGAAGGTTGTTTTTAAAAATGTTTTTATTTTGTATGGTCTTAGGGAAATTGATGAATTGAATTACAACTAAACTAAATTCTAATTTAACTAGGTTTCAAAAAATATAACAAATATTTTTGAAGAAAAGTCCTAACTGATTTATCTGTTAGTATCTAAGAATTCTGAGAATCTAATATAAGAAAATCAAACTCTAGAAAAATAACCCTGATATTTTTGTTCTTTTAGAAATGAAATGTTATGTAACTAAGACTGGGAAAAGAAATGAATAAATCACTTATTGTTCTGGCCAAAAATCACTATAAAACTAGAAATCATTCTCATCCTTGTACCAAAAAGGAAAGAATCAAATCACCATTTCTTGAAAGGAACTCACTGAAACTGGAAATGAAATATTCCAATGTTGAAATAAATCACACACGAAAAACTAATCTATCATAAACCACTGCTGCAAAGAAAGAAAACTAAGATTACTTCTGCAATTTAACCATTCAAAAAGAAATATGAACCTACATCAAATGAGAAAAAACAAATAATTTAAAAATCTATTCTAACAAGATGAAATTCTGGAAATGACTACAACACAGTAAAGGCATAAGTTGAAACTACATCAAATGATGCAAAAAAATTCATGCATCTACTTTAAGTAACACTACAGAATTCTAAAAAGAACACAATGAAAGCATAAATTTGACATTGTATCAAATGAAAAAAGACGAAGCTATGGAAAATATCTAAATTCAAAACATAAATGAAGTAGAACCTTTGTTGTTACAGGGGCCCTACACAACAGATGGTTTCAAATCTAATCCAACACTAGTTGTGCATTGAAGCTCCAAAATAATTCTTCATTCAAGCAAGGAATAAAACAGAGTTTTGCCAAATTCGAAATCACGTCATAATTCGCACCACTAATAAATTTTTTGGCCCTATATTTATAAAAGTCTGTCATTAGTTGTCTTCACGATTTGACACCTATTTGTACTAACAAATTCTATCTTAAACTCTAGATAGAAAGTAGAATTTTGTTGCTTCACAATTTTCTACTTGGCAGAGCAAATCGTGAAGCGTGATTGCTTCGGACTGTTTGCTCGCTTGTTCCAACACTTGGTTGAATATCACTTTGATTGTGCATCTGGGCGATTTCCTACTTGATTTGGGTCAGATGGATAAGAGGAAATACATGAGAGGATAATTCTCCACCTTCCCGCATACTTCACTACTTATTTGGCACCTTAGAATAGATCGAACTATGGTGGTGGCTATAGGAACATGGATCAGATGAAAAATTACATTATTTCTGTAGCTAAATAAAAATTTTAATCAAATAATAAGGAGCATTTCAAAATATTAAAAATAGGTCATTAAAATAGCTTACCAAGTCAAAACATGTAGTTTAACACTTATTCAAGCTGATGGTGATGAAAAAAATAAGGAAAGATGAGCGGAAGGAAGTGTCAAAATTGAGGCAATCATGACGCTCTACATTCCTCCATGAGGAGGTCGTTGAATGTCCTCATGCAAAAAAACAAAATTGATGGTCCTTGTCATGCTACTGCATCCATCCTAAAAATTTTGCTAAAACATCCAATTTTTACTTCTTTTCCTTCTTTCTAGTCACAACCATCGTTGGTTTCCTCATCATGATATTGTACTTCAAGTTTATGACTTGTCTTCTAAGCCCATATGTAAAAGGATATTTTCATTTTCAGTTTTTTCAATCTTGTTATGCAGCTTTAAGGCTTCATGCTTCTGTTTTATATGCCTATTTAGTATCTCCATATCAAAGATATCCTCTCTTAGGGTGTTCACAACTGGAGTTTCTTTTTTAGTACAAGGCTAAGCTTCCTCTCTTTAATCTTGCACTGGTGTTTTCCCTGTATCTCTTTTCTCCAAATATTCAATGTAGTCACAAATTTGTTGTTGTATACGATCAATTTTTGGGGTCCTTCTGCCTGGACTATCAGTAGGTGAAATAGCAATGGGTGATCGAACCCTAGGTTCCTCTTCTAAGTCAACAAATTCTGTATCTTTTTGAAATGGTTATTTTATTGCTTGGCTAAGCCTAACACTTCTTCTTAGTAAAGGCGGAGGTTTTTTTTTTTTTTTAATTTTTCTTCCTTATTTTGGACTCATTTTTTTTCTTGGATGTATTCTTTTCTTTTGTGTTGCCTTCCTTCCTCTGACTATTCCTGAAATGGTTGTTGTTCACTTTCAACATGGTCTTCAATTTTTATTTTCCTTCCCCTTTTTTCTTTGATATTGTTGGGTTATTCTTGGTTTCCCTCTTTGAAATGATTCGACATTAGTAAATTTTATGAAGTATCCCCTAGAATTTTAAGGTGAAATTCAATGAGAATTTTAATAAACCCAAGATGATACACTGTGTTGTCTATAAATTGGATTCTCCTTTGAATATTTCCTGAAATTTTGCTTAAGCTATTCAACAAGAATTATTGAAGATTTAAATCACTCCCTTCAAGAAAATTCATCAATAATCCAACAAGATAAAAGAACATGCATCCAAATCTTCCCTCCTGGGTGGCAAATTTTTAATTATTAATAGAAAATTCCTACATTTTCCTTTAAGTGATATGTTAGGTATTTCGTTTTTAAATATGGTGGTATCCATATCTAGATTTTTCATAAAGGCTTTCCATTCTTCACCTTTAATTCCTGTGTTTTTGAACCACCTCTCTCCAGTTCTTGGCAATCCAGTGGCTTCAACAATGAAATAATCTATTATTGGAAATTTGACATCTATGATTTCGACCTCCATTCCATCGAAAGCTCTCAAAAATGACTTAGTTACATCCTTACTAAAACCTTCGAACTTCTCCACGAAACTGAGCCACTATGCTTTCTATAGTAGCTCTTTTACCTATGGGTAATGTTCTATGAACTTCTGGGCTTTCGGTACTATCCTCACTATTACTCCCATAGCTTGAGATTTTTTCCTTAAGATTGCCTCTTTGATAGGATATGAGGGTTTCAGTTGATGGTATGAATGAGAGCGTGAGTGAATGAGGCTTCGAAATTATTGAGAGTGTGAGTTTGGTCAAGAAGAACTGACCATTTGAGTATGAGTTGGGTGATTTCGACAATGAAATTGGGATTTGATGTTGGAAAGCTCATGTAATGATGAGGGGTTAAATGGAGGAGTTTTTTATTTTATTTTATTTGACATGATCAACTCTTTTTAATATTTTTTTTGAATCGGTGGTATATAATGCCCATATAATTCACATGGAAATGTTTAAATCCTTATTATTAAATATATTTTTTTCATTTTCATATCATGAATTGATGTTGCTAACCCTTAGTTGTTTCTCTTTGTATTGTCTTTAGGTGCTCTCAAATGAATTCTACAATTGCTTTAGTCAAACATATCCTGTCACATATTAGCTGCAAAAATCCATCAGAGTTGCATAATCTCATTAATTTTTTATCGATATTTATTCTTTGCAAGAGAAAATGGATGCAAAGAAAATGGGATTTTAAAACAAGAATAAATAAAATTTAAGGTGCCAAAAATTTTGGTTTCCATGCTTAAACATTTATAGATTTATTTATTTTTATTTATTATATATATATATATATATATATACATATATATACATATATATATATACATATATATATATATACATATATATATATATACATATACATATATATATATATATACATATATATATATATATATATATATATATATATATATATATATATATATATGAGATATATATATATATATATATATATATATATATATATATATATATATATATATATATATATATATATATATATATATAATATATATATATATATATATATATATACGTATATACATATATATATATACATATATATATATATATATACATATATATATATATATATACATATACATATATATATATATATACATAATTTTTATTTTATTTTTTAAATAATAAGACAAAATAAGGCTTCTAAGTTGGAGAAGAAGAAGGATTCTTCTTAACCAACTTTACATCAAAATCGTCTTGAAAAATATTAATAAATTCCTCCTTGGTCAATGGCTTGTGATAGATTCTCAATCAATTTACATTTACGAGGAGAGGAACATTTTCTTCATCAATGGTTCTGAAACTAACTGCTCCATTATCAAAGACACTCTCAATCTCATAAAGCCCAAGCCAATGAGTTTGAAATTTTCCTTGAAAATCCTTGAACTTTCAATCAAAGAGCAATGCCCAATATCCTGCTGGAAATTTTATTTCTTTGATATATTTATCAGGCTATTTGGATCTCTGTTGTTGAACTAGGTTGGTATTTTGAATTTCATCTTGTATTATCTCATAAATCTCATTTAGTTGTTCCATTCTATGCTTTTGTGCTTTTGACAGGTCAAGTCCCAATTTGACTGTTTCATTGAAAGTTTTTATTTGGAACTCTATTGGAAATAGTACTTGCGGCCTATAAAAAAGTTCATAGGGATTATGTCTTGTTGTGCTTCTCCATGTCATGTCATAGGCCCATAAAGCTTATAGAATCTTTTCTTCCCAATCCCTTCTATGAAAATGTACAATCTTGGTAAGGATTGTTTCAATCACTTTATTAGTAGATTCTACTTATCGATTTTTGTGGATGATATGGAGTAGAATTTATATGCTTTATTTTGTATTCTTCCACTATCCTCTACACCATTCTAGATGTAAATTGAGTACCTTTATCTATCACAATTTCCCTTGGGACACCAAAACCAGTAAAATTATCCTAAAAACTAAATGAAGCTACAACATTTTCAATAGAGAAAGAAAGTGCTTTCGCTTCTACCCATTTAGTGGCATAATAAATGCACATAATAATATACCTCTTTTGTCTTGATGATGGAATGATTGGTCCGATGAAATCCAAAGCCCATTTTTAAAAAGGTTCAATAAGTACCTAAGGTTTTAAGGGCATTTCATTTGAAGGAAAAATTTTCCCCATTCTCTGACAACTATCACATCTCTTAACATATTCTTTTCCATCATTAAAAAGGGATGTCCAGTAATATCCTAAGAGAATGAATTTGTAAGAAGTTATTTTATTAACGAAGTGTCCTACACATGGTTCGTCATGATATTCTTTTAGTATCTCAGATATTTCGTCTTATCTCACACATCTTGCCATGATGAGATCTAGACCTATCTTGTACAATTCTTCATTTATCTATGAATAATATGGACCCAATTGAATTATCTTTTTCTTTTCTCTGGATAACAAATATGATGGTAACTTCCTTGTGGCCAAATAGCTAGCAATATCTGAAAACCATGGAGATTTATGAGATATTGAAAAAATATATTCATCAGGAAAACTATCTTCTACAGGTATATCATTATTATCATTTTGGATTCTAGATAAAAATTCAACAACTGTGTTTTATTTTCCAGGTCGATCTAAAATGGTGATATTAAACTCTTGCAATAATAATAACCATCTTGTGACTCTACAATTAGTAATTGATTTATTCATTAAATATCTAATTGTAGAATGATCATTATGAATGAAGGTTTCATAGCTAGTGATGCAATGTTTGAATTTTTTAATGGCATGGACAACAACTAAAATCTCCTTTTTAGTAACAGTATAATTTAACTCTACAGGAGTCAAATTTTTACTTGTATAATAAATGGCATAAGGAGTCAAGTATTTTTGTCCCAATACAACTACCAAAGTCGTATGTGAAGCGCCAGTTGAAATATGGAAAGGATATTTCCGGTTTGGTCCTCTTAAGATGGGTTCTTCAGAAAATTTTTCTTTCAAACTTTCCAAGGCCTTTTGGCAATCAAAATTTTAACTGAATTCATAATATTTTGTACGAAATTTGAAAAATGGAGATTAAATCTTTGTAAAGTTTTATATAAATCTTCTATAGTATTCATTGAAACCAAGAAAACTCCTAACATCTCTATGACAAGTTGGAACTGCCAATTTGGAAATAAATTCTACTTTAGATGAGTCTACCTTAATTCTATTTCCTAAAATATGGTGTCCTAGAAAAAACCCCTTAGAAGACATCATAAAAAAAAATTCATGGCTTAATGAGAGATTTCCTTCCTTACATATTATGAGAACTTTTTCCAAATTTTCAAGGGCTTCCTCAAAATAATTTCCAAAAACTATAACATCATCCATATACACTTCCATACAATCATGAATTAGATTAGAGAAAATACCCAATACTGCTCTTTGGAATGTTATTGGTGAAATGCACAATCCAAAAGGAAGTACTCAGTAAGCATAGGTTCCCCATGGACATGTAAAACTGGTTTTGTTTTGATCTTCTGGAGCTACTTGTATTTGGTTATATCCACTAAAACCATCCAAGAATGAAAAATATTTTTAATGTATCTAAAAGTTGATCTATGAAAGGGAGTGGAAAATGATCTTTCAAAGTAGCTTTATTATGTTCCCTATAATCAATACATACTCTCGATTTTCAATTTTTTTAGGAACAATTACTAAATGTGAAACCAACTGAGTGTCTGATATTGGATAAATAAATTTTACATTCAACATTTTTTGTAGTTCCTCAACAATTTCCCATAATTTTGGATTCATTCTTCTCTAAGGTTGTCAGATTGGTCTGAAATGTTCTTCAATATATATTTGATGCATGCAATTTTTGGGATTGATTCCTTTCATGTAATTGTATTCCCATGCATATGCAAAAGAGTGTTTTTGTAATGTTTCCATTAATTTCTTGTTTTCAAATTCTTCTAGATTTTTATTTTCATTTAAATTTTTACTTGGAAAGATTTCTATTGAAGAATTGACAAATTCTTCAATAGAACATAAAGGGACCTATTTGAATGACAAATATTCAATATTTCATTATTCTTGAAAATTTTGACTATTCTCACAGTGTGAACATAGTTCATTATTTTCTATTCAATTTAAAATTTGATCTTCCTCACTAATTTGTGATATAGTGAAAATGGGTTGTTTATCATTATCATCATCCATCCATTATTCATTTTCTGCCTCTATAATTGTTTTTACAGGTGGATATAATGTGAATTTATTTGTTGAACTACCATCTGAGATAAACATATCGCCAGATATACAACAAGAATCGACATGCATGAAGAGTAATAGAGTTTTGGAAGGAATTCCATCGAATTTTCTATTAGTATTCATGCATAATTTATACATAAGTGATGTGGCTGGAGCGATTGTACCTACTTCAAAAAATCCTTCATTTAATTTACTACACATATCTACCACATTTTACTCACATTTACTTAGTGCATTATGTATTATGACACACATAGGCATAAAAATCCCTAAAAAAAATCATTTTAGTAGATAACATTGTTGATTATTTCATGTTAAACTCAGGTATTGGAATTATGGTTTTGTGTTTTCCTTGATGGAAACCAAGGATCATTATTATAGGAATTATACAAGTTGGAAAATGTAAAGAGGAGAATAAAAGGCATTGTGATAACCAATCCTTATAGAATCCTTTAATATATATAATTTTTTTTTTTTATACAAGGCCTAGTGTAATCGTTGATCGGGACAAAAATTATATTATATAAAATAATTAGAGGAGGGCCCCGAGAACTTACAAAGCAGAAAATTAAGGGAGAGCATCTTAAGATAACTTTTATGCGGGGA
The DNA here is from genome assembly GCA_034641835.2 of Pinus albicaulis. Taxonomy (NCBI): domain Eukaryota; kingdom Viridiplantae; phylum Streptophyta; class Pinopsida; order Pinales; family Pinaceae; genus Pinus; species Pinus albicaulis. Next base: position 1,670,181,061 of record CM076584.1, on the reverse strand, counting down.
AATGGGTCCCACTTGGAGGATCTACCCCGAAGTTATTTATAAACCCCAAATTCCCCTAAGTTATGCTATAGTAAGCAGGCCAAAAGAAAGAGTGGGTCATGCTCGGAGATTCTACTCAGTCTATAAAAAACGGGCTTGAGGCTTTTTTTAGAAATGTTTCTCATTGAACCGATATTGTATGAGAAGGCCCATGTGGAAATAAGAGTAATGAAAGTTTAAACGGGGGCATATTACATAGTTTTGTGGGCCTCACCCAGAGGTTTCTATCCAGTAAATTTTCTATCATGTGAATTTCCTACATATGTGGTCATATGGAGAAGTTGATTCATCCTAGTGGATTCTACTAGATGACCCTTGTGACATATATTTTCTTTGTGCTGAGATTTTGAAAATAGGTTCATGTGGCATGTCTATATTATGGGTAATTACATTTTTTAGGGGTTATAACATTGTAATTTATATATGGGGTTGAACGAAATGCCTTTCTATTAAGAAATTTTGGCACTGATGGGATTTTTCTTATTCAAATTTGTGCGCAAGATCACATTAATCCTGCTCAAAATTTACAATGGTATTTGTGCCTGTGGTCAGAATAAATACATAGTTCTTACCCTTTGTATTGATGGGATTAAATAGCTATAAAAGGAATATTGATCATGAGAAAGGGTGTGCAAATCCGATGGCTCTTATGTATCCTTAAGCATATGTGCACCATCAACAAGAAGTGTGGAATAATGCTTAGGTCTAAAAATAATTAATGAGCCAATAATTATGTGTTTATGTAGGGAAAAAGGAAGGAGGATATGTTAGAATGACTAACAAGAGATCTACATGAGACAAAAAATTATGATATTAGTAGTGTAATATCCCAAAAGGGAAAATGCAGTAATACTGAAACACTATATAAGAAATGAAACTAAGTAAAAAATAAATCTAAAGACAAGATCAGAATATACAGAGAAGCTGAGCCTTTTTATTATGTGGATAGGATTCAGTTACACAATGTACAAAAGATGATGGAATCTAGCCAAAGAGATGGCCTAGAATCACCCTGCAAACATGCTATAACTAGCACTGCGTAACTGGTGAGCTGACAGGAAGAAATATTGCACTGTTCCTTTTGCTGCTAATGTACATGAAGCTTATGCAAAAGGAAATGCAGTTCTATGGATCTCAGGAGCTCTGATAATGCCAAGATTCAAGATCTGGTCAATGTGATGGGAACCCAAGATAACCTAGAAAAGGATTTTCCAGATCTACAACTTTGGAAATCACCCTCCTAGGGTTTGATCCTTTGACTGCTGGGTTATACATATCTGAAGCTAGATCTGATACAAATATGGTACTAATATGTTATACAAACAAATCTAAGCTTTGAGGGCTAATCCATCCTTCATATGTACAAGCTGGGAGCTTGAGGTCTTGCCTCCTCTTCTTCCTCTTTCAAGTTGCATCAACTAAATATGCAGCTGCTACATAAACTATGTTGTACAAGTGGGAGAGGCTTTATGACTACTGAAATTTGCTACAATAAGCTCCAGGCTGATGGAAATGGTGATGGAAAGGTGAGGGGATGATCCCTCACATGATTACCAGCTGAATTCTTAGTAAATTCCTTCCTCCTTTGCATCTGAAATGATTGAATACACAATCCTTAATGGGACTACTACTGATAGGAGTTAAATAATGTTTTTCCTTAAGCCAGATCTGAAATGAATCCCTAGGAATTCTTCTCTTCAAGCCCAAGGTGATAGGAATAATCCTACATCGGTTCTCTAGTTGAAATACTGAAGACAACCTCCACCTCCCAAACTGATCTTCAGAAATTGCATAACTCCTGAAGGTAGGTGTTCTATAGATAATGGAAATAATGTGGCACCAATTCTTGATGATTACTTAATTACAACCCTCTTCCAAGAGCTACTCAATCAAAGAGGTGGGATTCCCGACCAGGAACACCCAGTGCTAAACAAAACTTGCAATCTTAGCTAAATAGCCAAAGAAAGCATGGAATATAAAATGACAATTCCAGATCTAAAAATACCTTCAAATAAATAATCCAAAAGCATGCCTCCATTGTTTCCTTCATCTCCTTTATATAGTTTATGAGCCTTCCCATGCCTTGGCCCACCTCTAAATTGCACTGTGCATGTGGACATAATCCTCCATGTTTGACTGCATTGTCTCTCCAAGTCATCCATCATGTCTACATGCAATGTACACCCACTCCATCATGTGTGAATTAATTGCACTACTTCCTCCATCAATTCATCATGAATGCTCTATGATATTACATTAGATGCCCTGCATGATCTCAGATGACTGCTTCAACCTTCATGTTCTATCTCCTTAATGAGACATGATCTCCACTCCATTCACATTAGTAGTTTTCCACTACCCCATTATGTAGATCTATGCTTAATCAATCCACATTCACACATAAAAAGTGGATATTTATTCATCTTGAGGATTATGGGTCTCTCCACCCTTTTATTTACTTAATTCATTAAGAAAATTAAGAACTATAATATTCCAAATATCATGTAAAAATTTCGAAATATTACAGATATGTTAAGATATTTGATTGAAATATGGGTTTGTATGTGTTCTTGTAGTGACAAATTCTAAGAATTGAGACATCTATGTGACAAAGTTGTGTGTATTCCAGTTTGACAAATGTTCAGGAAAAAAATGATAAAGACTTTCCATTGTTGATATTTCTTTGAGTTTGTTGCTTGACAGTAATATTTTGTTTTGGCATTTATGATGGTATTTTGTTGAATACATGTTGCTATTGGAGATAATATTTGATGAAGAGAAGGGTTCCTTGAGAATACTTGTTCATGTGCATTTTTATTGTTGATGTTGTGAATTTGTAAACTTGTTGTTGTTTTCCAATTAAGTCTTGATGATTGATTTAATCAGAGACCCTCGCACTGTTGTATATGAGAAAGGATTGATAATTTATTCAGAAGAGGTATTGATGATTGATATCATATTGTTTGATAGTTAAGGTTTATCTTGGATCTCCTACTTGAATTATATAGACAGTGTTGATGATTTTCCATGACAATATTGGACAACAAGATTTTTTCATGGTCAGTGAAATTAATGCAGATTTAGTAACTTGATATTTATTTATTTGTATTCAGTAAACGCTTTAATGATTCAAAATATTCTATTATTTAGTTTGGTTTTGAGCTTATTGTTTGTGTGGGTCCAGTTTGAAAATAGATGAAGGGCAGCTTTCATGTTTGTAAGGGATGATTGGCAGATGGATCCCGTATGAAACATTGTGAAATGAGGTCTATGAGGTGTTGAGGGTTCTAACCTCCAGTGAGGAGGGTAAAATCACCGTTCTGATAGGAGCCGATAAACGAGATTAAGGGGTTGTAACTCCCTTCCAATGGGTGTTGGAGAATTAGTGGAGTTTGTAGACTCCTACTTGTAGGAGCATACATGTTGGAAATATTTTGCGCTAGTACATGACCATGATGTAAAAATAAAATTTCATTATAATAAAATAAGAAGGTAGAGACGACAACAATAGTGGTTTTATCCCACATTGGGTTTCCACCTAAAATTTTGTTGTTCCTATGTGTCTTATGTTGATGTGTTGATGTGGATTTATTTCTATGGTTTACTTTTCATATGATTAATACTTCTCATAATCACTGACATATATCACACAATCCTTGTAATAAACTTACGAATCAGATGCATTGAAAAGAAAAGTATAATCTAAGTTTTAATTGGGCATGAAATATTGATACATCTACCCCCCCTCCCCCCATTATTTATAACATCAGCAACTTCATTCCACACCATGTCATGTAGGAAATAATTTCAAGACTATTTTTAAATTGATTTGGGCAAGTTTTTTTGGTTGATGATGAAGAATGAAAAAATTTGCGAATGGGTAAGGTATGGATAAAATTAAAAAATATAAATTGTAGGGAACTTCCCTAGGTCACATATTAAATTATTATTAGTATTTTTTTTAAACACCCAAACATAGGTCATACTAACAATTTATTGGATGCACGAAATAATCCTTACATATTATTTAATGAAGAAAGAAGTAAGATCTAAGATACGCTAACACAAGTAATGATGAAATATAAAGATTTCTTTTAGAGTCATTCATCCATAGTTTGATATTAGACTCAACATCAAATCCTTCACTTTTACATTATGATTATTATGTACAACAATAAACATGTACTAAAAATTTATAGAAACCAAAGGTATCGTTCACCAAGGATGGAGATTCGATCTTGGATTTGCTGCTTCTTGTGCCCCCTTTTTGTTGTTTGTGTACATGTGTAAATAATGTTGCACCCAAATTGAACATCACTAAATCACCAATTGACCTCCCAACCTACTCCTCGACTACTTTTCTTCAACATAGACCCCTAAGCTATAATGGGGTTGTAAAGTAGAGGATGTTAGGTCCCTATAATAATAGTGTAGCCCCTTATTGTTAGTGTAGCCCCATTATTGTTATTTATTTTCCCATGTAGTCACCATATATTTATTATTGTGCCCCATAGATTTAGCCCCAATATTGTTATTTTTGTGCCCATGTGGTCACCATATTATTATATTGTGACCCCTTAGACTCCTATATATAGAAGGTAGGTTTTGCATTTGTATCATCCAAGAGTTGTTCATTTATGTAATGTAAAGGAGGTTTCCCCCTTGAAGAGGAATATTTCGAATTCGTTGATCTACATTTTCATCTATTTTGTGATTCGGTTGCATAAAATTTGGTATCATAGCTTGGGATTCTAGGATTTCACTTCTTCAAACATGCCACCTTGGAATTTTAGGTATAATTATTTTTCTATGAGGCTTCAGAAGCTAAATTTTTTACCTCGTGGAGACGAAATCGTGATGATTTTTTTGTAAAACTTTCAGATCTCGGTTAGCAATATTTTCAGAGATATGATCTGTGGAAGTTAGGGTTTTTGCAGGCTCCAAAATTTCATCTCAAATAGGTGACTAAGGGAAAATAATCATAACTTCCATTTCCAACATCGGGTTGGGATTATGTAAGCTATGGGTGAAATTCCATGGACTGTAGTGTCTTTTGTATCGATTTCAAGGAGTAAGGTCGAAACAGTGACACACGACACAAAGTAAATGTTCGCTCTTCTGAACTAGTCCATAATTTGGTCATTATGGGAGATGGAGCATAACTTTCCCTTGAAGAATCCAAATTAGGTTTGACTTGTGGAATTGTAAATAATACTCAAAGAGATAGTATACTATAAAATCTCAAATATTCAAGATCCGAAATCATAGAGATACATCAGGTTCAATATTGAGCTCCTCAAAAGCAAGAAAAATGTGTGTTTTGTTTTCAAAAATTGCATAAATTTTATTTTAAAAAATCAGTTTGAAGTGATTCCAAGGGAATATTAAAGCATTGATATCAATATGAGGTTCTAAAATGCCTCCTATTGTAGCATAATTTGACTGAGCTAAAAGTCAAGAGAGGTTCTGAGTAATTCAAGGTTGTTGATAAAATGTTATTAAAATTCAAAAAGTGTTGCAACATATTCAAGAAGATAACCACAAAATTAACAAGGATTTATCATCATATGTTGCAGGGCATAATTCTTAGATAAGGGAGCTCTATAACAAGGGTGAGATCCTCTCCAATATTTTTGTTGCACCCATTCGAGGGGACTAGTCCATTGGGTTTAACGCTGAAGAAAACACCTTCATTCATATAATTTATTCAAATGAATATTTCTTAGGGGGTCTCAGTATATTCCTTAGCTATAAATAATTCTAGCAAGGAGGTGGTGAGAAATTATGAATCAATGTATGCACCAAGACTGGCTATTGCTGAAAAGTACAAAGCCTAAAATTTCTTAGCCTCGGTTTTGAGAACTGGTTCTTGGGAGCGTATTTTAAAATATGAAAAAGACTTGAGAGAGATCATGAGAATCTTTTACAATGTGAACATCAGTTAAACTTGATAAGGAAGGAAGACATCAAGAGTGGGGATTTCTCATATTTTTATTCTAGTGATGAAGCATTTCAAGATAAAAATGAACATAGTTGTTATAGGTGCAACATATGAGCATAAATCTTAGTTATTTCTAGAGTCTGATCACTTGATAGATAGCTATCTTACACATTTGTCGAGTCTTCCATATAGAAGAGATATGCATAATCATATATGATCTGTGGGAGATCATATTTTCACATGCATTTAAAATTTATAAATATTTGAGAAAGTATATTGATGTAAATGAGAAGTCGAAGTTCAGAAAACATAGACATTCCCAACAAAAGAATCTTGGGCTCAATTTCCGAAAAATGGAGAAATTTTTTAGAAATCTGCGACATGGGTTTTCTGTAGAGTGACACCAATTGACTTTAACACAAGAATTGTCCAAAAATTCAAATCCATTTAAGAGATTTCACCAATTCTTCAAATGCCAATTTTTCTAGAAACGTCTTGCAAAAATGGGTTTAATTCATTCTATTGGAATTCGATTTGCATTATTATCAGGTTTCTTCATCAATTTCACTTGTTACAGGATGTTGAATCGATCTTTTAGGGACAAGATTATACTCAGACTTAAGGGGATTTATCCCTTTAAATGAGCAAACAAAAAAGCAATCCTTTCGAGATCCTGAATTTCAGACAGAAACATCAAAACTAATATCTAGATGTTGTGTCATCGTACTCAAGGAAGATGAAGAAGGTGTGGACAATTGACGCGCATCAAATGTGTCCTCCATAATAATGCAGAGACATATCTGGATGGGAAATCGTTGCATCAAAGGTTTTCCGAAGCACGAAAGGAAGGAAGTTTATGAAAATGAGTGGTCCCGCAAAGAAGTTTTTCTCAAACATCTCATCAAAAATCAATGGTTGACATTCATTACACCACCACCCTTATCATAACCATAAACTACGAGAGGTGGTCCCGTCAGTTGTTTTGGGTTTTGAGAAACCCCAAATTTTGTATATCATAAATAAAATACAAAGTATGGGACGCAAATCTATCTATTATCCACCTCAGCATTAGTACCATATGAAACATGTAAAACTTCGAAGACTTATGTTTAATTTCTCTTATTAATTAAAAGATAAAGACACCTGTGAGTATGTTTGACCGTATTTTTAAAGGGTTGGGTTCACAAAAGCTAGTTTCTTTATTAGATACATTATTTTGAATACATAAATAATTTTTTTATTATTAGAATATTAGAAAGTGAGTAATTTAACTGAGTTTGTTTTAACAGTTAATTAGTTAGGCTGAGAAGGGAGAACAAAAGCGGAGAAAAAAAATTTCATTAAGGAGTTTCGAGTTCTGGACCTCTTGGAGACTACATTTTGTACTTCTTTTTCTGATGGGTGAATGAAAGAAGAACCAAGTTTCCTGCAACTATCGATGGTGATTCGTGTTTCTTGTGTAATTTTATGTTGTTTCTTCCTTGAATGAAGTGAAGTAAAGAAGCATTTGGTCTCTGATTTATGTTTGTAAGTAAGAGTTAAATAGCCTTAATAAGTGCTCCTTCACTCCAACTCCTCTCCCTTCACAAATTCTCTCTGGAACCTAAAAGTAACATATTCTCTATTTAAAGCATATTATTTTGAGTTCCTTCTCTCTCCATGAATTCTCTCTGAAACTTAAAAGTAATATATTCTATGTTTACATCATATTACTTTGAGTTTCCTCTACAATTCTTCTTTTCCATTTAGATATCAGCAGTCAATGGCATTGTGAAATCTTTTATTATTCTAGATCATTAAGGGTTTCAGAAAACTAGTTTCTAGAGGGATATAACAAAGACCTCATGATAAAATTATTTCTGTGACACACTTTTAAAATATCTTAAGCATTGATTCCTTTCACAACCGAGGGATTGTCTCTTCAGAACCAACATTTTTTGGCACCGTTTCCGGGGATGAAGACACGAAGTTATTTTTCCCTGGGTATTTACATCTATTTCTTGATGGTGTACAAGATTTAGTTATAAATTTTTGTTATTCACCTGGCGACTCCACTGATGAAGGTTTCATGAGTTGCGGAATTGTGCTAGGAAGAAAATGAGAGAGCACTATGGAAAACACATATATTGGAGATTGAGTTTTCTAAAGGAAGTTCTATTTTTTACTATCAATTTAGTGGTATATTTTCCTTTACATATCAAGAATATTTTTTCCTGATTTATATTCTCAGAAGATTGTAAAGCCCAAAAATTATATTCTTTATTGGAAAAAGAAGATTTTTCTTCTTCTTGTATTATTAATCTTGACACAACTTTATCTCCTAAATATGAGAGGAGATATGATTGTTGCATTGAGATTCCTAAAAGTATGTCATAATATGGGCACAAATGTGATGATTCATCATGTTTGGGTGATAATATTGTGCCTCATAAACAATCCAATACTTTTAAGCTTGGATCCAAGGTGATTTTCAAACCCTTGGTACTGCCTACAGTTCTTCATCAATGTCCTTTAAAAAGCTTTAAATTTCTGCCAATTTTTTCTTGAGAAAGTGATGATGTTATAGCCGAACAAAATATCCTAGAATTTGAGTAATTTCTGGACAAATTTCAAGTTATTTATGAATACGTGGCATTAAGAATGTTTTGTCATTCATTATAGCAGGGTGCTTAGCAATGGTTCCAATGTTTGGAATCAAGGTCAATTAGTTCATGGAACGATTTTCAACTTATCTTTCTTAGATATTGGGGCAAGAACAAGTCATACAAAATACACCTTTTGGAATTATATTCTATCCAAAGGAAGGGTAATGAATCAATAACTTATTTTAATAGAAGGTTTTGAAAAATTTATTTCAGTATGCCAAAAGAGATTCAACCTCGTGAGGCTGGTACCATGGTGTATTATTCGAAGGCTCATTATATTGACTTAACTTTTTATCTGAAGGAGAGAAAGCCTTGTACTTTGGATCTGATGTTTCTTTATGCAAAGGAAATTGAAGATAATTTTTCATCTTGTAGAATTTTCTCTTATCATGGTTAAAGAGCAATTTTTGTTGAAGACAAGAGGGCTTGACAAGAAAACAATGGAATTTCTTTACAAGAGAATGTGATTTTACAGATAAACAAGGATTTTCAAAATATTTTAGAGGACACTCTCGTTCCTGAGACAAAATAATTTAATCATTCTGAGGATTTTAATCAGCAACTTGTTACGAAAACTGAACTACACTTTGAAAACCTGGAAGATACTTATATTTTCATAATTTTAGTGACTTTGTGAAAAGGGGAGAAACTAGCGTAGCTCCTCAAGTTTTGTTGTAGGAGGAAGAATATTTTTGTCAAGAATTGGCATTGTACGAAAAACATCAATGTTATGGGGAACAAGCCTTGGATTTCTCTTTTCAACCTAAACGGTTGTCACGAGAAAAAAAATTCAATTTCCTCACAGAGAACCCCAAACTGAGGAGTCAAATAGTGAAGGGGGTTTCCCTATTCAAAGGAGTATACATCAGCAAGATGTTCAAGAAAAGGAGGCAGCCAAAAATTTACCTCATCAGTTCTATGATCTAGTGGCTGACTATATGAAAACTTTCTTTTGTAAGAAACAACCATTTATGCAAGGGTATGTGCAAAGCTGTGTATATGGGAAATTTTCATTGTACATCCCTCTTTTGATTTTTAAATTTCTACAATATGAATTAAGTCTAACATGCCATTGGAAGGGTGACTTCACCTTATTAAGTTCATCCATGTATATATATACATACATATATATATATATATATATATATATATATATATATAGGAGTTGTGTATAAATAAGCTTAGTAGCTGAGCACATTCAGTTACAGTATTTCTAGTTTGATATTTTCAGTTTAAGAATAAAGGAAGAAGTCCAAAGTACAACAAGTTTCAAGAAGATTTCATACTGGGATCAACTTCCATTTTGGTTTTACTCCATGCCCAATAAAGACTATTGGTATAAAATTCCTCAGCACTTTTCTACCAAATCATTGTCCCCAATTGGTACTTATTGCTGTAGCATAATTTGAATGAGCTAAAAGTCAAGAGATGTTTTGAGTAATTCAAGGTTGCTGAGAAAAAATTATTAAAATTCAAAAAGAGCTACAACATGTTCAAGAAGATAACCACAAACTCAATGAGGATTTATCATCATATGTTGCAGGGCATAATACTGAGATAAGAGAGCTCTTTAACAAGCATGATATCCTCTCCAAGGTTTTTGTTGCATCCATTCGAGGAGATTGTTCCATTGGGTTTAAGGTTGAGGAAAAGACCTTCATTCATAGAGTTTATTCAAATGAATCTTTCTTAAGGGGACTCAACAAATTCCTTCGATACAAAAATTATTTCCTGGAGGTGGTGAGAAATTATGAATTAAAGTATGCACCAAGACTAGCTAGTACAAAGCCTCAAATTTCTTAGCCTTTGTTTTGAGAATTTGTTATGGCGAGCATATCTTAAAATATTAAAAATACTTGAGAGAGATCATGAGAAACTTTTACAATGTGAACATCTGTTAAAATTTCTAAGGAAGGAAGACATCATGAGTGGGGATTGCTCATATTTTGATACTAGTGGTGAATAATTTCAAGATCAAAATGAAGATAGTTGTTATAGGTGCAACACATGACCAAAAATCGTAGTTATTTCTAGAGTCTGATCACTTGACAGATAGCTATCTTTCAACTTTCTCGAGTCTTCCAGAAAAAATAGCTATGATTAATCATGTAAGATCTGTGTGAGATCATATTTTCACATGAATTTAAAATATAAAAATATTTGAACAACTATATTGATGTAAATGAGAAGTCGAAGTGTAGAAAATGCGGACATTCCTAGCACAAGAATCGCGGGCTCAATTTCGGGCAAACGAAGAAACATTTTAGAAATCCACATCATGGATTTTGTGCAGAGTGACCCGAGTTGACTTTAACATAGGAATTGTCCAAAAATTCAAATCTGTTTAAAATATTTCAGCTATTCTTCAAATGCAATTTTTTCCAGAAACATCCTATAAAATTGGGTTTAATTCATTCTATTGGAATTCGATTTGCATGATTATCAAGTTTCTTCATCATTTTCACTTGCCACAAGCTGTTGAATCGATTTTTAAGGGATAATATTATACTCAGACTGAAGGGGCTTTATCCCTTTGAATGAGAAAAATAAAGGAATCCTTTTGAGATCCTGAATTTCAGACAGAAACATAAAAATTAATATTTGGATGTTGTGTCAACGTACTCAAGGTAGATGACGAAGGTGTGGAAAATTGTTGTGCATCAAATGTGTCTTTTATAAGAATGGAGAGACATATCTGGAAGGGAAATATTTGCATCAAAGGTTTGCAGAAGGATGAAAAGAAGGAAGTTTATGACAACAACTGGTTCCACAAAGTAGTTTTACTCAAACTGCTCATCAAAAATCAACAGTTGAAATTCGTTATGCCACCACCCATATCATTTCCATAAACCGCCAGAGGTGGTCTTGTAGGTGGTTTTGGGTTTTGAGAAACCACAATTTTATTATATCATAAATAAAATAAAAATAATTTGACCCAAATCTATGTATTATCCACCTCATCATTAGTACCATATGAAACATGTAAAAATTTGAAGAATTATGTTTAATATCTCTTGTTAATTAAAAGAGAAAGACACTCGTGAGTATGTTTGACTGTATTTGTTAAGGTTTGGGTTCAAAAACTCTATTTTCTTGATTACATAAATTATTTTGAATAGAGAAATATTTTTTTCACTATTATAATATTAGAAAGTTAGTTCTTTAACTGATTTTGTTCTAACAGTTAATTAGTTAGGCTGAGAAGGGAGAAAAAAAGGGGAGAAAAAAAACCTCATTAAGGGGTTCCGAGTTTTGGACTTCTTGGAGACTAAATTTTGTACTTCTTTTTCTGATGGGTGAATGAAAGAAGCAACAAGTTTCCTCCAAATGTTGATGGTGATTCATGTTTATTGTGTCTTTTTTTGTTGTTTCTTCCTTGAATGAAGTGAAGTAAAGAAGCATTTGGTATTTTATTTATGTTTGTAAGTAAGAGTTAAATACTTTTAATAAGAACTCCTTCATTCCAACTCCTCTCCCTTCACAATTTCTCTCTGGAAGCTAAAATTAATAGATTCTGTGTTTCTGTGTTTACAACATATTATTTTCAGTTCCTTCTCTCTCCATGAATTCTCTCTAAAACTTAAAATAAATAGATTCCATGTTTACAGCAATTACTTTTAGTTTCCTCTATAGTTCTTCTTTTCCATTCAAATATCAATAATCAATGGAATTGTGAAATATTTTATTATTCCATATCATTAAGGGTTTTAGAAAACTAGTTTCTAGAGGGATAGAACAAAGAGCTCATGATAAAATTATTTGTGTGACATAGTTGTAAAATATCTTAAGCATTGATTCATTTCACAATCAAGGGATTATCTCTTAAGAACCAACATTTTTTTGCGTCGTTGTGGGGGAAGAAGACACAAATTTATTTTTACGTGGGTATTGACATCTATTTCTTGATGGTGAACAAGATTTAGATATAAGGTTTGGTTGCTTATTATTCACCTGGCGACTCCACTGATGAAGGTTTCATTAGATGAGGAATTCTGCTGTTAATAAAATGAGAAATCGCCATGGAAAACATAGATAATAGAGTTTGAGTTTTTTAAAGGAAGTTCTATTTTTTACTATCAGTTTAGTGGTTTATTTTCCCTTACATACGAAGAATAGTTTTTCTTGCCTTATATTCTCATAATATTGTAAAGACAAAAAAGTAGATTCTTTATTGGAAAAATAATATTTTTCTCCTGCTTGTATTATTAATCTTGACACAACTTTATCTCCTAAATATGAGAGGAGTGATGACTATTGCATTGCAATTCCTGAAAATCAGTCACAGTCTGGACATAAAGGTGATGATTCATCATCTTTGGCGGATAATATTTTGCCTCATAAACAATCCACAAATTTTTAGCTTGGAGCCAAGGTGTTTTTCAAACCCTTGGTGTAGCGTACAATTCTTCATCAATATCCTTTAAAAAGCTTTAAATTCCTACCAAGTTTTTTGGAGAATGTCATGATGTTGCAACCGAACAACATCTCCTAGAATTTGGTACTTTTTGGAAAAAATTCAAATTCTTTATGAAGACGTGGCTTTAAGGATGTTTTTTCATTCATTAACAGAGGGTGCTCAACAATGGTTCCAATTTTTGGAATAAAGGTCAATTAGTTCATGGTAAGGTTTTCAAGGTATATTTCTTAGATATTGGGGTGAGCACAACTCATACAAAAAACAACTTTTGGAATCATATTCTATCTAGAGGAAGAGTAATGAATCAATCACTCATTTTGATAGAAGGTTTTAGAAAATTTATTTAAGTATGCCAAAAGAGATTCAACATCCTGAGGTTGTTGCCATGGTGTATTATTTGAAGGCCCATTCTATTGACTTATCTTTTTATCTGAAGGAGATAAAGCCTTGTACTTTGGAGCTGATGTTTCTTTATGCAAAATAAACTGAAGATAATTTGTGGGCTTGTAGATTTTTTTCTTATCATGGTGAAAGAACAAGTTTTGTTGAATAAAAGAGGGCTTTTCAAGAAAACAATTGAATCTCTTTACAACAGAATGTGAGTTTAGAGATAAACAAGGATTTTCAAAGGATATAAGAGGAAAATCTCATTCTTGAGACCCAAGGATTTAAGAATTCTGAGGATTCTAATCATCAACTTGTTACGACAACTGAACTACACGTTGAAAACTGGGAAGATCTTTATAATTTTCATAATTTTAGTGACTTTGTGAATAGGGGAGAAACTAGCATAGATCCTTAAGTTTTGTTGTAGGAGGACAAAGATTTTTGTCAAGAATTGGAATTGTACAAAAGACATCACCATTATGGGGAACAAGCCTTGGATTTATCTTTTCGGCCTAAATGGTTGTCAGTAGAAAACAACAATAAATTTCCTCACACAAAACCCCAAATTCAGGAGTGAAACAGTGAAGGAGGCTCCCCTGTTCAAAGGAGTATACATTAGCAAGATGTTAAGGAAAAGGATGCAATCGAAAAATTGTCTCATCAGTTCTATGATCCAATGGCTGACTATATGACAACTTCATTTTTTCAACAACAAGCATTTATGCAAGGGTATGTGCAAAGATGTGTATCTAGAAAATTTTCATTGTACATCCCTGTTTTGATTTTTAAATTTGCACAGTACGAAAGCATTAGTTCTAACACGCAAATGTTGGGTTGGTGCCATTGGAAGGCTGCATTCATATTATTAAGTTCAGGCATGTAGATATATAGGAGATGTTTATAAATAAGCTCAGTTGTTGAACATTTTCAGTTGCAGTATTTCTAGTTCGGTATTTTCAGTTTAGGAATAAAGGAAGAAGTCCAAATTACAACAGGTTTCAGGGAGATTTCATACTGGGGTCAGCTTCCATTTTGGTTTGACACCATTCCAAATAAAGTCTACTGGTATACAAGTTCTCAACACTTTTTCTACCAAAGCGTTGTCTCCAATTGGAGCCAAATGTTGTAGAATAATTTCTCTAAGCTAAAAGTCAAGAGAGTTTCTAAGTAATTCAAGGTTGTTGAGAAAGATTTATTAAAATTCAAAAAGAATTGCAACATGTTCAAGAAGATAACCACAAACTCAACGAGGATTTATCATCATATATTGTAGCGCATAATTCTCAGATAAGGGTGCTCTGTAATACGCACGACATCCTCTCCAATATTTTTGTTGCATCCGTTCGAGGAGACTGGTCCATTGGGTTTAACACTGAAGAGAAGACCTTAATTCATAGAATTTATTCAAATGAATCGTTCGTAAGGAGATTCAATAACTTCCTTATCTATAAATAATTCTACCCCGGAGGTGGTGATAAATTAGGAATCAAAGTATGCACTAAGACTGGCTATTGTTGACAAGTACAAAGCCTCAAATTTCTCAACCTTGGTTTTGAGAATTGGTTCTTGGGAGTATATTTTAAATATGAAGAAGACTTGACAGAGATCATGAGAAACTTTACAATGTGAACATCAGTTAAAATTGCTAAGGAAGGAAGACATCATGAATGGGGATTTCTCATATTTGTATTCTAGTGGTGAAGCATTTCAAGATCAAAATGAAGATAGTTGTTATAGGTGCAACAAATGAGCAAAAATCTCAGTTATTTCTAGAGTTCGATCAATTGACAGATAGTTATCTTCCACTTTTCTCGAGTATTCCAGAGAGAAGAGATACGAGTAATCATATAATCTATGGGAGATCCTATTTTCACATGCATTTAAAATTTAAAAAGATTTTAGAAAGTATATTTATGTAAATGAGAAGTCGAAGTTTAGAAAACACAGAAATTCCTAGCACAAGAATCTCGGGCTCAACTTCGGGGAAACGGAGAAACATTTCAGAAATCCGGGACATGGGTTTTGTGTAGAGTGACCCAATTGACTCTATTGTAGGAATTGTACAAAAATTCAAATTTTTTTAAGGGATTTCACGAATTCTTCAAAGGACATTGTTTCTAGAAACATCGAGCAAAATTAGGTTTCATTGATTCTATTGGAATTATATTTTCATGATTATCAAGTTTCTTCATCAATTTCACTTGTCATAAGATGTGGAATTTATTTTTCATGGAGAAGATTATACTCAAACTTAAGGGGCTTTATCCCTTTGAACGAGAAAAAAACAAAGGAAGCCTTTCAATATCCTAAATTTCGGATAGAAACATCAAAATTAATATATGGGTGTTGTGTCATCGTACTCAAGGAATATGACGAAGGTGTGGAAAATTTCGGTGCATCAAATGTGTCTTCCATAAGATTACAGAGGCATATCTTGAAGGGAAATCATTTTATCAAAGGTTTGCAGAAGCAAAAAAGGAAGGAAGTTGATGACAACGAGTGGTCCTGCAAAGCAGTTTTTCTCAAACTTCTCATAAAAAATAAAAATTTGGAATTCATTATGCCACCACACTTATCGTTTCCATAAACCACTAGAGGTGGTCCCGTAGGTGGTTTTGGGTTGTTAGAAACCAAAAAAAAATTATATAATAAATAAAATACAAAGTATGGGACCCAAATGTATGTATTATCCACCTCAGCATTAGTACCATATGAAACGTGTAAAAAATCGTAGACTAATGTTTAATTTCTCTTATTAATTAAAAGAGAAAGACAACCTTGAGTATGTTTGACCATACTTTCAAAGGGTTGGGTTCACAAAATATAGTTCCTTTATTAGATAAATTATTTTGAATAAATAAACAATTTTTTCACTATTATAATATTATAAATTTAGTTCTTTAACTCATTTTGTTTTAATAATTAATTATTTAGGCTCAGAAGGGAGAATAAAAGGGGAGAAGAAAAATCTCATTAAGGGGTTCTGTGTTTTGGACATATTGGAGACTACATTTTTTTACTTCTTTTTCTGATGGGTGAAGGAATAAGTAGAAAGTTTCCTGCAACTGTTGATGGTGATTCGTGATTCTTGTGTCATTTTATGTTGTTTCTCCCTTGAATGAAGTGAATTAAAGAAGCATATGGTCTCTGATTTACGTTTTTATGTAAGAGTTAAATAGCATTAATAAGCGCTCCTTCACTCCAACTCCTCTCACTTCACAAATTCTCCCTGGAACCTAAAAGTAATAGATTTTTTGTTTACAACATATTATTTTGAATTCCTTCCCTCTCCATGAATTCTCTCTTAAACTTAGAAGTAATAGATTTTTTGTTTACAACATATTACTTTGAGTTTCCTCTACAATTTTTCTTTTCCACTCAGATATCAACAGTCAATGGCATTATGAAATATTTTATTATTCTAGATCATTAAGGGTTTTAGAAAACAAGTTTCCAGAGGGATATAACAAAGACCTCATGCTAAAATTATTTCTATTACACACTTTTAAAATATCTTAAGCACTGATTCCTTTCACAATTCAGGGATTGTCTCTTAAGAACCAACATTTTTTGGCGTCGTTGCTGGGGACAAAGACACGAAGTTATTTTTCCCTGTGTATTGACATCTATTTATTGATGGTGAACAATATTTAGATATAAAGTTTGGTTGTTTATTATTCACCTAGCAACTCCACTGATGAAGGTTTTAGTAGATGAGGAATTGTGTTGGAAAGAAAATGAGAAAGCACCGTGGAAAACACAGATATCAGAGTTTGAGTTTTTTAAAGGAAGTTCTATTTTTTACTATCAGTTTATTGGTCTATTTTCCCTTAAATATCAAGAATATTTTTTCCTACTTTATATTCTCAGAATATTGTAAAGCCAAAAAAGTACATTCTTTATTAAAAAAAGAATATGTTTCTTATGCTTTTATCATTAATATTGACACAACTTTATCTCCTAAATATGAGAGGAGATATGACCATTGCATTGCAATTTCTAAAAAGCAGTCACAAACTGGGCATAAAGGTGATGCTTCATCATCTTTTGGTGATAATATTCTGCCTCATAAACAATCCAATAATTTTCAGCTTGGAGCGAAGGTGATTTTCAAATGCTTGGTGCTGCCTATAGTTCTTCATCAATATCCTTTAAAAAGCTTTAAATTTATGCTAAGTTTTTCTGGAGAAAGAGATGATTTTGTAGCCGAACAACATCTCCTAGAATTTGAGTACTTTCTGGAAAATTTTCAAATTATTTATGAAGACGTGGCCTTAAGGATGTTTTTTCATTCATTAACGTAGGGTGCTCAACAATGGTTCCAGTGTTTGGAAGCAAGGTCAATTAGTTCATGGAAAGGTTTTCAATGTATCTTTCTTAGATATTGGGGCGAGCACAAGTCATGCGATTTTTTTTTTTTGGAATTATATTCTATCCAGAGGCAGAGTAATGAATCAATCACTCATTTTAATAGAAGGTTTTGGAAAATTTATTTCAGTATGCAAAACAGATTCAACCTCTTGAGGCTACTACCATGGTGTATTATTTGAAGGCTCATTCTATTGACTTAAATTTTTATCTGAAGGAGAGAAATCCTTGTCCTTTGGATCTGATGTTTCTTTATGCACAGGGAATTGAAGATACATTGTGGACTTGTAGAAATCTTTCTTATCATGGTGAAAGAACAAGTTTTATTGAAGACAAGAGGGCTTGTCAAGAAAATAATGGAATTTATTTACAAGATAATGCGAGTTTAGAGATATAAAAGAATTTTCAAAGGATGTGAGAGGACACTCTCATTCTTGAGAGATGAGAATTTAAGAATTCTGGGGATATTAATCAGCAACTTGGTACAATAGTCGAACTACACTTTGAAAACCTGGAAGATCCTTATAATTTTCATAATTTTAGTGAATTTGTGAACATGGGAGAAAATAGCATAGCTCCTCAAGTTTTGTTGCAGGAGGAAGACGATTTTTGTCAACAATTGGCATTGTATGAAAAACATCAACATTATGGGGAACTAGCCTTGGATTTCTCTTTTCGGCCTAAATGGTTGTTAGTGGAAAACAAAAATAGATTTCCTCAAACACAAACCCAAATTGAGGAGTCAAACAGTGAAGGGGGTTTCCCTGTTCAAAGGAGTATACATAATCAATATGTTCAAGAAAAGGAGGCAACCGGGAAATTGTCTCATCAGTTCTATGATCTAGTGGCTGACTATATGACAACTTTCTTTTTTCAGCAACAACCATTTATGCAAGGGTATGTGAAAAGTTGTGTATCTGGAAAATTTTCATTGTACATCCCTCTTTTTATTTTTAGATTTCCACAATATGGAGGAATTAATTCTAACACGCAGATGTTGGGTAGGTGCCATTAGAAACCTAACTTCACCTTATTAAGTTCAGCCATGTATATATATATAGGAGCTTTGTATAAATAATCTCAGTAGTTGATCATTTTTAGTTGCAGTATTTCTAGTTCGGTATTTTTAGTTTAAGAATAAAGGAAGAAGTCCAAAGTACAACAAGTTTCAAGGATATTTCATACTGGGATCAAATTCCATTTTGGCTTGACCCCATGCCCAATAAAGACTACTTTTCTACAAGTTCTCATCACTTTGATACTAAAGAGATGTCCCCAATTGGAGCCAGATGTTGTAGCATAATTTGACTGAGATAAAAGTCAAGAGAGGTTCTAAGTAATTCAAGGTTGTTGAGAAACAATTATTAAAATTCAAAAAGAGTTGCAACATGTTCAAGAAGATAACCACAAACTCAAGGCGGATTTATCATCATATGTTGCAGGGCATAATTCTCAGATAAGGGAGCTCTGTAACAAGCATGGCATCCTCTCCAAGTTTTTTGTTGCGTCCATTCAAGGAGACTGGTCCATTGGGTTTAACGCTGAAGAAAACACCTTAATTCATGGAATTTATTCAAATGAATATTTCTTCAGGGGACTCAGTAGCTTCCATAGCTATAAATAATTCTAGCCTAGAGGTGGTGGGAAATTAGGAATCAAAGTATGCACCAAGACTGGCTATTGCTAACAAGTACAAAGCCTCAAATTTCTCAGCCTTGGTTATTGGGATTTTAAAATATGAATAAGACTTGAGCGAGATCATGAGAAACTTTTACAATGTGAACATTAGTTAAAATTTCTAAGGAAGACATCATGAGTGGGGATTACTCGTATTTTTATTCTAGTGGTGAAGCATTTCAAGATCAAAACGAAGATAGTTGTTATAGGTGCAACACATGAGCAAAAATCTTAGTTATTTCTAGATTCTGATCACTTACCAGATAACTATCTTCCACCTTTCTCGAGTATTCTAGACAAAAGATCTATGAGTAATAATATATGATCTATGCGAGATCATATTTTCACATGCATTTAAAATTTAAAAAGAGTTGAGAAAGTATATTGATGTAAATGTGCAGTCAAAGTTCAGAAAACACAAACATTCCCATAACAAGAATCTCAGGCTCAATTTCGGGAAAATGAAGAAACATTTCAGAAATCCGCAACATGGGTTTTGTGTCGAGTGACCCCAAATGAATTTATCATCAGAATTTTCGAAAAATTCAAATCCTTTTAAGAGATTTCACCAATTCTTGAAAGGCCAATTTTTCTAGAAACATCCTACAAAATTGGGTTTAATTCATTCTATTAGAATTCGATTTCCATGATTATCAAGTTTCTTCATCAGTTTCAGTTGTCACAAGATGTTGAATAGACTTTTCAGCGAGAAGGTTATACTTATACTGAAGGGTCTTTCTCCCTTTGAATGACCAAACAATAAAGGAAGCCTTTCAAGATCCTGAATTTTGGACAAAAACATACAAATTAATATATGGATGTTGTGTCATCGTACTCAAGGAAGATGATGAAGGTGTGGACAATTATAGTGCATCAAATGTGTCTTCCATAAGAATTCAGAGACATATCTGGAAGGTAATTTGATCAAAGGTTTGTGGAAGCACGAAAGGAAGGAAGTTTATGAAAATGAGTTGTGCCGCAAAGAAGTTTTTGATCAAAAACCAATGGTTGACATTCATTATGCCACCGTCCTTATCATTTCCATAAACTTCTAGAGGTGGTCTTGTAGGTGATTTTGGGTTTTGAGAAACCACAAATTTTTTATATCATAAATAAACTACAAAGTATGGGACCCAAATATATGTATTATCGACCTCAGCATTAGTACCATATGAAACATGTAAAACTTCGAAGACTTATGTTTAATTTCTCCTGTTAATTAAAAGAGAAAGACACCCGTGAGCATGTTTGACTGTATTTGTAAAGGGTTGGGTTCAAAAAATCTATATTCTTTATTAGATAAATTATTTTTAATAGAGAAATAATTTTGTCACTATTAGAATATTAGAAAGTTATTTCCTTAACTAATTTTGTTTTAACAGTTAATTAGTTAGGCTGAGAAGGGAGAATAAAAGGGGATAAAAAAATCTCATAATGGGGTTCTAAGTTCTAGACCTCTTGGAGACTACATTTTGTACTTATTTTTCTTATGGGTGAATGAAAGAAGCAACAACTTTCTTGCAACTTTTGATGGTGATTCGTGTTTCTTGTGTGATTTTATGTTGTTTCTTCCTCGAATGAAATGATGTAAAGAAGCAGCTGATCTCTAATTTACATTTGTAAGTAAGATTTAAATAGCCTTAATAAGCGCTCCTTCACTCCAACTCCTCTCCCTACACAAATTATCTCTAGAACCTAAAAGTAATATATTTTTCATTTACAACATATTATTTTGAGTTCCTTCTCTCTCCATGAATTCTCTCTTAAACTTAAAATTAATAGATTCCTTGTTTACAACATATTTCTTTGAGTTTCCTCTACATTTCTTCTTTTCCATTAAGATATCAACTATCAATGGCATTGTGAAATATTTTATTATTCCAAATCATTAAGGGTTTTAGACAACTAGTTTCCAGAGGGATAGAACAAAGACCTCATGATAAAATTATTTATGTGAGACACTTTTAAAATATCTTAAGCTCTGATTCCTTTCACAATTGATGGATTGTCTCTTACGAATGAACACCTGCCAAAAATAATTCCACACCAATTAATCCCTTGTAAATCTCTACTATGACAAATGAAGCGGAAGAATTGCAGCATGATATATCAAAATCATGGGACCAAGTGAAAAAAAATTTGATCTCATAAAGAGAAACCAAAGATGACATAGATGGTTTAAAAGTAGACATGGAAGCTAATATGGATGGTGTTATCACTTTATAATTTATAATACTGTCAATATTAAATCATAAAGAGTAACATCAAAACCACTTGAAGCCTATAATATAGCCCTCCTAAACTAAGAGAGGGATCTCTCTATAAGATTTACATTTGTTTTGAGCTTTCTGATATAGGCTAGTTAACTTGATGGTGAGGGTTGTTTCTTTGATGGTTTGTGGTTGGATATAAGAGGTTTTTCTCTAAAACAATTTCATTGGGCTATGGAGTCGAAATAGGTTGGGTATATGCATCAAATCCCAGATCATGAGCAAGGTAAGCTAGTTATGAATAATGATGTTTATAAATGAATTAAATTATGAGATGGATAAAGTTGGTTTCAGTAACGACTTAAGAGAAACTAAGAATTATTAAAGCATACATCAGAAGAAAACATGGAAATTGTAAAAATAGTGAGATTTAAGGTACTCTGAATAGTAAATCTTAATTTAACCTTCCTTTTTTACAATTATAATTTAAATGGTACACATGAAAATATTACAGTGTAAAGACATAAAACATGAACAAGGAAAAACATCACTAGGACACCACAACACATGAGTCTTTTAGACTGATCTCTTTATTGATGCTCCAGCTTGAAAATTTCAAGTACTTGCAATGAAAAGTTCTTACAAAACTAGGGTCCAACCCCTATTACAAAATGAAAAGATACATTTGAACTACTTGCACCGGATTATCATTATCATAAGGGAAATCATTTCATTTACTAAAAAAGTAACTGAAACTTGGTCTGTGCGTCTCCTACATGGACGCATCATGACAGTTTTTAACAGATGTATAAAGTCAATTTGGAAGTTTCATTCATTGTAACGACTCTCTTAACAGATTTCTAGTGTCCTTGTGAAGTCGTTATTTAGAGCCGTAGCGGTTTGTTGTGCTAGCGGATTTGATACAACTGAGTTGCTATGATACACTGGATGTTTCGAAACTGACAATTTGCTGAGCAACCTGCTTTGTCATTGAGCTAAGTTGCCATCCTTCCTGGAGTCTACACAAATTTTCCCAATTCTTTGGATTTGGAATCTTAGTCCTGTTCAGCTTTCTGTATACTTCATCAATCTTAATGTACTTCACAAACGTTGATATAAACTTAAAAATGTGCTTAATCTCATGTTGTATGAAGACATTGTTGCTGATGGCTTCGTAAAATTATTTCCCAGTCATAGTGTTCTTCAGATTTGTGAGCTTCGAGGTGTCCTTTGAAATCTCTGTGAGCCTTTTTACATAATCCATCCTAGGCATTAGATTATCATTGATAACAAATAAGGAAGGAAATACCCTTTTTTTCAATGGATCAGTCCTATTGAAAAATATACTTTCTCCAATATCTAGCTGATGGCATATTTCTTCTAGCTGTGTGACTAGACTCTTTTTCTTCAACACCTTTTTTACCTCCAATATAGAGGTTGTTTTGTCTACCACTTGTAGTTGCTCCAATTCCTGACTGCTCTTAGAATTCATAAATCTGATGATGTTGTTGTTAGTTTGGGGCTTATCTCCAAGTTCCTCATTTATTTTCTCAATGGAAACTTTCACTAAATCAATTATATCCCTCTATTCAAAAAGAATATGAATTTATGGCCATATATCATTCATAGATTCAATTATATTCAACCATGTAATTTGTTTCACTCTCCCTACCATGCTTCCAATTGAGGACTACTGAAGGGACTTCTGCAAACTTTGATTTAGCTTTTTGCTAATATGCAACTCTATGGCATGTGAAAAATCTTTCCTTTTGAATTGATCTTGTAGGTCACTGAGTTGATCCTGCAACTTTTTAATTTCTGTTGTCTGTAAGGACATATTCTCCATCTATTTGGCTATTTGCTTAGTTTTTTCCCCTGGTGCACTAGTTGATGTTGTGGATGATGTAATCACTCTAAGAGGAACTGATTTTAGGGGAATCATGGCCTTAGCTTCTTCCTTTTCTACTCCATTCACTGCATCCCTTATTGACTTTTATCTTTCTTTGATCATTTTATCCATCTCACTTTCCATTTTTTTAATCTTTTTTGTCTATTGAACAACCAATTGCATCATTTCTGCTTTTGCATTTCAGTTTCTTCTATCTCCTTCTCCATAGGGTCTTCTATCACTGGCATATTAATATTCCTCCTCAAAGAAGCTATGTATGCATTCTTCTTCCTCACAAGGTTTTTTTACAGTGCTATGTTTGATGGATTGTACCCGAGTTGCATCAATAAATCCTCTAGAGATTTTATCCTTGAATCTTTGGCCATGGCGAAGATATTTTCCAACTTCAACTGTGACTGTGTGCTAGATAATGTCACCTTCAGTTTTGAGAGGCCCATGGCTGTGCTAGTTAGCATGGAGGAGATCATTTCACCAGTTTACTTGTGCATTTCAATCTGGTCTATCGGATGAATGTTCTTTGTGACTAACTCAAAAGAGGTCTTCTTGTAGTCTGCTAAACCTTTGGGTTGAAGAATTTGTGCTTCCAGAAATGCCATCCTCATTTTTCCCTTCTCAGAGTCAAAGGTTGATAGAAGTCTACTCCGAAAGCTGCATGTTTTTTTCCAAAACTAATTGTAGGTGTTGGTCTTTAGAACCTCATTCCTTCTTTTGATCTCCCTGAATGTGTCATAGATATCTTCCTCATTTTGCTCTGCAGTGGACGTAGATGTTAGAGTCTACACATTATTATGTTGGAAGGGTATAGTGGTAGAGGATGTTGAGAATATCATTTGGCCACCTGCTGGAGATGAAATTGGTGAATCTCCAATTGTGATGACAATTTGCTGGTCCTTCTCACTGCCCTAGTCAAGGCCCATGTGGATTCTAGACCTCTTCCTATATTTCATTTTGAATTCCTTAGTGGAGGAATCGATGTCCATGTATGTGTGATCCTCCCTGGTCCTCTTACTCCCTATTTCCTTTTCGGGGTCCAAGTTTCCTTTGTCATATTGAACTCCTACAACTTTCCTTTCTTGTGGAGTTTGTGTTTGAATTCCTGAAGTAGAGATGACCTACTCTTCAGCATCCTAGAATGTGTCTGCCACCCATTCTTCTTGTTTCATGTACTTTTTTATCTCCAGTCTATGGGTATTAATGTAGGGTGTGGACTTCTTTTCCACTCTCTTCTTGGAGATGATCCCCACTGGATCATAGGACCAGGTGAAACTATGTGTGAACTTCATCTCCTTTAACATGTTATCTACCTCCTCCCCTACTGCCCTGTTGTTGCAGATGAATGGAAAAATTTGTGACTTGATCCTGAATTGTGACTTCTTCATGGCAGAGACAAAATGCACCTCATATACATCTATCATTTGTCTGATATACTCAAGTGAACCCTTGGGGAGTTTATATGGGGCCAATTCATTGCCATAAACCCTGATCTTTGTGTATTTTTGTTAGAGGTACCAATATGTTGTTCTGATCTACTCTGTCAACTACATCACCTTCTTGTATTTGAATACCCCTTCCATCCGGAATTTCAGGAATTGACCATGAATTGCATCAGTAATAAATTGAGCATAGTTGAACATAATAGTAGGCTTAGCAACTGAAGAAAGGATAGACAAGAAACCAATGATGGCTTCATCTAACCACTGATCATTATGATATCCTAACAAATAAGATAAATTAATGATAATATTATTGGTCCTATCCTGGAAGGTGAATGATGGATATGGGGGATTGGTGGTAGGCATTGGTGCATTTGTGGCCATGAAAAGCTCTAAGTTCTTGGCCCTGCTAGCAAAACCTAGCCCCTGGTATAATCGTATAATGGCCTCATATGAAAACGAGATATTTTTCTCAACAATTAGGGCTTGCATCATCTCTTAAATGGATGGGGAATTTATGTAAAATAAAATCTCTCTTGTAGGGTTCACTATGTCTCTCTCGTCAATGTCATAGTAGGATTGAAATTTTCTAATTAGCCTAGGGCAGCTATGGTTTTTAGGAAAAATGTAATTTGGAAGCTTGGTCTCCCACAGGCTGATATCATCTGCTTTAACAAGGATTTTATCCTCGATATAGCATTAGACATCGAACAAGTTGAAGTCTGACTCTGTCTTGTGGATTTTGTAGTCTTTTTCAGCCATGGGGATATGGTCTAAGTCTACCTAAGGGTAGACCATGGGGTTGAAAGGTTTTTGGTCTGCCTTGGGAGGCATGATTCATTTTATTTATCTTCTTTCACCCCTGCGATGGAGAATGGGCTGTAAGGAGAAGGGAGTAGAGAAGGGGGAAAACGATACGGATTGGCACTAGGGAAGGGATAAGACCGAAGGGGATCGGGATCAGAACTGAATAAGTCGAAATGAGAAATATAATCAGGCTCACAAAGTGCTGATAATTTCCTCTTTGATGAACAATAACCCTTCGACAATAGTGAATGGTCCGTGATTTCTCTGTAGATATCTACAAATCCAACACCTATAGTAACTCAACAGTATTAGCAACGAAAACTTAGCTGCAACAAAAAATTTGGGTTTTAATGTGTAATTTGAGGTGACCATTGAGTTGGCATGGGTCCGTTGGATAAAAACCCGACCATTCATGGCACAACTGGCTGGTGGAGGGAAGGGATGTGATAGGTGAAGTGGACAAATGAGGGAGGACACGTACCTGGCAGGGGAACGTCATATGGTCAGAAAGGCTTAGTTGACAAGTGAAAACTGATTTTCGTGAGGAGAATGCGGGCGTAAGCGGTAATGGAGTGGGGGGGTGAGGTGCTAAATTGCATGGTGAGAAATGTGGCAGAGTGGTGGTATATTGGGCGCTAATATATACCGCCCATTTCGTACACCCCCCCCCTCATAGAATTTTGGGGGTCGGGGGGCCGAAATGGAGTGAGGGTTGTCGATGTGGGGTGTGGAGTGAGGAAGGAGGGGTAAGGAGGAGGAGATTTAACACATCATGTGACAGGTTATGGGAAGGTGGGGCCAAGTTACACGAAGAGCATTGAGATATGGTAGAATTTGTGATAAAGAGAATAATGTGGTTTGTTTGGGGTTTTCGGGAATACGATGAGCGATAGGGTAGGGCTTGTTGTGGTGACAACAACCCCCCTTTTTTATTTAATATTAGTAATAATACTAAATAAATGGGGACCCTTAGTTAAAAATCCAAAAAAATCAATTAGGATTTGTTTTCCTTTTCAAATAAAACTTTCTATCGTAAACTTAGGGAAATCCCTTAGAAAGAACCTTAAGAAACACTTAAGTTTATGATAGATTACAATAAAATTGTTCTTTAAACAAAATAGCGCATCCATCGCAAAATGGTAGATATCTTTTGTAAAACTGAAATTGCGATTTTGCGATTTTGCGATAACGCGATCCCAAAAAGCCTATACAATAACATATTGGTCACAGATCGTATAGCGCAGAAAAAAGAAATGTTAAATGAATACTCTTTGCGCTATTTACAATTTTGCGCTTTTGCAATATTTGCGATGTGCGCTTTTGCGCTATTTTGCAATTTGCGCTTTTGCGCTATTTTGCAATTTGCGCTTTTGCGCTATTTGCAAAATTGTGATGGTTACGTTTTGCGATATTGCGATATTATGATATTGCAATATTGCGCAGATCGAAATGTCGCAGATTATAAAAGCGCGTTGTTCAAAGAAAATCTTCCCATATATCAATATCTGTTATGCGCTTTAATGATTGGATTAAATGAATGGATTGTCAATTAATGGTAAATGAGATTTTGTTTTGATTGAAAGTCGTTTCACGTTATAATAATATATTTCATCCGCCTTTGCATTTAAAACTATCTCATCACCTTTCTTATGCCATTACTCTCATTTAACTCGTAAAACGCAGGCATGAAGGAGCAAACGTCTATACAAAGCGTTCACAGAACATTATGGGTAAGAAAGAGAAGAGCTCGAATTCTGAAAACAGAGAAATGGCTTCACTGTATGCAGACACCGCTTGCAATAAGGATGTCGGTATAACCACATGGGAAGGAATGTATAATTTGCTAGAAGAAGAAAATCCTGTGGTGTTGAAAGTTGCGGCTACAACAGGTTCCAGTAATACATCTGAGGCAACTCTTAAAGAACTGGCTTGCTCATTTCTGCATAGAATAGCGGCAAGGCCGAGGATTCTTCCGTATACAGACATGGTGAAATGGGTGCTAGACAGCACCGATATTTCAGACAGGCAATTTAGAACTCCAACTCAAGAGCTAATCGGGTCGTTCACTATGGAAGATTTGAGGCTGATGTATCAGTTGCCGGAACCTCATGCGACTTATAATAAGCAATTCATGGAATATTTTTCCAGAGAACATGCAAATTTGTCAGAATGCACACAAGAGTGGACCAAAAGAGATGAATCGTTGAAGAAAAACAAACACGGTATATACAGTACTGGTTCACTTACCTCTCCTTATTGTTTTGCTACTGCCATGTTATGCAGGCTTTTTGGAAAGCCTGAAATAAATATGATCTTGCTTGAATGGCTCCCTTTGTTGAATGCTGTCGTTAATTCTACAATTGTAGACTGGGCCAAAATCTTATCTGATAATTTGACCACTGCTATTTTTCACTACCGGTCCAAACGAAATGTTTCTCAGCGGATTTATCCGCCTTTTTATTTATCTGCTTATGTCATGGACGCTATCTATTTTGTCTCTAAATTCCCTGTGATGGGTTGGCAATGGACTATCCACGATCCTTTGCCTATTCATGTGTACCATAAGGAACTATGGGAGTCTAAGTTTTTCCCCCATTTTTACCAAATTTTCCATGGTGTAATGCTGCCATTGTATAGAACATTGCATAATAAGGATGCCCCAAGGTTATCCCCAGAAACAGAGGTCGACATTCTCCCCGTCGCGAGATGGTTTGGAGAAGAATTGTTCACTTATGTTAGGGTTTTTGGAAGCTCTGCTTCCCCCCATGTTTTACCCCTATATGTTCCAGATAGACTTGTAGCTCAGAAGATTGCTTATCAGACCTGTGGCCAAGGAGGTTTAACAAAGGAATTAAAAGAGAAGAAGAAAGGCATTTGGCCACAATTTCCCGTAAACTGTGGAACATTTTCACTGTTTGATGTTGGTCACGCATTCAAAGAAGTAAGCAACATTACATGCTTACAACTATTCAAATTTTCAAGAAGGTTATTTGACCCAAATAATATTGTTAAGAATTTTACCAATGCAATCAGAGTAAGGGAATTTTCCGGGGAACAAGATCTTTTTGATGATATGTTCCAAACAAGAAGTTCATTTAAAGAAGTTTTGAGTTCAGCTCAAATGCAGTTATCTCCAGAGGAATTCCAGGAATTCAAACTTTACAGAGAGAGAAGACTAACTACTATTCCTTTGGAAAATCTACGCTTGGAACCCGCAAGGGAGCAAACTCCTAGTGTTAGTCTTAATGACAGTTCGAGTACAGATAAATCTAAGTCCAAATCTGACAGAGAGACTTCTGAACATTCCAATAAGTCTAATGAAAAGGAAGATAAAATTGAAGAATCAGTGAAAGATTCTGCGCAATCGAAAGAACTTCCTCAACACCAAATTTTGACTTCTCAACGGACAAATCCTCCTCCTACCAATGTACAGCAACAGTCAGTCACCATTGAATTATACAAAGAATGGGAAAGCTTTAACCAATTGATTAATGTAGAAGGACAGAATGTACAGACCCCTGTACAAACAACCAAAGTTTTGAGCACAGGAATAAGTAGCACAGCCACAATAACTGAGCACATACCTATCACACCCTCCTCTGAAATTGTACTTAATGTAGAGGACATTCCTCCTCTAGATGTATTCTATAGCCCAAAATACAAAGCAGTAGTGAAGAAACAAAGAAAAAAGAGAAAGTTAGAAGGTGCAATTGCTACTGAAGCAGAACAACTAGATGTCTTGTGGAAGGATCCTTCCACAGAGCCTACTGAGAATCTTGCTAAGTTATCTCAAATGACAGGTGCTTACGCTTCTGCAACAATTGACAAAGCATTTGAGATACAACTCTTGTTGAATGAAAAAGAAGAACAGATAAAAGTTCTACAACAGCAATTGCAATAGGTACAGGCCAATAATGAAGCACAATTGAAACTTGAAGAGTTACAACAACAACTTCAAGAAATGAAAATAGGACATCAAAAAAGCTTGGCTGATAAAGAAAAACAAATACAGATTATCCAAGATCAGCACAAAGATGATCCTAAGCTTCCAGAATTCATTTCAGAAACTATCTCTTTAAACAATCAACTACTGCAACAAGAGGAAGTTTTATGCCAAAAAATCTTGCAATGGAATTCTTTTTGCCAAGAGAGTGATAAAATCACAAATCATGTCGTAGATTTATGAAATGATTATGATTTGATTAATGAAAAGATCAATGATTATTTAGTATGGCAAAAAACAGAAGAAGGCAGAAAAGCTGGTGCACCCATTATTAATGAAAACCATAAAGAAATACTTTTCAATAACTGGGATGCACAAATCAGAAGGGCAGAGAAGGCAGCAGAGGAGGCGGCTACAGCGGCAAACACTCTTACTGATTGTGTAAATGATAATTTACACAAAGCTAATTTGATTTCAGAAACTGTTCCAGGATATCTCCCACAGGCACATCAACTGCAAACGGAATGGAGGCAAAAAGAAGAAGAAAGAGCAAAATCAATCCAGGGGCTGACAAGATTAAATTGGGACTCTTACTGGACATACTTAGTGAAGCCACACAGTCAGCACAATGCGCTTAATTGTATCATCAATTCTACAGAGAAGATTGCGCCTACACTTGCCGACTCTGTCTTTTCAGGACAATTGAATTCTGAAGTCGGTCAACCACATCTTCTCAAAACTATGCTAGATGCCTGCAAGTTTAAAGATCAAGTTCATAAATAGTTAGTTAATAGTCTTTATTTTTTAGATTTAGTTTCAATTTTACTGTATTTTAGCCTAGGAAAAGGACGGTCATTAAACCGAATCCTTAATTTTTGTAATAGACTATTTTTAGATTTAGCTAAGTAGTATTTAAACCCTTCTCATGCATTTAGAGAAGGGTCCTGGATCTTAATATTTTTGACTTGGAGATTACATTTATGTACTCCACTGACTTATATATTTTTTAAAAGGATCACATCTGGTGATTTTATGCGAAATTATCTTTGAAGTGTTGCATTTCTGTACCTTGGAATTTGATTTTGCATCAGAATTACTGGATTAGAGTATCAGATTTCATTTGAAAGTCTTCAAGATGAATGAGGTATTTCTATCTGTTCACTGTTGATTTCTTTTGTCTTATGATATTCACTTTAAAAATTTGCTATCATTTACAGATATTTGTTTTCATAACGTTTCTTTATATATATCATTTCTGAGTATAATTGAAATGTTATCTTTTATAAGTATATGTAGATGGTATACAATGATGAATGCAATATGCTAATACAACTCTGTTTAATTTCTTAAACAGAGTTATCTTTATTTGTTGCTGCACGTTTCAATTTAAATGATAATACATTTTTATGGTTATTGTTAGATTGGAATAATCTTAAGTTGTATTCACATATGATTGCCCAGGTTAGTTTTAGAATTTCTTTACCAGTATTTAGTCTAAATTAGATAGTTTTATTTCAGTCAATTTAGTCCCATTTTCACCCATCCAAATCAATCCATCACCAACCCATTAGTTATAAGGAAACTGGTCCTTTAAATCCAGTCGGAGCCACCATACCAAGCGGAAAAGGAGCTGTCCTAAGGTCCCGACCGGGTGGTTTTCCCCAATGTTTGAAGCAGAGATTTTCTAGGCTTCAACATTTTTGGCGCTAGAAGGAGGGCATGAGCTATGAATGGCAAGTAAATCTTTACCCACAAGCCATTCTGAGAGCAAAACACCCTCATCAACTTCTTCAATTTCTTCTGAAATACAAAATCCTATAGAAGGAATTGAGAATAATATTCAGACACCCACTACCAAAATCTCAAAACAATCAGACAATCAAAATCCTGAGTCTCCTGAAGTTCAAGATTTAATCCATAAATTGAAAGGATTCTCATTATCTCTAGATGAGTCTGAAATATCTGAAGGTAGTGTAACTTCAAAATTTGTTTCTTCAAAACCTCTTACTAGGCTTCAAAGTGAAAAACTTGGTATTTCTCTGAAAGAATTCCCTTTACCTAGTAGAGTCAAGACAAGAAAAACTCAATCGGAATCAGTAAGTGATATAGGTTCTTCATCTAATATTCAATTACCTGTTTCCGAAACCCCAACTCAACAAAGTCCAGTTGTTTCCACATCATCTGCTCAATCATCATCTGCTCAATCATCATCAATCTCAACATCATCTATTCCAACAACTTCTATTCAAACACCACCAGCTTCTACTACTCCTCCAATAGTTGTTCCAATAATGGCTAGACCATGGGCTACTCCAGGAGCTGTCAACATGCCTGCACCTTTACACGATTTACTTGACAATCCTAGAAAATGGCTTCCAAAGTTTAGTCCAGATCTTAACATTCAAGCTGAAGAACATATCAATAACTTTATGCTGGCTGTAAATTTGAATGGAGTCGTACATGAAGATGTTGTAGTCAGACTATTCCCTTATACTCTTCAAGGGGCAGCAGGATCCTGGCACTTTTCATTACCTTCAGGATCCATAACAAGTTGGGCCATTTTTGCAGATCATTTTTTAACCAAATTTGGAGATGACAGATCAATAGCTACTTTAATCAACGATCTCTCAAATTTGAAAGCAGAACCCAAGGAACCCATTAAAGATTTCAACGCTAGATTCAACAAACTTTTGAACAAAATTCACACAGATTCAAGGCCTAGTGAACAAATCAGAAGTGAATGGTACATAACTGCCTTACCCTCAAACATAGCAATTTTTGTAGATAGAGCTACAAAACCTACATTAGCCGAAAATATGAAAGAGGCTATTGCGGTAGAAAAACGAATTATTTCTCTAGAAAAGAAAAAAGCTATTGAGGAAAGGAAATCAAAGAAAGTCAGCTTCAAAGATGATTCAAAGAAAAAGGCCAAAGACCCATACGACATGGAAGGTTTACAGAAAGTTCTTAAGACCATGTCAAATGAAATGGTTGAAATTAAAAAACAAGTAGTTGAAACTTCTACCAAAAAACCATTCCGAAATTTCAGAAGAAACCAAGTTGAATCTAAACCTCCTAATGCAATCTCTAATGCAGAATCAAAAGAAGAGGAAGAAGAAGAAGATACATCTTTAGTATCAGATGAGGAAGATGAGAATGAAGAAATAGCTGAATTGCATGGAATGTGGGATTTTATTCTCCCTAATTCTGATAGTGAGGTAGAACAAGAAGCTATGCCTGTAAGTACTAGGAGTAAATCTACATCGAAGCCTGTACAAACAGTTCCTAAAAATAAAATTACAACTCCAAGTACCAAAGACAAATCCCCTGCAAAGAAAGCTTCTCCGTTACCTACTCAAAATCAGCCATCTTCTTCTAATCCTCCTACATCGACAACAAAGACTTTAGTGGTGTCAGATCCTATGGAGTATAACATTGTTGAAGACATGAAAAAGATTAAAGCCAACATTTCCTTACATGAACTCAACAAACTAAAACACCAATAGAAGTTGCTATTGAAAGAATTAAATGCTACACCAATTGCTCCTTTACCAAGTGGTATAGTTGTAAAAGCAACTAGAGGAGCTGGTAAGCCACCAGATAAGGTAGATGCTACTGATACCGTGCTCATTGGAGAAAAGTCAAATTCTCAGACTCCTCCTTTTCTTTTGACTTATGAAATGTACAATAAAAATCTGCATAATTGTTTAATTGATTCTGGAGCATCCTCTAATATAATGCCTACTTTTGTTTGTGCCAAATTGAATATCGAACCACAGAAATCGGCAGTTCATATTGTTCAATTGGACCGCTCTAAAGTTCAAGTTGTAGGAGAAATCAATTCAGTTACTATCAGATTAGCTTCCGATCCTAGGATTGTCCAAAGAATTGATATTTTGATTGTAGATATTCCTGAATTCTATGGATTAATCTTAAGCAGAGACTGGTCTGCGAAACTTAATGGTTATATCTCAATGATTATTCACATATGTGGCTTCCCTACAAAGGAAAACCAAATCAAATCAAAGTTGAACGAGAAAAACATATGACGCACACTGTCACTGAATTTGAACAACCTAATGAGCCTGTGGCATTCAACAACAATATTCTTGGAGGTTATTCTGCTGAGTCATTTCTTGGAAACTTCAAAGCACCTCAATCACCTTTTTCTGTAAATACTTTTGTTTCTCAAATAGAAAAATTTTCACAATCTGATTCTTCCAAAATTGTAAATATTTCTGATGTAATTGTAGATAAGCCAATAGATAAATCATTATTTTGGTCGTTATATTTTGATGGATCAAAGTCTAGTGATGGAGCTGGAGCAGGGTGCATCTTAATTGATCCAGATGGAGAGAAAACCATGCTGTCATGTAGGTTAGAATTTGAGTGTACAAACAATACCGCAGAATATGAAGCCTTGATACAAGGACTTTATAAAGCTATAGGGTTAGATGTTAAATACTTGAAAGTCTTTGGTGATTCCGAAATTGTCATAAAACAAGTTAGGAATAATATTCATTGCCTTTCAGGACATCTTAAACACTATCAAACCCTAGTACAAGATCTCACCACTCATTTTTTAGCATTCAATATTTCTCCTATTCCTAGGAATCATAATACATCAGCTGACTTGTTAGCTAATGTTGCATCTAAACTCCTACCTGCTGAAGATTGCAGTCCTGATAGGTTTTCTGTAGAAATAATTTTTCGTCCATCTGTCCCAGACAATGTCACAAATTGGAGAGTTTTCTATCATGATCAAGATATTTTAAATTTCATGACTTCAGAGAAATCATATGATGAGAAAATTATTGATGAGAATGATCATGATTTACAAATTGCTTCAAAAGGTAATGAAAATCCCATTCCAAAATCTGTTGTTAAATTAGAGGATTTATATGACATTAAAGACAGATTCAAGAAAGTCACTAATGATAAACTTCAAAGTTCCACTTTGAAGTTTGAATTAGTAAATCTTGGTTCTGATTCTAAACCTCAAAACGTTAATTTAGGACTCAATTTAACACCAGAGGAAAGGAATGCTTTCATTAAACTCTTGAACAAATATAAAAATGTTTTTTCTTGGAATTATGATGATTTAAAAACGTATGATACTTTGGTTATTCAACACACAATTCCAATGCTTCCTGATATTAAACCTGTTCAACAAAAGTTAAGGAAGGTTCATCCAAATCTCGAAGGACAAATCAAATCAGAACTTAATAAACTTTTAAAAGCCAAAATCATTTTTCCTGTAAGGCACTCCAATTGGGTTTCCAATATGGTACCTGTAAGGAAGAAGAATGGTGATATAAGAATTTGTATTGATTTTAGAAACTTAAACAAGGCATGTTTAAAAGACAATTTCCCATTGCCAACCATGGAACAGATACTTCAAAAGGTAGCTGGTTCTGAACTTATGTCCTTTCTTGATGGATTTTCGGGCTATAATCAAGTTTTAGTTCATCCAGATGACAGATTGAAAACAACTTTCAGAACAAAATGGGGAACTTATGCTTATCAGAAAATGCCTTTTGGTCTAATAAATGCGGGAGAAACTTTCCAAAGAGCCATGGACATAGCATTTAAAGGTATGATCAATAAATCAGTTGTTGTTTATCTTGATGACATAACAGTATTTTCAAAAAAGAGAGCCAATCATCTACATGATCTAAAGCAAATATTTGAAAGATGTAGAAGGTTTGGTATTTCCTTAAATCCAAAGAAATCTTTCTTTTCTTTGGATGAAGGAAAAATCTTAGGATTTGTTGTGTCAAAAGATGGTATATATATTGATCCAGATAGAGTCAAAGAAATTTCTGATATTTCTTTACCTCATAACAAAAAATCCATGCAATCATTTCTTGGGCAGATCAATTTTGTTAAAAGATTCATTCCTGATTTTTCTTTAATTGTTTTACCTATGCAAAATATGATCAAGAAGAATTCAGTATTCAAATGGGGGCATAAAGAGAAATAAGCCTTTGAGGCAATCAAACAAGCGATCATTAATGCACCAGCATTGAATACCTTGGATTTTTCTAAAGATTTTATTTTGTATACTTGGCCACCGAAACATCTTATGCAACTGTTTTAACACAGCTCAATGATCAGAAAATTGAGGCACCAATTTCTTTCTTTAGCTCAAATCTGCAAGGAGCTGAGCTTAATTATTTCGATGTTGAAAAACAAGCCTTTGCTGTGTTTAAATCAATCAAACATTTCAGACCTTTTCTTTTGAAAACACATACAAAAATCATTGTCCCATTCTCTGCAGTGAGGCAATTATTAATTCAAAAAGAAGTAGGAGAAAAGAGAGCTAACTGGGTAACATCCTTGCAAGAATATGATATTGATATTAAACCAGCTAAGATTGTTAGAGGACAAGGTTTTTGCAGATTATTGGCAGGAGCTCATAACATACCAGAAAATCAAGATTCAAATCAAGATATTCAAGTAAGTCAGATAAGTGTTACAGATTCCGAATCTCAGTATGCTGATCTTATCTATTACTTGAAAAATGGGTATGCTCCTTCTAATCTCAGCTATAAGAGTAAACGCACTTTAAGGTTAAAGGCTATTAAATATGAGATCATTGATAATGTGTTATTTAGAAAAAATTATGATTCAATTTTATTAAGATGTCTTGAAAAGACTGAAGCTGAAAAGGTTTTGCAGGAATTGCATGATGGACCGGCAGGGGGTCATTTTGGAGGTGATACCACAGCTCACAAAATAATTCGTGCTGGTTATTACTGGCCTACCCTTTTTAAAGATACACATGATTACGTAAGGAAGTGCAGAATTTGTCAAACTGCAAGTGGAAGACAAAGGAAACCAGCTTTTCCTTTGCAACCAGTGAGTATTGAGCAACCATTCGAACAATGGGGGCTTGACATTATTGGTGAGATAGTACCTCATTCTTCCAAATAGCACAAGTACATCCTTACTGCAACTGATTACTTTACAAAATGGGTAGAAGCAATCCCGTTGAAGGTAGCCAATTCTGATGCAATTATTGATTTCATAGATCAATTCATCATAACCAGGTTTGGTGTACCTAACGCTCTAGTCTTTGATAATGCATCTTACTTCTATGGAAATAGTTTAATAGAATTTGCAGTCAAAAGAGGTTTTAAATTGAAATATTCAGCAAATTATTATCCACAAGGTAATGGTTTGGCTGAATCCACTAACAAAAATCTTATCAAAATCATTAAAAGGACCATTGATCAAAATCAAAATAATTGGCACAAGTCTTTAATCTTTGCATTATGGGCTGATCGTATCACTGAAAAAGCTTCAATAGGAACTTCACCTTTCAATTTAGTTTATGGAAAAGAAGATGTGATACCATCAAATTTAACTCTTCCATCATTAGCCCTAGTACAATTTATTGAAGAAAATCCTTCTTCATCCATTCAATTGAGATATGATCAAATCCTTAAACTAGAAGAAGATAGAGATAAAGAAAAAATTATTCATGAAAAACATCAACAGCTTGTAAAATCTTCTTTTGATGCAAGTTCTACCGGCTCAAAAATTTTGTCAATTGGTGATCTTGTTCTGAAATGGGATAAAGCACACAAAGAAAAAGGTAAACATACCAAGTTTTAGAAAATGTGGCTTGGACCATTTCAGATCGTTGAAAAGATAGGCTCAAATACATTCATACTCCAAGATCTAATAGGTAAGAGAGAATCTCTTCCTGTAAATGGGCTTATCTTGAAGAAATTCTTTTCATAAGGAGGTAACCCCTTCTTAAAATGTACATATTCCTTTCTGCAAATTTTTTGATTGTTTTTGCAAATAAAGGTTGTTAATAAGTCTATAATTGACTATTTACTATTTAGGAAAATTTCTTAGGAAAAATATTATAAATATTTATTTTGTGTAAATAAGAATTTTTAAAGAGATGATCACAGTTTTTGGATAGTTTAAAATAAGATGTTAAACTTTGAAAGATTATTCCAATCATTTGCATGATCTTTTGAAAACTTGAGGAGAATGTAAATCATTATAAGTTTATTGAGCAGAGAAAGGTTATCTATAAAAGTAAAGATTTTTTCAAAGTCTTGGTACTCAAAAAACTCTGTAAATTGTCATCCATTGACTCTTAAGGATAAAACTATTTCACCCCATCCATTTAAGTTGTGATTTTTTAGAATGTAATTCTAAGAAATTATATGAAAATTTAAGAGATAATAGGTCTCATTATGAGCCGACTTACCATGTTCATAAGAAGTAATGAAACTGACATTACCAATACTGCATACCAAAACAGGGTAATGGCTTATAAATATAAGACAAAGGGTCTCATCACGAGCCAGCTTGTTCAGTTTAATTATAACTAGTGAATGGCATTGTTATTAACTGGCTACCAAACCAGAACAATGGCTCTTAAAAATAAAAATAAGTAAAAGACAAAAACATGAGATAATAGCTCTTATGAATTTATCTTTTAAAAAGTCATAATTTTAGTTGGATGGGACAATGAATGGTTAATGGTTTAAAGGTAACCCTGTCGAGACTATGAACGTTTGCAGGCAGCAGAGGCAATACCTATGGCAATAGAGTATATTATAAAACCAAAACCTGGAGAAATCCACTTACTTCATTATTAACACCAATCAAAGCTTGAGATAACCCAAAATGTTTTTATTCTTAAGGAATTAGAAAGAAATTGTGAATGATTTTTATTTCTTTTTCATAGTTAGATTTTATTTAAAAATATCCTAAGATAGTTTTCATTATCTTTAAAAATCTTTATTTACTATAAATATAGTGTTCCATTTTATTTTTTCAGAGATAACTGTTTCTTTCAGTGAATCGCCAATTGTTGTGACCAGCAACAACCCCCCTTTTTATTTAATATTAGTAATAATACTAAATAAATGGGGACCCTTAGTTAAAAATCCAAAAAAATCAATTAGGATTTGTTTTCCTTTTCAAATAAAACTTTCTATTGTAAACTTAGGGAAATCCATTAGAAAGAACCTTAAGAAACACTTAAGTTTATGATAGATTACAATAAAATTGTTCTTTAAACAAAATAGCGCATCCATCGCAAAATGATAGATATCTTTTGTAAAAATGAAATTGCGATTTTGCGATTTTGCGATAACGCGATCCCAAAAAGCCTATACAATAACATATTGGTCGCAAATCACATAGCGCAAAAAAAAGAAATGTTAAACGAATACTTTTTGCGCTATTTACAATTTTGCACTTTTGGGATATTTGCGATGTGTGCTTTTGTGCTATTTGCAATTTGCGCTTTTGCGATATTTGCAAAATTGCGATGGTTACGTTTTGGAATATTGCGATATTGCGATATTGCGCGGATCGCAATGTCACAGATTCATAAAAGCGCGTTGTTGAAAGAAAATCTTCCCATATATCAATATCCGTTATGCGCTTTAATGATTGGATTAAATGAATGGATTGTCAATTAATGGTAAATGAGATTTTGTTTTGATTGAAATTCGTTTCACGTTATAATAATATATTTCATCCGCCTTTGCATTTAAAACTATCTCATCACCTTTCTTATGCCATTACTCTCATTTAACTCGTAAAACGCAGGCACGAAGGAGCAAACGTCTATACAAAGCATTCACAAAACACTATGGGTAAGAAAGAGAAAAGCTTGAATTCCGAAAACAGAGAAATGGCTTCACTGTATGCAGACACCGCTTGCAATAAGGATGCCGGTATAACCACATGGGAAGGAATGTATAATTTGCTGGAAGAAGAAAATCCTGTGGTGATTAAAGTTTCGGCTACAACAGGTTCCAGTAATACGTCTGAGGCAACTCTTAAAGAATTGGCTTGCTCATTTCTGCATAGGATAGCGGCAAGGCCGAGGATTCTCCCGTATACGGACATGGTGAAATGGGTGCTGGAAAACACCAATATTTCAGACAGGCAATTTATAACTCCATCTCAAGAGCTAATCGGGTCATTCACCACGGAAGATTTGAGGCTGATGTATAAGTTTCCGGAACCTCAGGCGACTTATAATAAGCAATTCATGGAATATTTTGCCAGAGAACATGCGAATTTGTCAGAATGCACACAGGAGTGGACCAAAAGAGATGAATCGTTGAAGAAAAACAAACACGGTATGTACAGTGCTGGTTCACTTACCTCTCCTTATTGTTTTGCTGCTACCATGTTATGCAGGCTTTTTGGAAAGCCTGACATAAATATGATCTTGCCTGAATGGCTCCCTTTGTTGAATGCTGCCGTTAATTCTACAATTGTAGACTGGGCCAAAATCTTATCTGATAATTTGACCACTGCTATTTTTCACAACCGTTCCAAAAGAAATGTTTCTCAGCGTATTTATCCGCCTTTTTATTTATCTGCTTATGTCATGGACGCTATCTATTTTGTCTCTAAATTCCTTGTGATGGGTTGGAAATGGACTATCCACGATCCTTTGCCTATTCATGTGTACCATAAAGAACTATGGGAGTCTAAGTTTGTCCCCCATTTTTACCAAATTTTCCATGGTGTAATGCTGCCATTGTACAAAACATTGCATAATAAGGATGCCCCAAGGTTATCCCCAGAAACAGAGGTCGACATTCTCCCCGTCGCGAGATGGTTTGGAGAAGAATTGTTCACTTATGTTAGGGTTTTCGGAAGTTCTGCTTCCCCCCATGTTTTACCCCTATATGTTCTAGATAGACTTGTGGCTCCGGAGATTGCTTATCAGACCTGTGGCCAAGGAGGTCTAACAAAGGAATTAAAAGAGAAAAAGAAAGGAATTTGGCCACAATTTCCCGTAAACTGTGGAACATTTTCACTGTTTGATGTTGGTCACGCATTCAAAGAAGTAAGCAACATTACATGCTTACAGCTGTTCAAATTTTCGAGAAGGTTATTTGACCCAAATAATATTGTTAAGAATTTCACCAATGCAATCAGAGTAAGGGAATTTTCCGGGGAACAGGATCTTTTTGATGATATGTTCCAAACAAGAAGTTCATTTAAAGAAGTTTTGAATTCAGCTCAAATGCAGTTATCTCCAGAGGAATTCCAGGAATTCAAGCTTTACAGAGAGAGAAGACTAATTCCTATTCCTTTGGAAAATCTACGCTTAGAACCCGCAAGGGAGCAAACTCCTAGTGTTAGTCTTAACGGCAGTTCGAGTACAGATAAATCTAAGTCCAAATCTGACAGGGAGACTTCTGAACATTCCAATAAGTCTAATGAAAAGGAAGATAAGATTGAAGAATCAGTGAAAGATTCTGCACAATCGAAAGAACTTCCTCAACAGCAAATTTTGACTTCTCAACAGACAAATCCTCCTCCAACCAATGTACAACAACAGCCAGTCAGCATTGAGTTAGACAAAGAATGGGAAACCTTTAACCAATTGATTAATGTAGAAGGACAAAATGTACAGACCCCTGTACAAACAACCAAAGTTTTGAGCATAGGAATAAGTAGCACAGCCACAGTAACTGAGCACATACCTATCACACCCTCCTCTGAAATTGTACTTAATGTAGAGGACATTCCTCCTCTAGATGTATTCTATAGCCCAAAATACAAAGCAGTAGTGAAGAAACAAAGAAAAAAGAGAAAGTTAGAAGGTGCAATTGCTACTGAAGCAGAACAACTAGATGTCTTGTGGAAGGATCCTTCCACAGAGCCTACTGAGAATCTTGCTAAGTTATCTCAAATGACAGGGGCTTATGCTTCTGCAACAATTGACAAATCATTTGAGATACAACTCTTGTTGAATGAAAAAGAAGAACAGATAAAAGTTCTACAACAGCAATTGCAACAGGTACAGGCCAATAATGAAGCACAATTGAAACTTGAAGAGTTACAACAACAACTTCAAGAAATGCAAATAGGACATCAAAAAATCTTGGCT
Source organism: Pinus albicaulis (assembly GCA_034641835.2). NCBI lineage: Eukaryota > Viridiplantae > Streptophyta > Pinopsida > Pinales > Pinaceae > Pinus > Pinus albicaulis. The sequence continues at coordinate 1,670,139,389 of CM076584.1, read as the reverse complement.
GATAAAGAAAAAAAAATACAGATTATCCAAGATCAACACAAAGATGATCCCAGGCTTCCAGAATTCATTTCAGAAACTCTCTTTAAACAATCAACTACTGCAACAAGAGGAAGTTTTATGCCAAAAAATCTTGCAATGGAATTCTTTTTGCCAAGAGAGTGATAAAATCACAAATCATGTCGTAGATTTACGAAATGATTATGATTTGATTAATGAAAAGATCAATGATTATTTAGTATGGCAAAAAACAAAAGAAGGCAGAAAAGCTGGTGCACCCATTATTAATGAAAACCATAAAGAAATACTTTTCAATAACTGAGATGCACAAATCAGAAGGGCAGAGAAGGCAGCAGAGGAGGCGGCTACAGGGGCAAACATTCTTACTGATTGTGTAAATGATAATTTTCACAAAGCTAATTTGATTTCAGAAACTGTTCCGGGGTATCTCCCATAGGTGAATCAACTGCAAACAGAATGGAGGCAAAAGGCAGAAGAAAGAGCAAAATCAATCCAAGGGCTGACAAGATTAAATTGGGACTCTTACTGGACATACTTAGTGAAGCCACACAGTCAGCACAGTGCGCTTAATTGTATCATTAATTCTACAGAGAATATTGCGCCTACACTTGCCGACTCTGTCTTTTCAGGACAATTGAATTCTGAAGTCGGTCAACCACATCTTCTCAAAACTATGCTAGATGCTTGCAAGTTTAAAGATCAAGTTCATAAATAGTTAGTTAATAGTCTTTATTTTTTAGATTTAGTTTTAATTTTACTGTATTTTAGCCTAGGAAAAGGACGGTCATTAAACCGAATCCTTAAATTTTTGTAATAGACTATTTTTAGATTTAGCTAAGTAGTATTTAAACCCTTCTCATGCATTTAGAGAAGGGTCCTGGATTTTAATATTTTTGACTTGGAGATTACATTTCTGTACTCCACTGACTTATATATTTTTTAAAAGGATCACATCTGGTGATTTTATGCGGAATTATCTTTAAAGTGTTGCATTTCTGTACCTTGAATTTGATTTTGCATCAGAATTACTGGATTAGAGTATCAGATTTCATTTGAAAGCTTCAAGATGAATAAGGTATTTCTATCTGTTCACTGTTGATTTCTTTTGTTTTATGATATTCGCTTTAAAATTTGCTATCATTTACAGATATTTGTTTTCATAACGTTTCTTTATATATATCATTTCTGAGTATAATTGAAATGTTATCTTTTATAAGTATATGTAGATGGTATACAATGATGAATGCAATATGCTAATACAACTCTGTTTAATTTCTTAAACAGAGTTATCTTTATTTGTTGCTGCACGTTTCAATTTAAATGATAATACATTTTTATGGTTATTGTTAGATTGGAATAATCTTAAGTTGTATTCACATATGATTGCCCAGGTTAGTTTTAGAATTTCTTTACCAGTATTTAGTCTAAATTAGATAGTTTTATTTCAGTCAATTTAGTCCCATTTTCACCCATCCAAATCAATCCATCACCAACCCATTAGTTATAAGGAAACTGGTCCTTTAAATCCAGTCGGAGCCACCATACCAAACGGAAAAGGAGCTGTCCTAAGGTCCCGACCGGGTGGTTTTCCCCAATGTTTGAAGCAGAGATTTTCTAGGCTTCAATCTGACCTTAGGATAACATTTGACATAAGGCATGTCGGTATGACATCATAATCCAATCTTTTGAAACATTTCCCTTTTCCCATTCTTGGTGCAATAAATAATTTATGTCTTGGCTTTCCTCTTACAGCAAAGTGAAAAAAAAATGAAAATGGGATGTTGTACCTTGGTGGAATGGTCTTCACATTGGCTTTCCATTATTCCCCTTAAACCTATCTACCTACCCAAAGCTACTCATCTAAAATTTTCTATTCCTTTTCAGGGTGCATTTGGACTAGCAAACCCCTAAATCCTTTTCTTTTGAATTTCTATCCTAACCGTATCCTTATTTCAGCCATTGGCTCAACTTAAACCATTGAGCTAATTTAATTTTCTACCTATCTATTCATAAGCCAATATTAAACAATTTAGAAAATATTTATTTTCTAACCTATCAATAGAAATCGAAAAACTGTCCAATCATGATTAAACTGTATGACTGGATAAACATAACTAGCTAGTTGTGGCATTTGAACTTGCAAAACCTTCAATTTTATTTCTTTTTGGGGTTCTTCTTTATTTGTTTCTTTTTTTCTATTTTTTTTTCTTTTTCTCTATTTTTGTACCCTCTTTTATCTGAAATCATTTGAATTTTGAAAATCCTTTCAATAATTAAAACCTTGCAAGAAATCTGAAGTATCTCGTCACCTTGATATCCTATAATTTATAGTGTAATAACAGTGGCGCTAACTAGGGATGGCACTTCTTTCAAAGGAAGTGTCAAGAACTTGAGAGTAGTAGCCTTGGATGCTCCTTTTTCTGCAACATTTTTTTACTTATTTCCTCTCTTCTTCAATTGATTTCCTTTCTGTTTTTTTATCTACTCATCGAACTAGGCTTGGGTCATTCACTTTGGGCTTTAACCTTGTCCCATTAATTATTGAAAAATTTAAGACTATGGTATTTACAATGGTGAAAAACTGACCTGAGTTTTAGAAGAAATAATGTTTTAGCATCCTACTGTTGATAGGATCTCCAGACACTTTTATACCATCCAACTCTTTGAGAAAATAAGCATTATTTCCCCTAAAGGCATGAATGATGTATGGACCTTTCCGGTTATAAAACATTCCATGCTTGCCTTTATCCTCTCTTCTGGAATCCCATTTTAGAACATTGTCACCTAGATTGAAATCATTTTCCTTGGTTCTCTTGTCAAATATCTTCATTATATTCTCTTTCATGACTTGTGTTTTGTTGTAGACCTCTTCCCTAGATTTTTGCAGCTATATGGTGTCATTAATCCTCCTTTGAATGTCATTTGGTTCAGCTTGGACTTCTTGGATTATCTTCATTATTGGAATTCCCAAGGAAGAAGGAAACACTGCATCCATTCCGTAAACCAATTGGTATGGAGACATGGAAATTGAATTCTTTGTGGTGAGCCTATCAAACCAAAGAGAATGTATCAACCTATTGTGCCATGATTTCTTATTCTCCTCCAGAAGCTTTTTAATGATGTTCACTAGGCTCTTATTTGAATATTCAGCCAGTCCATTACCTTTAGGGTAATAGGTTGTGGAATGCCCCAACGCTATATGATACCCATGATAGAAGTTGACTATATTTTTGGATCTTAAGGCTGAAGCATTGTCTGTAATGATTTTTCTAAGGAAACCAAATCTAGAAGGGATGTTGGTCTCTAGGAACTTTATAATGATAGAATAAGTGTCATTTCTAGAAGGGGTGGCCTCTATCCACTTGGTTAAATAATCAGTAGTAGCAAGGATCCATTTATGTTGTGCAGAGGATGGGGGGATGAATTTCTCCAATGAAGTCTAGTCCCCATTTCTCGAAAGGGATTTCTACAGAAATAGGTTTCGGGGGTAAGGGTAGTATTTTCCTCTTCCCTTCAAAGATTTGACACTTATGGAAAGCAGTAACCATCTTATGGAATCAGGAAAAATGGTGGGACAATAAAATCCAACTCTCATGATCTTGTTGGCAGTGGTTTTCCAATAGAGGTGGCCACCACAATCACCTTCATGTAACTCCTACATTACCCTATCTGCATTATTCTTCATTAAACATTTATGAAAAATACCTCCAATACCTTTCCAATATAAAAAATTGTCCACAATGTAGAATTGAATAGCTTTAAGTTTTAGAAATCTAGCCTTGGTTTTAGACAAACCAGGAGGAACATTTATATTCGACAATACATACAAAATATTAGATACCATGGAGAATTTAGGAATGCTTCATCAATCAGTGGAGTCGCCAGTTCCTCTTGATCATCTAATGTGTGTACCATGTTGATGTCTAGTGTGTGAAAGTTAGACTCTGCCATCAATTCAGCTAGTCCTTAACCTTTAATCAACTTGGTAGGTTTGATTTCCAAATCATATTCTAGGATCATTGTAATCCATTTCCCTCTTTTTCCATCATGACTATTTTGTGTTAAGATATATTTGAAAACTACATTTGGAACATAAGCAATTATATGTGAATGTTAAATATAATCTCCGAAATATTTCAATACTTTAACCGATGAAAAAGCTTGTTTTTCCATGATATTATATTTCAGAGATTCATCTCTTAATGCCTTACTGAAAATGTTTATTGGTTGTTCATGTCCTTCACTATTTTTTTTGTAATAAAACAGCAACAATAGTATGTTTATAAGCAAAAGAGAAGATCATGAAATGTTTAGTGAAATATGGACTGGTCAATATTGGGGCTTTTATCAATGCTAGTTTGACTAGATCAAAGGACTGTTTAGCTTTCATGGTCCATTTTATTTCTCATCCCTTCTTGAGAATATTATTTATGTTCCTTAAAATTTATCCTATGTTGGGTATAAATCTCCTTAGGAAGCTGATTTTACTAATGAAGGATTGGATTTCTTTTACATTTCTGGGATGGCTAATTTTCAATATTCCTTCAATTCTGCTAGGGTGAAATATAAATCCATCCTTAAAGATAATATAACTTAACAATTTTCCCTCTTCTAACCCAAATAATATCTTCTTAGGATTCAGGGAAATTCCAAATTTTATGCATTTTTCAAAGACTCTTCTCAAGTGTGCCAAATGTTCTTCATCAGTTTTAGAAAACATGGTGATGTCATCTAAATAAATCTCAATAAAGTGGTTGATGTCATCAGCAAATGCGATGTCCATGGACCTTTGAAAGGTAGCTCCAACATTCATTAATCCAAAGGTCATCTTCACATACATGAAAGTCCCCTAAGGAGTTGTAAAAGTTGTCTTATTTTGGTCATCAAGATGCACTAACGCTTGATTGTAACCAAAGAAACCATCTAACAAACATATCCTACTGGAACCCACTACGCTTCGCAGTATGTGATCCATCTTAGGAAAAGGGTAATTATCCTTAAGAGATACCTTATTAATATTTTGAAATTCAATGCAAAGTCTAATTTCACTTGTTTTCTTTCTAGTTGGGACAATATTGGAAACCCATTTGGAGTATCTGAGTGGCAGTATGATTTTTTCTTCATACATATTTTTAATCTCTCTCTCAACTAAAGGCATTAAACCAAGATTTATTCTTCACAATTTATGTCTGAATGGTTTTTTATTTTCTTTAATTGGAATCTTATGTTGAATGATGTTCGTATCATAGGGCTTTAAATCCTCATAGCTCCATGCAAACACATCAATGAATTATTTGAACAAGGCCGCATATTTGTTCTTGGTAATAATAGGAAGAGATTTAGACAATTTGGTGATTTTGGGGCTTTGTTCAATGCCTATATTACATTCCTCAATGTCTGTTTTAGTTGGCTCTATTTTGGGTTTTTTGGCCACATCATTAAAGTCAAATAAATATTCTAAAGGGGCCAGCCCTCTAGCCAGATTATTGACTTTGAGTTGGAGTATTTCAAATTTCTCTTTTTCAAGGTCTTTCTAATTATCGTAATTATGTAGAGTGTTGTTAGATGGGATATTTACATTGTTATTGACATCTAAAACAACGTTTTCTAGAACAACAATTTGTTTTTCCTCAGTACATTGTTCACCAGTAAGGTTGTCCTCCTCACTATCCATATCCACATTGTTTTCTTCAAATTCATCTTTAGATTGTAGCAAGCATTCAATTTGTTTATCACTGCCAAAAAATTTCTAGTACCTCATGTTATCTGGCAGAGAAGGACAATGTTACCTCAATTGTATGTTGTTTGTTTGGGTGAGGTAGTTTATAGGTACTTGCTGAAAAATCTAGGCCATTGGCTAGGACATTCTGGCTTTTAGAAATTACTTCCAAATCATATTCCTCAAAGGTTCTCAAGAAATCAAGGACAAAATTTCTATAAGCTCTTATTTTAGGGTGTTTGGCTACATACAATCCTTCAACTTGTTTTATGACTAGCTTGGAATCACCATGTACAAAGATCCTTTTTTATCCTAATTTTTTCAACATTTGTAATCCCAAAAGCAAGGCTTCATATTTCGAAATGTTATTTGTGCACTGGAAATTTAATTTTTATGAATGGCCTTATATACGATTTTTTCACATATTGAACACCCAAATGCCTACCCCTGAGCCCTCTTTGCCACATGAGCCATCAAAACGCATCTTCCAAAGAGGTTCATTGGCTGGATCCAATTGTTTTGTTTGTATTGAATTGTCAGTATTTTATGTGGAATCATCTTCTATCTAGGAGACCTGTTAATAAATGATTCCATCATTGTACAAAATGAAAGAATCAAGTTCAGTGTGAACCAAATAGAGAAGTTAATTGTGAGGCTTCTCTTGACTAATTACCATGTACTTCATTAACATTTCCCTATAAAGTTTTCTCGATTGAACAAACACCGAAATGCTATCATATGTCATGTATAGTTGCAGTGTCCCTTGTAATTTTTCTCTCCATGAGCGAGATAAGAGGATTCCATATTTAGGGGGAATGTCAGCCACAACAATATCCATCACTAAAATATTTGCAAGTATTTGAGCTAGAGTGACACAAAGGTCTTTGATCAGACCTAGGCACTTAACTTTTCTAGAATCAAAAGAGTATAAATCTCTTTAAGGTCTAGTGTTTTAGAGGCCTAGTTTCTCCATGACGGCGTGGGGCATAAGGTTGTTTGATGCACCCGAATCCAACATGCCATTATGAAGTATCTTGTCATGAATATTTAAGCTGACATAGAAAGGAGGGACCCCTCCTTCCTACATTATTCCATCAAACTCTAGCCCAAACAAAAGCTGAGGCTGGTCATCACTTAAATTGACAGTGTCGGTGATCTCCCCTATATTTAACACTTTTAGGACCTGAGACCTGTAGAAATTTTTGTTGATCAATTCAGTGAGGGGGATAGAAATATTTACTTTCGCTAGTTCTCTCTCGATATTGAAGAGGGTTTTATTTATCACTGGGTTTGACAGATCAATCCTTTCAACATCTTTTCTTTGGGTAACTTCAGTCTATTTGCTTGTACTGGGGATGCATTTCTAAGCGTTTTTGGCAGGAACATCTACTATTTTCTTGATACTTTTCTCTTTGCTTTCATTTTCTGAGTTATTCAAATTTTTATTTTTGTTTTCTGTTGCTTTCTTGACTTCAGATTCAAATAATTTCTTGGTATATTTTTTTGAATTCCCTTTATTTGTATTATCAAAATTCTTTGTCTCCTTAAGTTTTACTGTCTGTGGAATTCCATAATGGAATTTTTGAAACCTAGTTTGTATTCACCGGATTCTTCAGGTCTGAGGTCTGTTTGGGCCAGTGAAAAAAAAGTATTGTTTTTCTTTAATGAGAAAAATAGGATCATCTTCATTAATTCCCATCAAATTCATTTGATTTTCCTCTGCTTCCTCCATTATTCCTTCATCATCGTCCAGATAATTTTCTTGAAAGGGAGGTCTAAGTTGTTGATCATGACCTCTTTTCTCTCTCTGTCTAAGTGGTGGAGGGTTTCTTCTTGGGTTCTGATTTCTGTTTTGGGGCACTGGTTGATTTTCTCTGGGCATTTATCTTTCATTAAAACTCATCCTCTCCATCATCCTTTCCATAGTCCTTACCAAATTGTCGATTTTGGCATCGGATGTAGAAGCTACAGGTTCTCTTATTATTACTCTCCTCTCAGTCCTCATCCTAGCCATTTTAGCTAATACATTACATTCAACACTCACACCATCATTTTTCATTTCCTCTAAGGCTGATGAGTCTCTTTCCCTAAGTTGATAGGCCATGTTTGGGTCAAATCCATCTAGGAATTTAAGCAGGACTATCCCTTGGGATGGTCTCATATTAGCAGGGAGTGCATTATATAAGTTATTGAATCTAGTACAATAATGTTACACACTCTCTTCAGGAGATCTCTTAATAGTTTTTTATTCTGATAAAATCTTCAGTGGATTTTTCTTAACCTCCCATCTATTGATGAATGTTTGGTGAAAAATAGGGAGATCATGGATAATATTAGAAGTTAAAAATTTAAACCATTGCCTAACTTCACCCCATAAACTTTGGGCAAACACCCTCAATTCGACACCGTCATCATCAATTTATTGCAGATCAAAATAGTCATTCATTTTATCTATGTGTTGATGGGCAGTCATAGGACTAGTGCTGTCAAACTGCGGAATCTTGGACTGGTAGTCCTAGGGCATAGGCGGTAAAGGTAATGGAAACACCAATGGGGCATATCTGGCTGCCATGATAGGTGGAGGTGGTGGAGGGAGATGAACATTGGGTAAAGGTGGATGGGTAGGGTTCTGGAATATGGATGGATAAAAAATTGTAAAGTTTGTCCAATTATGAGATTTGGTTCTGAAGAGACATTGTTCAAACTATAAATCGAATTGAACATCTTGAAAATTGAAAACGTTATCAGGTAAGGAGCTAGACCTGTAAATAATATGGTCACTGGTTGGACTACCTGTTCTAGGAGTTTTCCTCAATATCTTCTCAGGATTGTCTACAATAGGATGGGGATTTGGATCTTGATGACATCTAGTGGATATTATTTTGGGAGCCAGAATTTAGTCAAGAGTCATAGACCAACTGTTTATTTCATACTGTAAGGAACCAATCTTTAAAATAAAGCTATATCATATATTCTTTTTAGCCAGGGTTTCTGAATTCGGATGAAAATTGAAAATTTTCAGCTATTTCTCCAAGTATGGTCGCCAATATGCTATCACTCTATAATGTATAAGACTATAAAGACTAAATCATAAAGAATAACATCAAAACCGCTTGAAGCCTACAATCTAGCCCTCCTAGACTCAGAGAGGGATCTCTCTATAAGATTTAGAATTTCACTTTTGGCCACAACTGTGGAACTAGTTGTATGAAATATTCAAAGAGATTCAACGAATAAATTTATGTGAACATGAATATGAGTGTGCATACAATGAAATCTTGAAAGTTGTAAAAGTTATTTTTAAAAGTGTCAACTTTGAAGATATTATTGTGCAGAAAGAAGGTCAATGTCAAAAGGTTTTCACTATGAGCTGAACTTCTACATGTTGAGCTTCCTTCTGCACAATAATATTTGTTTCCTACTATCTACTTACATGGAAGTCGAAATGTAATTTTTCATAAGAGAACATTTATTTTTTAAATACCAATTAATTTTCACGGGTGATTAGCGCAGAGACAAAAATAACAACAAATTGTAGAAAACGTTCTCAAATAATGATGAAATGTAGGCCCCGCACTTTTTTGATCAATTAATTAACAATAAAAATATAGTCTATGCTACTTTACAACTACTAAACTTGTAATTTTAAATATTACTTAATAATTATACAAAAATCCATTGATATCATCCATTATTGCAATATTTTCCTTGAGCTTCTCGAGTGTTGAATTAATGGAGCTATCATACTTGTCTTAATTCAAGAGCTAAATGACTTTAAATTTCATAAGGATTCTCATTGGGATGGGAGTTGATCTATCACTAACCAAAGAGATAGAATATAATAATGGATTGGATTGGAATGGAATTCATTATATAAAGGTCTCAACAACCGAATATCTCTTTTATGGCCTTTTATGGTATATCTTGTTTTCCTAAGTTAGGGGGAAGGTACTCGCAACAACGCCATATAGTAGGTGGCATGAACTCCAAATTTTCTATCACAAATTGTATGCTCCAATGGTTCATGCTTCGAATTGATATTAGTTACAAAAAAATCTTATGAAGGAGTTGCATATATCAAGATACGATTTTCATTGTATCATTAAATTGAAATAAATTAATTAGTGTGATGGTAATTTGTTAGGTAGTATGGTCAAAAGGTACGATCATTGAGAAATATTGTCAAATGAACTTAATTTTGTTAGATTAAGAGATCTAAATTTTTATTAAGTGTAGTCTAAAAATCTTACAAATTAGTCAGGGTAATAACGAAAATTTTGGCAAGATTATGACAAAATACCATATTTTTTTGAAAATTTGAGTTATAGTTGTCAAAATTCAGGATTTTAGGGGCCTCAAGGGTTTTTCATAGTACTAAATCCATTTCCACCATCAGAAAAACGATTCAAGCACTCTAGCAATCTGATTTTTGAATTTGTTTTTACCAGATTCTATTAAGAAATATGTCCTCCAGATAAATTTGTGGCATCAGTAATAAACAAATTTTTATTATATGTTATTAGTTATTTATTTTATTATAATTTTTTTATTATTAAAAATGAAGTATCAGAAAATTTGTTTTCGTACTGTTCTCGCAAGAAGAACGCACAAAACTGACTTGAATTATTTTTTTAATCGTTTCAATGTTTCAATCAAATCATGCGTTGAGTTTCCCCCTTATCAAATTTGAGTTATAGTTGTCAAAATTCAGGATTTTGGGTGCCTCAAGGGTTTTTCATAGTACTAAATCCATTTCCACCATCAGAAAAATGATTCAAGCACTCTAGCAATCTGATTTTTGAATTTGTTTTTACCAGATTCTATTAAGAAATATGTCCTTCAGATAAATTTGTGGCATCAGTAATAAACAAATTTTTATTATATGTTATTAGTTATTTATTTTATTATAATTTTTTTATTATTAAAAATGAAGTATCAGAAAATTTGTTTTCGTACTGTTCTCGCAAGAAGAACGCACAAAACTGACTTGAATTATTTTTTTAATCGTTTCAATGTTTCAATCAAATCATGCGTTGAGTTTCCCCCTTATCAAATTTATGTTTTTTTTTGAGAGCGCATAGTCTAAACAGGAAATTTCACACAAAAACAACGTAAATTTGGGTATGATTTTGACAAAAATTAGCAGAAATATTTGAGAATGTGAGTTACAATTGTGAATTTTGAGTTCCCCAAAGGTTCTTAATGGCGTTAAATCTATTTCTCTCATTAAAAAATTATTTGAACAATCCAACAATCTAATTTTTTTAAAAAAAATTTGACAAAATTGTAGCCTTGTTACATAACATAATTTTGAGAATGCTTAACTTTATATATTTTACGATAAATATATTCTTTATGTTATTTTATTTTTTAACTCAAATTTTTTCTTTAAAACATTTTATTAGTTTCTGTGGAAGAAAAATGTAAATGCAAAGACTAGAGTAATGGTTTTATCCTTGACTTTTTATTAATTATAATTTGAATATAAATATTTATTCTTTTTTTCACGATATATTAAAATTTTAGTTTTTATTAATTATTGATTAAAAAATAGATGTCTTATTTCAAAACTGAATTAAAATTAAAATTTGGAAAAAAAACAAAAACAAAAATAAATTAGAAAAAAAAAGTTAAATTAAAAATAGATAAATTGAAATTGAAAAAGGGAAAAAGCAAAAGAAATGAAAAAAAACAATTAAATAAATAATTTAAAATTGAGAAAATGAAGAAAAAATTATCGCTAATATAAAAAACTAAAAACTATTTCAATTCTTCTTTATTTTAATTTCTTAATCATATCAATGTTTTTTAACAGCATTATATACATTAACATATATAATGATAATGATGATGAATATGACCATGGTCAACTTTCACTAAGACCAAGATGACCTATCGAACCTTAAAAAGTAAGTGATTAACTGTGAATCTTTAATATATTATTTCTATGATAGAAAAGATGGGAGAGAAGCCTTCCAAGGCCACAGTAGTTTTGTAGACTTAACAAGTTAGGAAGGTTGGTAGTGTGGAAAATGTTTTGAAGAGAAGAATGAATCTTAGGGCCTGAAAATCCAAGATAAATTGTTTTTCAGCTTCAACTCTGTATGTATCAAAAGGTGGGCAGATTTTTTTCATCTCAAGGTGTTTTGAGAATATACCAACCCCTAGTTTCAATCCAAAGCTCTTGAGAATTAGTTCTTATCTCTACAATGTTTATTTTTTTCTTAGCATTGGTGTTATATCATCATTCAAAACTCCTGTAGACCCGATGCTCTTTTATGGTCTTAGGTAGTCCCTTTACACATGTAGACTTGACTTTAAATTAAAAATCTATATTTCAAATTCCATACATGAATATGCCCACAAAAAACTCATACATACATGGGTCCTAGAACACTATACCTGCGTATACATTTTTAAATGTGAAAAAATAAAATAAAATGTTATTTTTTGGGCATGGTTTACAGGTTTTACTAAGAGCTCGCCTACAGGAGCTAGTGCCCTAACTAAAATAACCAACTTGAGGTGATATATATACATCCCTTGGGGTGGCCTAATTTACAAGAGAAGATTGATATCGACATTATACTCAATTTACCCTAGATCAAGTTTGTTTTTCTCATACCTCTTGCACTCCCAGTCTATAGGAAACCCCAATTTCCTCTACAAAGATGCTCAATCTCCTTGTCTAGAATATTATTGCACTTACTAGATAAGTTGTCTTCGTGGCTTGGGCTGGATGAATCCGGAGGAAGGCTTGGTCAATTCCTTTGTCCTAGACTAAGTTGTATGTATCCTGTACTTACTACTATTCATCAATAAAGAAGCTCATGTCTTGTTCCTAATATATGTTTTCATATTATGAATGATAGTTTGAATTGTTATATATGATGATCTAACATAATTTTATGCATGCTCGTTCAATTATCTATTTTCTATATGCCTTTGTGATTGATTTGCAGATCTACACATCTTGGAGGAAGCAAAAGGTTTGGACCTTACAGGAACATCTTCAAATGTAGGACACTCGGGTACATCTCCAATGTACTTAATGATATTCATATATAAATAAGCTCATGTCTTTTTCCTAATATATTTTGTCATATTATGAATGATAGTCTGAATTGTTATATATTATGATCTAACATATTTTTATGCATGCATGGTGAATTATCTATTTTTTATATGCCTTTGTGACTGATTTGCATGTCTACACATCTTGGAGGAAGCAAATGGTTTGGACCCTACGGGAACATCTTCAAACGTAAGATCCTCGGGTACGTCTCTAATTCAAACTTTTATAATTCGAATGTTTCACATGCTTGAATGGGTGTTTTTTGTATATTGTTTTATCTTTCTATGTTGAAACTTTAAACGATGGCTTTAGGGAGCTTTTCCCTCCAACAACTGGTCTAGGGAGATAGATAATTCTAGTTTGTTGGGAAAAATACTGAGAGGGGGGGGTGAATCAGTATTTACTGCATAATCAAATCTTTTTACTTTTTCATTCCTTAAAACCCATACGCTACTTTCCTTCAGTAAACTAGCGTATATACGCGGATCCCCTTTATGAAACTAGCGTATACAAAGATCTAGATCTGTCATTAAATCTTCACTTATATTATTCCATCATTCATTCAATAAACAGTAAACATGTGCAGTAAGAACAGAATAAACCATCACACAAAGCATCACACATGAACACCGGGATTTTTAGGTGGAAACCCAAATCGGGAGAAAACCACCACTGTGGTTGCTCAGCCTTCAATATTTTATTATAGAGAAAACATTTTACAACATATGTGCTGGCGCAGACTTGACCAGCACGCAGGCACCCACCCGCGCTCGTTTACCAGCCTCTCCTGGAAGGGAACTCCAACCCCCTGACTCGTTTACCAGCCTCTCCTGGAAGGGAGCTACGACCCCCTGCTCTCGTTTACCAGCCTTACCTGGAAGGGAGCTACAACCCCCTGACTGAAGGCTACAACCCTCAGCACCACCTTGGACTACGTTTCATCAATTTTCACACTGGATCCAACCACTTCAATAGAACACAACTTGCAGGCCACAATTCATCATATTTCCATACCGAACCCTTTCCATACTTTTAAGCTCAAACATACATCATCAACAGATACATATCAACACAGATCAGATAGCAGAAACACAGCAGAACAGATCAGATATTTCATACCCCTTGCTTCAGCAAACCCTATTTTGCATACGCGCTTTCCCTTCACTGATGTCGCGTATATACGCGCTTCCGTCCACACAAACCAGCGTATACCTCAGTGTATATTTTATTGCGCATACGCGCTTTCTCTTCGCTGAAGCCGCGTATATACGCGCTTCCTCCGCGGCGAAGTAGCGTATAGATCTTCAATCATTACAGAGCAGCATACTTCATCAGATCAGATATTCAGTTCAGATCTACCCTTTTGCTTCAGACAGATGTTCGCCTAGATGCTCGCCTCATCACAGATCTAAGCCTTCCATAATCAGATCTAGCAAATACAAATACATTTCAGATCTAGAGATCATTTCTTCATAAGTGCATCATAGATTTAGATCTATCATCAAACATTTACCCTTTCCATACATATATACTTCACAGAGAAGTATTCATTCAAGCTCAGACATCTTGCTCTCACACTCATGTTTTGCACAATGAAATTCTTCTTCTTAAATATGTTTATCCTTTTTCAATACCATGAGCCCCTTTTTCAATACCATGGGCCAAAACAATACCATGAGCCCAAAACTACCTGGACGGGGTCAATTAGGCAGATCATTACCCAATACAATGGGTCAATACCATGGTGGTTACCCTTGGTTTTGCACTTTTTGAGCGTTTTTGCCCATACGCGACTTGGCACGTTATTTTCCGCGTGCATACGCGACTTCCCCTAGGCCAATCCACGTATACAAAGAGACATACTATTTTCATCATATTTTGAGCACATTCTGAATTCCTTTCTTCATTGCCTTCTGTACTCACTGTAGATACATCAGATTTCCTTCATCAAGAACATATTCTATCAAGCACAACTTCATCAAGTAAGTTGCCATCTTCTTCATCAAGTGAGTTTCCATTCAACGACAACACTTAGCATCATATTGCTAACTAACATCATATCACATCAGACACTCAGCATCATATTGCTAACAAACATCATATCACATCAGATTTACATTGTTTACCAAGTCCATCAAGTCAAGAATAACTTCATCAGGTGTATTGCCATCAAGGACAACACATGTCAACTGTCACATGTCTTCATCTTCATTTAGTGGGTTGCCATCAAGGACAACACTCTGCATCATATTTCCAACAATATCCCCCTTTGGACTTGATGGCAACCACGATGGTGTTTGGTTACCACAACAGATAACTGCATTGACACCATGTCACTCTCCCAATTCTTTGACACCATTATCTGCATTCAAACACCATGTCACTCTCCCCCTTTGACATCAAGGGCAAAGGGCGGATCAAAACCAGCGGATCAAAACCAACACACTCTCCCTCTTTGACATCAAGGGCAACGGGCGGATCAAAACCAACATACTCACCCCCTTTTCTTCTCATGTAGACGAAGCGTTCTGCAGATCTGATGTATACTGAAGTGACCAAGCTCCCCCTGAGTTCATGCTGAATCTTCAAACATATTTTTCAATGAAGTACATGACTCTATGAACTTCCTATCACCAAAAGACTCAAAGTTACATCAAATATCCAACCAAGTGGATTTACATATAAGACTCAAGTACCCAACCAAGTGGGTTTACATATTTCAATTCAGCTACCCAACCAAGTGGGTTTACAAAATTTGACTCAGCTACCCAACCAAGTGGGTTTACAAATTAGACAAGTCCTTACATGACTGAATATTACAATTTTACATCATGGGTCTCAACATGACCTTTTCATCAAACTATAAATATAACTTTAAGACCAACACCAGAAAGTCCTCAAGAAAGAGAACATATTTCAGAACCATCATAATGCCAATCAATGCATTATACTCAGCAACGCTAAAGCTCCCCTGAATCTGTGCATCCACGCATCCTTTTCATATGACTAAGGCTCCCCCTTAGTTTGTGCATCCTGAACACTTTCACCAACAAATCATCAAGGCATCTTTATCAAAACATGAGAAAATAATTATGAGAACTGGAACACCACCAGATATACCAAACAGTATCAGAGATACCAAACAGCACTGCAGCTGTGCTGAAGAGAGCTAACTCCAAACTGAAAAATGTCAGCAATCAGACATACGCAGTTTTCTGTGCATGAACTCGCGTGTATACGCGACTGTGTTTCAGGAAACCCGCGTATCCCAAGCTATCTTCTAAATTTCAACCAAATCTGATTCTCCTTCAGATTCTTTGCAGCATCAATACAATCTTTCCAAGAGAGATTCTCATATCAGAACAACATCTTCAAATATGTGTCAAGCAATCATCCATGTGGTCCAATATCACCATGATCTTCAAGATTTAACATGAAGTAACATATGTAGGCAAACGATCTCAACCATAGTAACCAACTCTGCATTATCTATTCTTATTTCTGAATCAAACGGCATCCAACTCATCCATGTGTGAGCACAAAAGATACTTATCAGCAACCAGGGCTCAAAGTCTCATCATAATAATCCATGTACCAAGTCATCATCATTTGAGCATGAGTATCACAAGGACCAAAGAATAAGCAATCATATTGCCAACGATGCAGTCATTAGTATTCAACCTGCTGCTCCCCCTAAACCAGTGCTCTTCCTTAACTTGTGCAATCTGAAACACCTTCAACAGCAAGTCATCAACACCAATCTCTGCATGATCTGTCCTCATCTCTGAATTATAAGACTTTCATCTCAACAATGAATGCTCTTCATCATAAAGCTACCAGGCTTCATCCATAATCTTCAACACAAGAACCCATGCATCATTTCATTATCATGAGTATAACCAGAATAAGCTAACAGTGCAATCATCAGCAGTCAGATTGATGCTCCCCCTGGACCTCTGCTCCAGATCTTCAGCTATCAGATAAATTTCCTCATTATCAAAGCATACGCGGCTGTGTCAACTAGAACTCACGTGTATATGCGACTTTGTTTTATAGAACCCGCGTATGTAAAGTGAAGCATATAAAATTTTTCATCTTCCTTCATTTCTTCCTGAGCTTGTTCCTCCTGTACCTGTCCTTTCCACATCAGATGCGCTGTCAGAAGTAAACATAACCAGTATAATCAAATCAACCATGAGAGTCATCATGCATTGCTCCCCTTGTGACGATACATTACTAGATCTCATAATGTATCTCACATCATTCCTGCAGTCAATAAGAAAAGTCAGCTTCAGAAACGGATGACTGTAGTAGGGTCAGAATTCCCTACGTTTCTGATCGGTCCTCCTTTCTCCAAATTTGTTTGAACTTTCTATTTGTGTGCTGGAAATTATCCAATTTCTCATGTCTGTTCAACCTGCATTCCTTTTCTACATGTCCATACGTGTTACAAGAATAACATCTCATGTGTCCAGAGAAATAAGCATAAGAATCATAATGAGTATTTCTATTCTTCCTTCTATTGCAATCAATAGCTTTGTGACCATACTTGTTGCATGAGAAACAATATCCCCTGAAGAAACTAGAGTACCTTTCTGAGTAGAACCTGTTTGTTTGTGACTGAAATGATCTGCTTCTGCAATTTGCTGCAACATGCCCATAGTTATGACATTTAAAACATTCAACGTTCTTGAATGAATTCCTTTGAGAATTCATGATTGTTGGTTGATCTTTTGACTCTTTCAACACTTCAGGTTTTACATTGGCTTCCTCTGAATTTTTAGCACTTCCTTGTGAGCTAGATTCTCCTTTAACAGTTTCATGGAAACCAAGACCAAGTTTGATAGCAGGAGACCTTTGATTACTCATAATATTGTCCAAAATATTAGTACTATCTTGAAACCTCAAAAGTTTAACCTTTTCTTCTAATTTACCTTTGAGAATGTTTACCTCAACCTCCAAGGTTTGACATTGCTTTGTCATGCTTTCTTCTTTCCTTCT
The DNA here is from genome assembly GCA_034641835.2 of Pinus albicaulis. NCBI lineage: Eukaryota > Viridiplantae > Streptophyta > Pinopsida > Pinales > Pinaceae > Pinus > Pinus albicaulis. The sequence goes on along the minus strand of CM076584.1, from coordinate 1,670,121,576 downwards.
TCCATCTTCTACTTGATCCTTCAGATTTAGAATCTCTTCTTTCAACCAATTTTTGTTTTCTTCACATGTTTGTTGCAGCTCTTCATTCTTCTTATTTGATTTTTCCATATCTTCTTTGAGAGAGATGATTTCTGCTTCAAGGCCTTCCTTTTCAAATGTTTGTAGAGGTTCCTCAATCTTCTTACTTGATGCTTCAAGATCTGTTTGTAGAGAGATGACTGCAGCTTCAAGTCCTTCATTCTTCTTGTTTGATTTTTCGAGATCTGCACTTAGATCGTTGATTTCTGCTTCTAGTTCTTTAATTCGATTGGATGCATAAGTATGAAACCTTTGATACTTTTCCACCTATCCATTTAGCATTTCTATTTGATCTTTCATTTGAGAGATCATCTCATTATAGATAGCTTCGCTTTTATTAAATGATCTTTGTTGATCTTCAATTTTCTTGATAGCTTCCTTTAGATCCAAAACTTTACTTTTACTATCTTCACCATTGCATGCACAGGAAAGTGCATCACAAGAACAAAAATCAATACTTGTTTCATCTTCTTCATTTTTTGCTGCACATATTTTCTGAGATATCTCTTTTTCAGTAGCCTTCTTCTTTTGCTTCTTAGCCATGAGCACTTTCAGATCTTGGTCAGAATCTTCTTCATCTTCACTGGACACTTCATCATCATCTTCTTTTGCATAATAACTCTTTCTCTTCTCAAATTGTTTCCCTTTACCATGCTTTTCATTATAAGGACATTTAGCAGCATAATGACCAACTTTTCCACACTAAAAACATTTGAAGGGAAGCTTACCTTTGAATCTTCCAGTACCTAGTTGGAGCTTTCTCACGAAATTCGCTTCTTCTTCATCGGATATATAGCTGGATTCTTTGAAAACTTCCTTTTCCTTTCCTTTTGTAGATGCCTTAAAAGCAGCTTCTCTTACTTGATAAGGGCCTCCTTGTCTCATTTCAAAAGCAGTCAGAGTACCATGTAATTGAACAATAGTAAGAGTTTGCAAATCTTGCCTTTCTTCAATAGCTGAAACTTTAGAGTCAAATTTGAAGTCAATGATCTTAAGACCTTTTCCACCAGAGTAGTATCAGTTATGGTTTCACCCAAATTTCTCATTCGATTTACAATATCATCCAGACGAAGAAAGAAACTGGCAACACTCTCATCACTATGCATCTTCAAATTTTCATATTCAATTCTAAAAGTTTGGAGTTTTGCACTTTTTACCTTTGTGTCTCCTTCATAGCTTAGAATGATTTTGTCCCATATGTCCTTTGCCGAATGTAGCTGCATCACTTTAGCAAATTCTGATTCAGACATGCTTTCCAATAAGACATTCACTGCTTTGGCATTGATTTCATACTTCTTTCTTTCAGCTGCATCAGTAGGAATACTTGCCGGGTATTGATAACCTTCTTCCACGATTGCCCATACATCCGCACCAAGACTTTGCAGATATGCTTTTGTTCGTACCTTCCAAAATATCAGATTGCTTCCATTGAATAGAGGTGGCTTTATAGACATTACTCCTTCTTGACTTCCCATTGCGACGGATCTCCTTAAGCGATCAAGCTTCCGCACAAGGACCCGCTTCCGATACCAATTGTTGGGAAAAATACCGAGAGGGGGGGGGGTGAATCAGTATTTACTGCATAATCAAATCTTTTTACTTTTTCATTCCTTAAAACCCATACGCTACTTTCCTTCAGTAAACTAGCGTATATACGCGGATCCCCTTTATGAAACTAGCGTATACACAGAGAACTATTTATGTCATTAATTCTTCACTTAAACCATTCCATCATTTATTCATCAGATATTCAATAAGCAGTAAACATGTGCAGTAAGAACAATAAAAACTATCACACAAAGCATCACACATGAACACCAGGATTTTTAGGTGGAAACCCAAGTCGGGAGAAAACCACCGCTGCAGTTGCTCAGCCTTCAATATTTTATTATAGAGAAAACATCTTACAATATATGTGCTGGCGCAGACTTGACCAGCACGCAGGCACCCACCTGCGCTCGTTTACCAGCCTCTCCTGGAAGGGAGCTCCAACCCCCTGACTCGTTTACCAGCCTCTCCCGGAAGGGAGCTACGACCCCCTGCTCTCGTTTACCAGCCTCACCTGGAAGGGAGCTACAACCCCCTGACTGAAGGCTACAACCCTCAGCACCACCTTGGACCACGTTTCATCAATTTTCACACTGGATCCAACAACTTCAATAGAACAACACTTGTAGACCAAGTTTCATCATATTTCCAGACTAAACCCTTTCCAGACTTTTAAGCACAAACATTCATCACCAACAGATACTTAACAACACAGATCAGATAGCAGAACAGATCAGATATTTCATACCCTTTGCTTCAGCAAACCCTAGTTTGCATACGCGCTTTCACTTCACTGATGTCGCGTATATACGCGCTTCCGTCCACACAAACTAGCGTATACCTCAGTGTATATTTTATTGCGCATACGCGCTTTCTCTTCGCTGAAGCTGCGTATATACGCGCTTCCTCCGCGGCGAAGTAGCGTATAGATCTTCAATCATTGCAGAGCAGCATACTTCATCAGATCAGATATTCAGTTCAGATCTACCCTTTTGCTTCAGACAGATGTTCGCCTAGATGCTCGCCTCATCACAGATCTAAGCCTTCCATAATCAGATCTAACAAATACAAGTACATTTCAGATCTAAAGATCCCGCTTCATCATTTCTTCATAAGTGCTTCATAGATTTAGATCTATCATCAAACCTTTACCCTTTCCATACAGATATACTTCACAGAGAAGTATTCATTCAAGCTCAGACATCTTGCACCCACACTCATATTATGCACAATGAATTTGATCTCCTTATATAGGTTTATCCTTTTTCAATACCATGACCCCCTTTTTCAATACCATGGGCCAAAACAATACCATGAGCTCAAAACTACCTGGACGGGGTCAATTAGGCGGATCATTACCCAATACCATGGGTCAATACCATGGTGGTTACCCTTGGTTTTGCACTTTTTGAGCGCTTTAGCCCATACGCGACTTGGCACGTTCTTTTCCGCGTGCATACGCGACTTCCCCTAGGCTAATCCGCGTATACCTAGAGACATACTCTTTTTCATCATAGAATCTAGCACATGCTGAAATCCTTTCTTCATTGCCTTCTGTACTCACTGTAGATACATCAGATTTCCTTCATCAAGAACATATTCTATCAAGCACAACTTCATCAAGTAAGTTGCCATCTTCTTCATCAAGTGAGTTGCCATTCAACGACAACACTTAGCATCATATTGCTAACTAACATCATATCACATCGACACTCAAAGATCATATTGCTAACAAACATCATATCACACATCGTATTTCATAACAGCCACCAAGTCCATCAAGTCAAGAATAACTTCATCAGGTGTATTGCCATCAAGGACAACACATGTCAACTGTCACATGTCTTCATCTTCATTTAGTGGGTTGCCATCAAGGACAACACTCTGCATCATATTTCCAACATAGTTAACAAGAGTGGGGTTGATTACCTCCTAATAAAACCTTAACTTTGTTTTTTCCCTCTAACTCCTTATATCCCACAACTTATCCTTAAATTTGAAGTAATAGTATTTTTAAAATTATCCTTATTCCCAATATGGCCTCCTCCTTTATCCCCCAATGGTCGAGCTAGGACTGGGCATCCTTATGTCTGCCTCCCTTGAGCTAGAGGTGGGGGTCTTGACTAGAGTTAGAAGCAACTTTTCAGAGCCTCTTGCTTTCATGTTGTACAACTTTTCCTTGTACATGAAATACCTAAACAATACCATTCTTTCAATGGTAGAAAGGCTAGCTTCAATCTAGAGAATAGGTTTGGGGGTATTTCCTCTAATCTTGAGGTTATAAAGTATAAATTATTTTTGGATCATCTCAATCTTTCTTCGTGATTCTCTAGATATAATGTATCCCTACAACTCACAAAGCCTCGACGATGAATTCATTTTACTCGAAACCCAAATGTCCATCTACTTACAATTATTTTAGAGCTCATAATAAGTATTCGAGCCTCCTATAATTATTTTCTCAACGCTATAGTTCCAGCACCCTCTTGATTGAAATGAATATTGAGGGGATGAAAGAAATAAAATAATAATAATATTGTTTCACTCAATAGATAATGAATGAGTAAATTTGCTTTCTTTCACACTGCTCACTATATACAACATTATATCTACAGCTCTCTTCTGATCTATCTATCTATCATGGGCAGCACCCTCTTAATAGAAATGAATACTGAGAGGATGGAAGGAATATAATAATAATAATAATATTGTTTCAATCAATAGATAGTGAATGATAGTGAATGATTAAATGTGTATGGTAAGAGCCAGGTGGTAAGAATGGGTCTCTTTACTATCTTCGCACATCTGAAGCAGGTGGGTCCGCACACCAAAACAAAGTGTATACATATATATATACGAATTTGAAATTTTCAATTCTTATAAGAACGAGAACGAGAATTGACAGTAGCTTGAACTTTTCAATTAATGACGCATACAGAGCAAATATTATACCTCGCTCATCTGAAGCAATTGACTCAATCCACCACCTTGCCTTATATTCTTTCGGTTAGTGTGTGAGAGTCCACATAAAAAGCAAGGTTGGTTAAGAAATAACAGGAATATATATATATATATGAATTTGAAATTTTCAAAATTTATGAGAATTGACAAGAAAAAAATTGAGAATAGTTAAGAAATAGCCAGACTTATTTTCTGTTACCTAACGAATAAGAAGAATTATGTATAGGTGTATGTATATATCGATAAGAATTTGAAAATTTCAATTTTTATTATTCTTATCAGAATTGACAATGAAAAGAATTGACGGCAGCTTGAACTTTTCAATTTATGATGTATACAGTGTTAATATTATGCGTCCCGTCCCATATAAATGACGTTGTTTACCACTTTTATGCATGGGCTGACAGCTTCAACGTGAATTCTCTTTGTTTTATCTGCATGTTTTGTTGTCCGCCCAAATATTTATTTTCCGATGGTCGGGGAAAGGACAAATTCATATTATATATATATATATATATATATATATATATATATATATATATATATATATATAATCCGTCCATTTCGAATGACATTTCCATGAACGGTCTCTATCCATCAATCTCTGCTTCGTTAACGAAAACTGGGTTTCAACTGCCTCCGAGTTGTTAATGAAAATTGGGCTTCAATTACTTTTTCAACCTAGTTTTCAAGAAAATGGGCAATTTTTCACAGTTTCTATCCAATCTGTTAAGCATCCGATTCGTATTCTGTTGTTTCAAGATTATTTGATTTTGTTAGGGATTGAAAATTGATATTTTAGTATTTGTTCTCTCTCATTTTTTACAGTTAGCATTTTGGAGTAGGCCTTTGATACAACAATTGCTTTCTATGGAGTAATATGCAGACTTAATATTCAATTCCAATCAATTTAGTCAACTATTTACTGTGACCTTTTCATCAGTCAATAAAATTAATTAGCTATTAAGAACTTTTTGGAATTTGAGAGTGGGTTTGTGTTATGACAGAGTATTCCAGATGATCCCAACATAAATTTCCCTTTATTATATTTCATACCCATACAGGTAAATGGTGTTTGGGAATTGATAAATTTTATCAGTGCAGTCACCAGTGCACAGAGGAAAGGGAATTCAAATAAATAAAAAATTTTATATTGTGCAAATTAATAGGGCTTATGCTTCTTGAAATTTCTGTTTATGTTTTCATTTCTTATTGAGGATTATAGTACCAGAATAAATAATTAAAATTTTATTAACAAAATATTAGTTGTTAATATTTCACTTTTATTTATAATATTATTTTGATATGTATTTTAAATAAAATAATTTTACAACATCGAATAAATTATGAATAAAATATTTTAACATAAATTAATATAAAATAAATAAATACACTTATAATCTTTATAACATTAAACAATACAATTGAAACAATAAAAATTTACAGTATCGGGACCAAGTACTGGCCTAATTTGTATACCAGGAAAGCCCCGTTTCTTTTCCATGATAAATAGATAGTCCCATGATTGACGCATACTCGAGGGTATTGCTTACAATGTTTGGTTTTCTCTTTAATTGAAAAGGTTATATTTTAATAATATTATGTTTAAAATAGTAAGTTGATAATATTGGGTTTAAAATAATAGTTTAATGGAAAAGGTTATATTTTAATTATATTATTTTTAAAATATTAAGTTATAATATTGGGTTTAAAATAATAGTTTTTATAATATCAGGTTTTTACATTAGTTTATTTCTTTTAAAAGTACATATATATTTCATTAATTCGTCCATTTCAATCTATCCGTTGTCTTGCTCTGGGTTGTTAATGAAAATTGGGGGTCAACTACCTTTTACCTTAGTTTTCATGAAAATGAGTAATTTTTCACAGTTGTTATTCAGTGTAGTTACTATCAGTCTTGTAACTATTGATTCTTCCGTTTAAAGATTATTTGATTTTGTCAAGGTTTGAATATTGTTATTTTAATATTAGTTTTATCTCTTCTTTTTCTGCAGATAGGGTTTGTGAGTATGTCTTTACTACGATAGCTGTGTGAAAAGGTACTTAATATTAGTTAGCTTTTAAGACATTTTTGAATTCATGTGTGGGTTTTTCTTTTATGTCGGAGTATTCTAGATAAGCCAACAGAAATTTCCCTCTAACATACTTCATACATGTAATTGTTGTTTGAGAATTGATACATAGTTTATCATTACAACACATACAGGGAATGGAATTCAAAGATAGTTTATCACTGAAGTATAAAATAATTTAAAGAAATGAAATTACTAAAGCTTATGTTTCCTGGAATTTTCTCCCCTTAAATTACATCAACGTTTAGATTTTTCCCATGTACATTGAATCCAAACGATGTGCACATCTCCATATTCCAAAGTGATGTTGATTGATGGTCGAGACCACGCAGGGCTCTGATTTTCATGTAAAATGAGTACAATAAATATTTTAGGGTGATTTTTCCATCTACAATGAATCCAAACAATGTGCACGTCTCCATATTCCAAAGTGAATACAACTCATATATAGGAAACAAAATTTCTCAATTGATACTAGGGAACTCTCAATGACAACTCATGACTATACATGGAAGCATTACTTCGAATACACTCTCTTAATGCTTACATGAAAAAAATTAGGAGAACACATTACAACAACAAGGATAATATTCATTAGAGGAAATTTCAGCCTAAAAGCGCCCATGAAATTTCCATGTAATATCCATGTCATAATATATAAACCAATCAAAATCATTTAAATTTAAAAAGGGATACATGTAAATATTTTGGAGGGAAAAGAAAAAAAAACTATTTTTTTTATTGTATTTTTAGCTTATCTCCCTATAGGTTTACTTAAATTTCAAGTGTATACGCTCGTTGGATGTGGATTTAAATTCCACATTCAACAAGTACCCATTATGCATACTTTTGAGAATACCCACATTGACAAAAATTGCAAATACATTAAAAAAACGTATTCAATACATTTTTTTAATGTATTTGCAATTTTTGTCAATGTGGGTCTTCTCGAAAGTATGCATAATGGGTACTCGTTGGATGTGTAATTTAATTCCGTGTCCAATGAGCATAAACACTTGAAATTTGAGTAAACCTATAGGGAGATATGTAAAAAGTACAATTAAAAAAATATATTTTTCTTCTTTTCCCTCCAAAATTTATAACTCTTATTTTATTATTTTATTATTTTTTCTTAGGAGGCCACGTTTAAGCTGAAATTTCCTCTAATGTGTCTGACTCGTCTTCATCAGTACTGAAATCCACTCTGGAATCTCGCAAACACTACTCTTTTATCACCACATTGTATAACTATCATTTGACCTCCATTTAAAATGAAACCGCCTTTAATCATCTCATATGTATGAGATCTTAATGTAAAAGTGCTTGAGGATGTGTAAATTGAAAGTGTTAAAAACTGAGGAGCCTTTATATTAAATTCTTAAACACATAAAACATGACTTTAAACTCTGAAATAACATAAACAACACACAAATTCACCATAAAAATAACCACAACACAACAAGTGATGAATGATTTCACCTCTCCTAGGCTACGTCTTCTTAGTTTAGCTTCCAATGGATTGGTCCTATATCATTATGCTCAAAATGGCGATTACATGAATTTGTAGTGTTCAAATGGCTTCAAAACTTGTTCGATTAGCTTCAGAACTGTCAAAAATTCTTGTGTAACCTCTTTCTACTCACAAATTGGTCAAAAAATCCATTAGTTATGAGTTCCCCTAGCTTGGCTACTAATCACACCACAATTTCCCCAAAATCTGGCTCCGGTCCTACAAATTCACCCCAAAATCCGTTAGGTGAACGTCATTTTGGCAGATTTTCAACACAATTTGTGGGATAGTTGAAATGTGCAATAAATCTCAAAATCTGAACTTTTAATTATATTATATAGTTGAATTAAAAAAAATTAATTAAAAATTTCTAGGGCCATGCCTCTGCACTCTCGGTTCCATTACAATTGTCGTATGGTAATATATGGGGGTAGGGCCATGCCTTCACGCACTCGGTTCCATTACAATTGTCGTATGGTAATATATGGAGGGTCTAGGGCTAAGCCCTCACCCCTTAACCCAAACCTCTGCCATATTAAACTTGAAATAACATTTCAGGCGTATGTTTAAACAAGACATATGGTAGTTCCACTAGTTAAGACCTGGCAATGTTTGAAGAGAGGTCACGGTACCAAAAACTACAAAGTATTAACTTGGGCCTTAACGAATTTTTGATGGCCCTCGTGCTGCCGTGTGGCGGCCTCTGGTTGGGCCATGTGGCAGCATGTGGTTTCCCACCAACCAACCAACCAAAAAATTCCAAACCAACACCATTCAGGGTCTGCCATGTGTCAAGCTCTGGTAAGCCCAAAAAAAATTGACTTTCGACCAATCAGAAGAGGCCAGGTGGTAGCTTGCCACTAGCCCAAAAAATTTCCCAATCACCTATCATTTTTTAAAAATTTCTCTGTTTGGGGAAACACACATAACTCGTTTATGGGAGTATGCATTGTAAGTTTTCCACGAAACGAGTTGCACCAAATTCAAAACGATGAGATCTAAGTTGTTGTTCAGGTTCCACATGATTTTGAAAACTTTCATTTTTGAGCATATTTGTGAGCACCTGATAAATCCTCCCCACTAGAAGGTTTTGGACTGAAAAATCTATTTTATTACTAAAAATTTGGATGAGGGTACAACCCCCTCACTCTTCGAGTCTCAATCCACTAGAATTTTCTTGAATTCAACAATTTGAGATTTTCATGAAAACTGATCTTTTTCCTTGATTATGGAGATCCTCTCTTGTTTTTTTAGATACCATGTTGCTGCAATTTCCCAAAATTTGCAGAACAAAAAACTTACTTGAAGAAACAAACATGTTCCCTACTCGGTCGTCAATCAAAGGAAACTTAAACAACTTGAAATTGTTCTCACCTTGAACAATGTCAGCATGACGATGTTTATCTTGTCTTGCCTTGTGCTTGGCTCAACTCTTAGCCAAATGTGATCACCATCACCATGCAATAGCCCATTTCAAATACAACACTTTTTGAAACCCACAAGAATAACTTTTGAACCCAATGCCCTCTTTGTCAAATTTCTTTGACACTTGGTCGTTGACATTTTCACCTTCTTGCACTGACATCTTGTTCACATCACTGCTCAACAATGATGCATATTGCTACAATTGTTTCTCATCTTGTTGACCTCTTTTTAGAGGCAACATGTTAGACTAATGAAACACCTTATTACAACCATTAGCAACCTCAATGAAATCATAATTTTTATTTGATGCATCACCTTTAAAGGCCCCATACACAACATCTTGATGCTTTAACATTAACAAATCAAAATTTTAACTAGCATTCACATTTCTTTTTATTTTTGCATCATCCATAAGAGATGAATTCATCTTCTTACTATGCGCTATAACAATGTATTCAATCCCATTATTGAATTTTTTTATTTATTTGACCAAAGGGAGGTTACTTGACATAGATTTATATCTAATGATTTTTAAATCTTAGAGTCTCATCATTTTGGAATGAGGGTATCAATAAAAATTACAAAATACTTCTGTAATATAAGTAAGTATGTTCATACAAGAAGGAAAAGGGGACATAAGGTTTACACATATGGGGAACATTTACAAACTCTTAAGGAGGTAGAAAATATCTTCAAATATGTGAATAATATTATCAATAAAATCAAGTAGTTGTTTCTAGTGCATTATTTTCGAGGAACATCATTTAGAGCTCAAAAATACCCTATTAGAGGCTAGTCATACTTTAGTTTAAATTACTCATTTGCATTAGTCATTTTTAGTTGTATTACATATTAGCGAGTCGTATATTTTAGCCTGATACTAAATTAGTCATTTATGTTAGTCATTTTTAGTTGGATCACTTAATATTGGTCTTTTTTTGTAGTATTTAACTTTGAAAAGCTACAGTGACTAACGGTTTTAGTCACCTAATCACTAATTTCTCATTTTCTACTAGTGTACGAAGGTGTCCTTTTTCTTCTAAAATTACCAAATGACCTACATTTTACCATAATTAAGTGCTGATATTCATTATTTTTAACTAAAATATCAGCTATAATATGAGAAGTTAGTGAAAAATGTGGAAATACACACAAAGAGCATTTTGACAAGAGCCTAAACAAACAAATATTTGAAATATTTGAAAATAAGCATTGTTTACACTTAAAATTTTGACAATAACTTCAAATATGTATCCAAATATAAGGTGTTCAGAGGAAGTTGTGAGATATCGTTGGGTGAAGCAACTAGTGTGGAAGAAGCATGGGCTCAGAAAAACATTTAGATGAAATATGGACCCCACTTAATTAGCTACAAATATAGGGATATATTCACTATTTACCATTAAAATAATAGCAACACTATCGTATAAGTCCAACAGTTACCTTGGTCTTATTGCAAAAAAGAAATATGCAAATTGTTTAATACTAAAATATTAGCAATAAAAAGCTTTAGTATGAAGTGTGGCATTCTGCACATTAAAATCTTCCTCTGCACAATTGACTTACTATGCACTTTCACACAAATGAATTATTTGAAGTATATTTATAGAGATAAAAATAAACATAAAGATATGGTGTGTGTGTATGAAGATTTTCAGAAATAATTATGCCCAGAAAGCAAAGTGGAACAAGAATAGTCTCTCACAGAAATGTGGGTGAAATATGCATTCGCAACAACACACACATTCAATATTAGTATTTACAACTAAAAAATGAACAATAATATTCACATTTCGTATAATCTGCATACATGTGCTTACATAATATCTTGAAGAAACAAATATTCAAAATATTTACAAATAAAATATTAGCAATAACATTGTATATATCAACAATTTACTAAAATAGTTATTTTCTCTGGTATAGTCTACCCGTGCACTAAGAGAAAAAGGTGAGTGAAATGTAGACCCCACTTAATTAGTTTTAAAGACAATTACATACACATTATCTATCATATGTCGAATTATTCCTCCTCACAATGAAATTTCTTCACACTTTCTCACAAATAAAAATATTATTAATAAAATAAGGGAGGGGGGATGGGGCAGGTCTGGGACAAAGGTGGGCTACAAAATTCAATGTGCCGATATATTTTTACAAATTTTTAGATTGTATATCGTATGAATGTTTATGGAGGATGTGGTATGTGTGGGAGAGCAATGAATATTATCATGTTTTGTTGTGCAGGTTTCTAGTGCAGATTTCAAAGTTTGTGTGGAAGAGTAGTTGCATAGGGATTTTGATTTAGAGGTATATATCTTTGCATAATGATTAATATTTTTAGTTTCCATTGTACGGGGTGGTGCATAGGTTATTTTTTGTGTCCATTTTGCACAATATTTACTCAATTGACTACTAATATGCATTATTCATAACTAAAATATTATCAATAATGTTGTGTGGACCAAGAAATATTAAACAAGCGTATGTTGATACATAAATGTGGAAAAAATGTGAACCTCTCTAAGTAGTGTATGGGGAAATATATATAGACATCATTTTGCAGAGCAAGCACTACAAAATGAGCATGGGTTGATTTCTTTCACACAATAGAGTTATTTCAGACCTCTCCACATATGCCAAATTTGAAAGATATATGGAAATATGATAAAAATATTCATAAATATGAAGATAAGCATAGTTTACACATAAAATATTAGCAATAATATCATATATGTCAATTCCTTAGTAAAATGAGAACAATAAAAGATTTAAATGCCAAGATATTTATTAATTAATAATACGACAACAATCGTAAAAGAGTCTTGGTACATAGATAAGAGTGATCATGTTTTAGCATATTCGAATAACTAGTAGAGTCCAACTCAACGCCTCTCCATATGTCACTATGTAGAGCAAGCATGGCCTCAGACATAAATGTAGACAAAATGTAGACCCCACTGAATTACAACCATATAAGTCGAGTGCTTGCTTCATTGTTATTTCATGCATTATTTAATACTAATATATTAGAAATGAAATCCTTTGCTACCAAGTGCAATGATTCCCCAACTGAAAGCTTCCTCCACACAATGCACTTTCTCCATATTTTAGCACAAATCCTAATTTGAAACATATTCGAAAATATGAACAGATGATTTATTTACAGTTAAAATATTATCAATAATATAAACATAAGTTTGTAATGAAAAGTGTGGACATCCACACAATGAAGCCTTCAAAGCTTTCTCCCTACAAGAAATAAATTGAATAACAATAGAGCATATTATTTATAACTTAAATATTATCATTAATATAACAAATATGGATTGTGCTTTGAGTCTAAAATATTATCAAAAATATTTTAATGCTAAAAGCAAACATCTGCACAATGAAACTGTGAAAGCTTCCTCCTCATATCCCATAAATAATGGTTTTGTGCAATGATATATCGTTTACTTAAATATTTTAATATTTACATAAACAATGCTATTATGTGCATAATAGAAACTTGAAAAATTCTTATGCACAATGAACATTTTTCGCGCTTTTTCATTCCATATAAACAAAGCTTCTGCTTAACGAAATGTGATGCAATAGAGTTCTTTTGTACATCCACACAGATGCTTCATTTGAAACACATACGGAAATACTAAATATATTTAAAAATACAAATTTAAGAATAATTTACACATAAAATATACACAATAATATTGTATATGTCAATTTCTTAGTAACATATTAGAAATAAAGGCCTTTAATGCCAATGTATTTCTCAATTAATAATACGAATAACAAAAAAACATTATTGAATAAGAAGATAGCTTCCATTCAGAAAAATAATTTATGCAAAAAGAAAATTTCCTTCACACATCCCATAATCATGCTTCTATGCAATGTGATACCCTTTACTTAAATAGAAGAAGTATACATTAATTAGAATTAAAATATTATCTATCTTGCATGGACTGCCTAGGATTGGAAAGCTCCACACAATTCTCATTAGCTTACACCATGACTGCAGAGCTAATGAATATTGTGCAGATCCCCGCACTCATGCAAAATAACAACCAAGATTCATAATTAATGAACTTTGGTTTCCGCGGTTTGGGATATCCCAATGAACCAGAGAGTTATAGTGCATGAGCGATGAGCTCAACACAATGCTCGCTAGTTCATTATGAAACACAAATCCCACATTGCTTTAATTAATTAATTAGTGAATGGTATAATGATGTGGTGTTTTTCAGGATAACTATGATTATGTAACGTATTAAGGTCTACGGAGGATGGGGTATGTGAAGGAGAACGAGGAACATTATAATGTTGCATTATGTGGAACTTTTACTAATATAAGATGGTGTATGTTTATCATTTTATTAAACAAATCTAATACTTTTACAAATTTAGATTGTATATTCTATGAATGGTTGCAACTTGTTTATTTTTAAGGGGAGTTATATGGGTATTTTCACTCCTTGTTTACATTAGAGCTAGGATTATTATTATGTTTATACAATGCTTATTTTGTGCAGTTTACCAAGTATGTGTGTGAGAGCAAGTGTGTAGAGCTTTGATTTTAGAATACGATGGATTTTGTGGAGGAGAATTCATTGTGTAGATATTTTATTAGGACCAGAAATTAATGGTGAAATATTGATGTTAATATGTTATTATTATTATGTTTAATTGTTGGGATATTTGAATGTACAAAGAATGGGGAATGTTTGGCAATTTTCAAGCACCAAGGACTAGTGGATAAGTAGGTTTCGTACCTATTTGTTAAGTATATAGTTTCTACCTATTGCGATATCATTAATAATGTTGATTTCCATTGTTAAAGGTGGTGCATAGGGTATTTTTCCAATTTTATGATATTCACGTGCTAGGAATATGATTACGTTTCGTTATGTGAAGCTTTTAATATTCAGAGTATGAAGCATGTACAAGAAAGAAATTGCATAGAGCTTTGAATTTAGAGCAAGACATGGTTTGTGTTGGGGATTTTATTGTGTGGAGCCTTTATTAGGACATGTTATTTTCGAGAGAATGCGGGGTTCATGTGGAAATGAATATTGAACTAATAATGTTATTATTATTATTATTATTATGTTTCATTGTGTGATTTTTTTACTATACAGAAGATGGGGTATGTTTATCGATTTTTTGAAAAAATATAACACTTTTACACATTTCCTCATTGTATATCATATTAGTGTTTATCTAGGACTACGTATATGCAGGAGAGCGTAAAATATTATTATGTTTCACTGTGCGAACGTTTTACTATGCGGAGTATGAAGTATGTGTGGGGGACCAATTGCATGGGGATCTGATTTTAAAACTATGTGTCTTTGTAGAGAATTTTCTAAATAGGTATAGTAATTTTACATATTTCCTCATAGTATATAGTATGAGTGTTTATAAAGGACTTTGAATGTGTAGGAGAGGGCGAAATATTATTATATTTCATTGTGTGGACATTTTAGTATGCAGAGTAGTATGTGTGGGGGAGAAATCATGTAGGGATTATATTCTAGAACTATGAATCTTTGCAGAAGATGGGATATTTATGAGAGAACATAATGATTTTAAAGGTTAATTTTCATTTTGGAGGATTTTTACTATGTTTGTGTGTGGGAAAACAATGTATAAAATCCACATCCATTCAACTGATATTGTAATATGCTAAAACAAAATAATTAAATCTAATCTACAAATTTCGAAAACCAATTATGATCACACAATCACATGAACAAGAAATATAAATAATTATTTGGGGAAAGCCTCAGCTAAACATCCTTCTATCTGTATATTTCATAACTGAAATAATATGGGAAAAATACAATTCTTTTTTAGGCTTGAGAGATTTTTTCACTATCTCTGTCTATGTCACTGTTGCTAGGCTATCTTGGTTCAATAATTAACCAATTTCTTTCCCTCATGATTCTCTGCTTGCTTGCGAAATCCATAGGGAAATTGAGCCTCTATTAATTAGCAAATTCCCCAATAATTATTACACAATAAATTAAGGCTCTTCCTCTGACTCCGTGCACCACTTGTGCAATTTTATAATTATACAATTGATAGTACACTTCCCATTAACTCCAATCTCAATTAGGTCTTCCTCATAACAGACTTGCATGAGATATTTTTAGTGAATTATCAGTTATCGGATTGATCGCTACATGTGAATTAATTTTACATTAAATTCACTAGACCTTTGAGTAGCTCCTCTATCAGTTAGAACTAGCTAAACTAATTTTAACTCAAATAATAAAGTTAAATAATTACAACTCAAAACAAACTATAACTAGCCCCCCTAAAACTTAGGAAAAACTCTACATGCCTCTAGTTTGACCCTCAACTCAAATTGATTAATGTAACTAAGTCTTCCTAACTTATTTAATTCATGCAAGTTGTCATGTGATGTGGAATTACAATTTCCTTATAATTTTTAATTAAGGTAAAATTAAATTAGAAGCCTCTTCTTGTTGCCATTTTCAACACCCCCTCTCAACAAGAAAGGGATTTTCTGCTAACCCAATCCTACTTCTGTGGAACTTGAATTTTCCTCTTGATAATGCCTCCGTCAAGATGTCTACATCCTGATCCTCTGCAGGAATGTACTCTAATGACATTATCCTCCTCTACAGAAAATCTTTGAGATGGTGATACCAGATATCAATATGCTTAGACCTGTATTGAAACAACAGATTAACTAAGAGTTATATGCAACTTTGGTTGTCACAATAAATCATCGCCGGATCCATCTACTCACCAAAAAATCAGGAGCTCAAATTTTAGCTCAAAAATAAAAGTTCTCGAAATTATGTGAAACATGAATGATCACGTAGTGCTAGTCATACAGATTCTGGCGCACTTTGTTTTGCACGAAATGGACTTTGTGTGCTCCTAGAAGTGCGATTTGTTCGGCTTTCTAAACAGGCAAATTTTGTGCAGGAATGACAGGGATGTTGACTAGGCATCCATACATTGCAGTGAGCAAAATATATATTCCAAGGAACATTCCTTGGAATATTCTAGGTATATTCCCATAGGAGGACCATCAACTCACCAAACAATTAGAAGCTAAAATTTTAGCTCAAAAATAAAAGTTCTTGAAAGGATGCAAAACATGAATGATCGCATAGTGCTATTCATATTAATTCTGGTGCACTTCGTTTTGCAATAAATGGAGTTTTTATGCTCCCCCAAATACTATTTCTTTGGTTTGCTAAACATGAAAATTTTGTGTAGGAATGACAGGATGTTGACTAGGCATCTGTACAATCCAGTGAGAAAAAGGTATACTCCAAGGAACATTCCTTGGAATATTCTAGGTATATTCCAAAAGGAGGACCATTCAGTGGATGCCAAGTTGCAGTGACTTATTGGCTGAGAATCTGGGTTACATGGAAATTTTTGGTTGGTTTGAAGATGTTCAATTGGGTGAGGACACGTGGTGCAGCGTAGGGCTGCCACATGGCCCCCAAGGTTGAAAGTTGGTGAAATTGTTTTTGTTAAGTCTGGGTGGAGGCACCGCGGTTAGAGCCCGTGACCTCCCACTACACAGTGCTTCACCTTATCGTTCCACCTTCCTGATGGTTCTTAACCATATGGCGCTCCACATCTATTTAACATTTCAAATTTAATATGGTGGGGAAAGGTCGAGGCCAACCCTAAAGGGCCAGCCCCCAAACCATAATATGACAATGTATAACTTCCAGTTGAGCCAATGTATAAGTGCGGAGGTTTAAAACTTAAACCATACTTTATTAACATTAACCCTGCTTAAATGCGCCTAATTCATATTTAAATGAAGATTAGTTTAAAGCATGGGATTAGCGCTAAAATGCACTTAATTAGCACTAAAAAACCATGTAACCTTAATGGCAGATTAGGTTAGTGGACCCTCAATTTGGGTGGAATACTTCAAGTTTAACTCCAGCTAAGTGTAATTTGCCAGATTTAGTGGAGTTTTTTTAGGTGAAACTGGCAGAAGTCATAACTAAGGTAGTTTTCGACCAAATCAGGTGCAGAAAGAGGCTAGTAGACCATTTCTATGCCTTTTGGACTCATTGGTGCAGGTTTCATAAGCAATGTGACACTTTTAGATGGGATTTTTCTAGCTTGAAGTTTAAGGATGCGAAGGGCCACCAGAGGGTTAGGCCATATCTGCTTCACCTAAAGACCAATTGAAGAGCAAGAAGAGGCTAAATAGCAATTCTTGTCCATTCTAAAGTTCATTCTAATAGGTCTTAGAACCATTTGACCACTTCTAGATGTGTTTCTAGTGAAGTGAAGCCTATCGGTGCTATGGAAAACCAGCTTGTTGAACCATTCCTTGGAATATTTTGAGATAGATATGATCTTGTAGGGGTCTTCCAGCCTCCATATGTTTGTAGCAGTGTTGTAGCTATTTCTCATATTTTCTCTTTATGTGTTTTAGAGATAAATTATGTATATGTACTTACAATTTTTTAGTACATGTTGATGCTCTTTCAAATTTGAGTAAGGGATCTTGATGAAAAGTGCCCATGTGTTGTTGATACTTGCATGCTTGAAGGTAGGTTAGCAAGTGCAAGGTAAAATAAACTTCGTAGGAGTTTTTTCTTTGTAGGATAAACTTACCTTTTCAATTCAACACTTTGATGTACTCTTCATATTGAAACCTTGAGCATAATGAGAATGAATCATGTCTTCAGAGCTGATTCAAGGAGATGTAGCCTATAAGGGGTGAATTCCTTCAACAATGGATTGTGTATTGTTGTTTGATGCATCTTTGCATTCAATGTTTGATGATTTCATGTTTAAAAAAAAAAATCATGGAATTACCATTTCAAATACACTTAAAAGAAACTCTTGGAATAACCCATTGTTTAGTTCAAATCTTATATACATAAGAAACAAGCATGTTTGTATTCTAAAATCGGAAATTGGCAGAGAATTTAGTAATACACCTCCATTCATATCAGTTGATATCAGAGCTATAGGCTTATTGTTAGCTTGTGTTTCTTTGTGTAAAGGGGGTTTGACAATTTGCAAGGTGAGAATTCTTACAAGATTGAAACTCTGGAAAGGATAAGGAAAATGTGTTGGTGCAGATTCCCAAGTTGGAACAAGGAGAAAAAGGCCAGATTTGCCTCAATATCCACCTCAAGTTTCACCTTCACATGAGGCTTCAGTAAGCATGTCTCTAGGAGGAGAGTCTATAATATTGACAAAATATGAAAGCTTCATAAAGGCTTTCTTGGACATTTAATGGATGGTGAATGTCCTCTATGAAGAGAGGAACTCACAACTGCAAGGTGAAGACTGTAGACCTTCAAGGGGAGAAGGTTCTCCAACAGAGCAAGCAACCTTTGAAAGAGACAACATAGGCAGTGGGCCCAAGCTCTCGGAAACAATGGGCAGAAAAAAGAAACTCCAAGAGCTAGAGGAGAAAAATGTGGCTCTTCAAATGGTGAACATGAATTTGAGATTATTTTTGGAAAATGCTTAAGAGAAGAAGGGGTACATGTGTTTGTAATACAAAAAGTGCTTGATGAGAAAAATTCAGAAATATCTACTCCTATACTAGTGAAGGAAACCTCTAAAGGTAAGCAAGTATGTGGTCATGGTGAAAATGGCGATGTTGCATGTGCTTTTTGCAAACCTCTTCAAAACACATACTGCATGTCAGTGAATGAAAGTGGATGGCTTGATTCATCTACAAGTTGGCCTTCATCATCATCATCAGAGGGTGAGAATGTGAAGGATAAGCTTAAAGAGGTTATAATATTTCTAGTACTATTTCTTCTACCCATGTACATAATAATACCTTTGCAACATTTGAGAAACATACCAAGGGCATAGGTATGAGGTTTCTCTCCAATATGGGCTACGAAGGTGGAGGCCTTGGCATAAATGGTCAAGGAATTACCAATCCTATTTTAGTTGAGGAAAGGCCAAAATACATGCGATTGGGTTATGGTCACCATGTGTATGGAGAGTGCTGTAGAAAATATTGAACCACATCAAGCCTCCAAGAAGGATTTTTCATGAGTAAGAGAAGACTGTTGTAGCAGTAGTGCTAAAAACAGGTATATCTTTGGCTTTTTCAAAGCATGGTGATTTTGATTATTTGTTGGAGCATATTCCTTGTACTTTTTTTGAATATTTTGACCATTGCGTGGATGTGTGTGAAAAACACATGGTAATGGTTAAGAGCATGGACCAAATATTAGCAATCAAGAATATTGACTCCCTTTCACAAGAGGGAACTTCTATGTCTGTGAATAAGAAGAAGTTTTTCTGTGTTCATTGCCAAGTGCATGGACATGATATTGAACATTGTTGGAAGGTGCATGTAGAACTTCGTTTGAGGAAAGATAAAAGGGTTATGTAACACGATTCGAGGGAGAGAAAAGGTAGCAAAAAGGATTCTACACAATCCTAAGCGAGCTCGTCAAGACAAGATGGTGCAAAAAGAGAACCCACAAGCCTCGGAGAGGTAGGATTGGGTATAATTCTGGTAGAGTTGTTTTGAAAATTTTGTAATTACTTTTTGTCATTACCTTTCGATGGTATTTTTCAAAAAGTGAACATTATTGTCACTATATTCAACAAGTAGATGTTGTTTTCTTTGATGTAATTTTTTTGGCTTGATAGTCCAAATGTTTATGAAGTTTGTGAATGTACAAATTATCATTCAAAAATTGTCTACAAGTTATCTCATATTCACCGATACAAGTATTCGTGTGGAAACTTGTGTGAATGAATCTTGTTGTTATTATTTTTTAAAGATAAAAATATGTTTTGTAGGCAAAGCCAAACATCATGAATTTTTTTACAGCAAAGTACTTATATGTACAAGCTCAGTTTGAAGATGCCAAAGCAAGTTGATTTGTTTCTTATCTCCAAGATGGGGTCAAGTTTGTCTTCAACAGAGAAACTTCAAGATGAAGTTTTGTTTTGTTTTTTGGAGCCGTTTAAAGATGAGTTTGAAGAGAATATTCAAATTCCTCGTCAGTTTTTGTTCTTCAACAACGAGAAGAATTATGGCTCAATTCTTAACAGGACAACAGGTCTTCATAAGGAAGATAAGTGAAGTGCCTTCATTGGGGCTTGAAGGGCACCAAATATTTTTTCTACATTGAAATTGAGTTTTAGGGTATTAATGAGTTTTGAATCCTTCAATTGATAACTGAAAGTGCTCTTTTGGAGAAAAAAAGATTTCAGTGGGGAGGTATGATCGAGAGCTCAAAGTTTAGCTCAAAAATCAAGGTTCTCGGAATGATGCGAAACCTAAATAACCACATAGTTCTCGTAGTCCTGATTTTGGCACCCTTCATTTCACATGAAATGGACTTTGTATTCTGTCAGGAATGTGATCTTTTCACTTTGCTAAATAGACAAATTTTGTGTAGGAATGACAAGGATGTTAACTAGTCATTCGTACAGTCAAAGTTCTCGGAATGATGCGAAACCTAAATAACCACATAGTTCTCGTAGTCCTGATTTTGGCGCCCTTCATTTCACACGAAATGGACTTTGTATTCTGTCAGGAATGCGATATGTTCACTTTGCTAAATAGACAAATTTTGTGTAGGAATGACAAGGATGTTAACTAGTCATCCATACTTATTCGTAGCAGAGCCAAAGAATAAGTGTGTAAGTTTAAAACTTAAACTGTGATTTATTAATGCCAATCCTTCTTTAATGCGCCTAATCCAGATTTAAATGAAAAATAGTTTAAAGTGTGGGATTAGCGCTAAACTACACTTAATTAGAGAAACCACTTAATATTAATGGCAGATTAAGTTATCAAACCACCAATTTCCACAGAAGGCTGCCAGTTTAACTCTAGGTAAGTGTAGTTTGCCAGATTTAGTGGAGTTTTTCTAGGTGAAAGTGGCATAAGTCATAACTAAGGTAGTTTTTGACCAAATCAAGTGTTGAAAGAGGCTATATGACCATTTTTTGGTATTTTGGACTCATTGGTGTAGGTTTCAGAAGTAATGGGGCACTTCTAGATGGGAGTTTTCTAGCTTGAGGTTTAAGGATGCCCAGGGCCACCAGAGGGTTAGGCCATATCTTCTTTACCTCTAAACCAATTGAAGAGTAAGAAGAGGATAGATAACCATTCTTGGTCATTTTGAGTTCATTGAAATAGATTTCAGAACCATTTGAGCCCTTATTTATGGTTTTATAGCAAAGTGAAGCCTATGGGTGCTATGGATAACCAACGTGTTGAACTAGTTCTTGGAGGATTTTGAGATGGAGATGATATTGCTGGGGTCTTCTAGCCTCCATATGTTTGCAACAGTAGTGTTTTCAGTAGTGATGTAGCTATTTCTCATCTTTTCTCTTTGTGTGTTTTAGAGAAAAATATTTTTTTATGTACTTGTCGTGTTTTATCACATGTTGATGCTCTTTCAAATTTAAGTAAGATATCTTGATGCAAGATGCCCATGTGTTCTTGATAGTTGCATGTTTGACTGTAGGTGAGAAAGTACAAGGTAAAAGAAACTTTGTACGATTTTTTTCTTTATAGGATAAACTTACCATTTTAGTTGAACATTTTGGTATACTCTTCATATTTAGGCCTTGAGCATAATGAGAATGAATCATGCCTTTAGAGATGATTCAAGGAAATGTAGCCTAGGAGGGGTGAACTCCTTCAACAATGGATTGTGTATTTCTATTTGATGTATCTTTCCATTCAGTGTTTGATGATTTCATGTTTTAAAATTTTTTCATGGAATTACCATTTGAAAGACACTTAAAAGAAACTCTTGGAATAACCTGGTCTTCTTTTCAAATATTATACAAATAAGAAGCAAGAATGTTTATATTCTGAAAGGGGAACTTAGTAGAGCATTAACTAATATGCCTCCATTCAGATCACCAAACAACCCAACAAGGATATTCCTCATGTCCATATATCCTCACAAGCTGCTTAACTAGCAACCATCTACTATGCCTCTTTTGAAATGATTGCAACTGATCTCTACTTCCTGCTTTACAAGGAAAGTGTTGCTGGCCCAATATTGAAGATTCCCCCTGATGTGATCTTTCTATTAGATGGACTTCCTACCCAATATATATTTGTGAAGCCTTGAAGATTCACTACCTCTTTCCTCTTGTACCATAGACCAAACTGAGTGGTGCTTATGAAGAATATGAACACATGCTTTTCTGTCTTCCAATAGAGCTCGGTAGGCTTATTCATAGCTTGACTAAGTTGGTTGACCGCATAACATATGTTTGGTCATGTGTTCACCAAGTACACGAGTGAACCCACAAGCTACCTGTAGATGGTAGCTTCTACCACTTTCCCTGAAGTAGAATCTTCCTTCCTCCAATTCCATGCTAGAGGAGTCTCCATGGGTTTGTTTCTCTCCATGTGAAACTTCACAATATCATTAGCATACTTTCCCTGAGATACAAATAGTTCCCCATCTCTTTGCAAAATTTCCAATCCAAGGAAATAATGCAAGAGTCCCATATCCTTCATCTCAAATTCTCTTGAAAGGTCTTATTTTCAATATTTGATTAGGTGCTCATCACCGTTCAGAATAAAATCATCGACGTATAGTACAATGATTAATAATTTACCTCCTACAATAATAAGGTAAAGGTTCCCATATTCTTCAATTTTGGTGAGTCCTAACCTAGTGAAGTAGTTGTCGATCATGGTGTATTAAGCACAAGGTGCTTGTTTCATTCCATACAATGCTCACTTGAGTCTGCACACATGCGACTCTCTATCGAAGGTCTAAAATCCCTCTTAATTCTCAATGTACACCTCTTCCTCAATCACTTCGTCGAGTAAGGATGCATTTACATCAATATGATGTATTTTTCATCCCATCTGTGTTGAAAGTGAAAGGATTGATATGATTTATGAGTACCTTGCAACTGGAGAAAAGGTATCCTCGTAATCAGTTCTCTCCACCTGAGAGTGCCTTATGGCCACAAATATGGCCTTGTGTTTCTCAACACTCCCATATGCTACCTGTTAGCCCCCTATAAATTTTTTGGCAACCAAAGTAAGGGGCTAAATTTTTTCTGAGCCTTCAATGAATGCATCTCCCCTGAGACACATCATCCTTGAAGTCTCCTATGCCTTTGCCCTATGAATGAAATACCCTATGTTGATTCCCATTTTAAAGCCTCTATGATTGCAAAAATTGTGCTCCTAAAGGGCTTCATCTGCCCCTGGTACCTCTGCAGAATGCATCTTTCTATCCATCCTCCCCCATTTTTTCAAACTCCCCTTACCCTCCTAAATCTCGCCAAAATCCCCATGAAATCACACCCTTTCCTTTTGTTTTCCCAAATTTCCCCTCTATCTCCCTATCGTTACCCTCTCTAACCTTCAAAATTCATTAAATTGGGTTAAAAACCCACTTTCGGACCTTATAATAGGGCTTAGCGCCCTTAACCACTTCCCCATATACCCATAGCCCAGGACCGAGCGCTTAAGCCTTAGGCGCTAATCGCATCGGAGAAACAGAGCGGCACATTAAAATTCCTTTGTAATCACCGAGAAAATCCGATGTGATTGTTTTGTTGTTAAAGTCCTCCGCTGTGTTCCGTGCCATTGATCTTCATAGAATGGATGACAATCGCCACCCCCGCAACTTTCACCGTGCAACCCGTTCACCGCCCATAGTCGCATCTCCGCCATTCGTTAATTCTCCAGATCAACGGTCCACAGTTCATCCATATCGGGCACGTTTTCTACCGTTTATCTGTACAGATCCGACGGTGCGGAATCTGCCCGTCCTGGTGGTCCCCGCCTGCTTTCACTATTCAAAAACCATCTGGTTTCCATCGCACCGTCTTTCGGGGGTAGGCGGTATTTACCGATCGGCTAATGATTCCATTCATTGTGTGACACACATCCCCTGTAACTTTTTCAAAACTGTCGTCCTCGCGCGTTAACCGCCGTCCATCGCGCATTATTATTCGGACGTAGATGCCTAGCGATATTTCCATGGACCATCCGATCTGGGGCGGGCCATCCAACGACTATCTCTCGCCAAAGATTCACGATAGTTAACTCAGATACACACGCGATAACTCAGGGTACGGCGCGCCATCCAGTTAATCTCCGCCATCGATCTGATCTGCAGATAGACGGTCAACATTCAATCACCCTCCGTAGTTTTTCACCATCGATCCCTTCCTGAGATCGGATGGTCCGCATTTGATTGCCCCCACCATTGCATGTCCACCGTTGACCGGTCCCGCCACATTGTTTTCCACGTGCTGTCGTCGTGTCTTCGCCCATTTCCTATATCTATTCGTTCCAAGGTCAAAGTGCATTGTTTTTACGTTTAAACATCCACCTCGACGTTTTCCCATGCATTCTCCACTGTGCGATGTTTTCCTCCATATTTGCCTCCGCAGTCACCATCCTCGTCCATGCAATGCTGCCACTGTCACATTCATCCATACCACTCTCTCCATAAAGGTTTTTCATAACCATTTTTGTGTTTTGCAGGGTTTCGAGCGGCCATAAACCTCCATACTTTGCAGTCCGTGTCACAGTGACAAAAATACAGGGAAGGACCATTCTCATAAGCTGGAATTATGGAGAAAGGCTAGGGAAAACATGTCGACCAGATTTGCATTAAAAGAACAGGGTTTAAACTCTACAGAACCTGTCCAGGGCATTTAAAGCACAGTTTTCACAATCAGAGAAAATTGTGGGAGCGACAAAGAGTATCAGTGGGAGATTAGCGCGTTTAAGGCTTGTAATTGCATATTTTGAGCCTTAAGCCCATTTTTCAAAGACAAGGTGCCAGATTCAAAGACCCAGTGGATCATTCAGACGGTCCAATGCACAAAAATATAATACTATTAGAGTTTCTGTATCAACAGAACGTTCTCCCATGAAAGGACACGGTACACATTATTTTTTCAGCCCACATTGTGTCCAGATGAAGATTTCCAATCTATCAGTAGTCCTACACCATCAGAAGCATTTTTTACATGGTATGGCAGACCCTTGCATCATTATTCTACCTTTTCGTGCAATTCACCAGAACATTGCAACGAGTACGAAAGATAAATGCTCAGAATTAAAACCGAGTGGAGCCTCATCTCTCCTGCTGCTTTAGAATTTAACGCTGCATTTAAGTTTTCATCTACCCCTATTATTCTTTTCTCCTATAAGAATTCCCAAGATCGAATTGTAAAAGGTTGTTGTTCAGCTGCTACCGTTGTAGTTTGAGGGATTCATTATAACTGTTATGACAGTCTTGGGAGGGAATAGCAGATTAGTTGTTATGTAGTAGGCTGGGAGGAGAAGTTTAGATTGTAACAGCTATTGAGCTCAGTGTATGTGACTGGTTTTGCATCAGTTAATCAAAGCACATGTCACAGGATCCTAGTCTATTACTATTGGTGATGTTTTTCTAACTCTCTTTATTACATTTACATGTTGTTTCATGTTCTACTGGCTTGCATCAGAATATTGGCATAGGATTCATCCTTGTTAGGTGCCCTATGTTTTTGCTCTACTTGCCATCAATGTTTTCTGCTAAATGTGTTATCTAAGGATTGATTTCAGATGATTTAACCAGTGTAGTAGTTCCCTATGCTGCTAGCTGATGTATGAGTTAAATGGAATCTGTCTTTAGTTGTTCTTGTTTGGTTTAAGCTGGAAGATTTGGGAACACTAGGGATTAGAGCTAGCCCTGTCCATTAGGATCCTTGTGTGACCAGCTAGCCTTTCTAAGATCCCTTCTGTTAAACTCATTCTCTGTTTTCCCTTGGAGCATGCTAAAGCTGACCTGGAGTTAAATGACCTCTGACCTGATCTATAGACATAAATTAGGTTGCTTTCCTTCTTTCACTTTCATTCCTTATTGTTTCCATCCCACCATCTAATCTAAAAGATCCTTTAGTATTAGATGACTTGCCCTCTGAAAGCTTTGGCTAGTTGTTGCATGTAATCACCTTTCATGACTCCATAGCCCAATGGATGGCACTTTCTTGACCTATCCTCTTTGCTGAAACTTCCTACTATTTTTTTCTTTTCCTCCCATCAATTTCTCAGTCTATGATCTCATGACCAACCCAGCTACCCATCAACCAAATCATTTAAAACCCCCCTCTGTGCTTCATACCTAGCCTAATACCTCATTTTGAGCTTCAAAGACATATCATTATTTGTTTATTAGAGAGATCCCTCTCTCGACCTAGGAGGGCTAGATCCTAAGTTTTGAAAGTGGTTATGATGTTGTCTCATCTTTTGGTCTTGCCAATCTGGCCAAAACATGGGAACCCCAACATAATGGCGACTCCACTGGGGAACTGAGTGCATTTCACCTTAAACATTCTTAGGCACTCAAAGACCCAAGATCTCTGGTTAGATTGGCATTTATTTGTTGATGGTGGACAGCATCCTGCTTCAAACATTCATATACATCCACCTGGCGAGTCCACACTCCCTATGATCCAAAGACCTAATGACTCCACTGGTAGAAGACTCTGAACTGGTTGAGAAGATATAGTGACCTCTTTCTGATTTACAAACATGCTTCCACGCATGCAGAGAAGATATGCCCCAATGAGCAGGGAGCATATCCCTGGATTCCCACAAAAAATTCCTAAAGTGGACTGGTTAAAAAACCTACCTATTTTTCAGGGTGAAAATGCTGAGGACCCCTTGCTACATCTCATCAAGTTTCATATACACATGCGGAGATTTAAAGTTTAATGGCATGAAGACTGCTTAACGAAAATGTTCATGGCAACATTAGAAGGAAAAACTAGGGTCTGGTATGAATGGTTAGAACCTCAGAGTTTGTTTTCTTTAAGGGACATGCACCAAGTATTTTACAAGAATTATAAAGGAAACTCTCCATCCTTATCATGGGATTGTTGCGATCAATCTCAGAATATCATACAGTATCTATTAGGTATTGATGAGGATTTGGTTAATTTGCATCCTGAAGATCTATTAACAGCCATTCAAAATTTTCATATGCACGCTAGCTATCACCAGAACATAGATGAATCAGCTGAGGAAGAAAACAGTCAAGAGACTGTGGGCGTTCTTCAAGATATTCCTAAAAAATCAGATGCTGATTTATCATCCCTTATAGTTGAGGCTCAAGATGACATCCTGCCTCAAATCTAGTCTTCAGAGGAAGCAGAGAGCTACTACACTTCTGCACAAAGGAACACAAGACCATCTTCCCCTTCGACAGAAGAACAAATAGATCAGATCATCAATAGACAGCCAGCCTCTGAATTTTTTTACAGATCAGACATCCTTTTCCATTAATTTGATGAGCTTGGTTGTACAGAGTTTGAAAGCTCACATGAAAATCAGAGTGAAGAAAAATATGCTAATAATCCAGTATGCCTAATTGGTAGCATTACTTATATTCATGATTTTCCTATTTTTGATCTATCTTATGATGATGTTCTCCAAACAGAAGATGATCTTGCAGGGTCATCAGTAGTAGATTTATGGGAGGAAAATCAGTTCCATTCATTTCTCGAGAGTAATGAGCCAATGTAGGCTATTTATGATACTAATGAGGAAAGATTTAAGAGCGCAAAAGAGGGTGAAGGATCTTTGGATCTTGGCTTCACTCCATTACAGCTCATCAGTAATGGTTTTCGCATGATTGGAGGTCAGCAACCCTTCATCTCAGATGATGAAGAGGAAAACAAGGAAGCAATTTTTTAGCAGACTGAAAATAGGGAGTTTTATCTTGAAGAAGAGGAGGAAATAGATCAAACCCCTACTCAAGAATACATGGATCTCTTCACAGAGCTCAGTGCCTCATAGCAGAATATACCAGAGCTCTAAGAGGACAACACTCCCATATATGATGAGTCCTCCAGTTCAGAAAATGAAGAAGATGAGGGAGATTCTCTTTCTCAGGAGCGTCTTATCCTTGATCCAGTGGAAGAAGAGGAAATCCTGGTTGAAGCCTGCCTGCCAGATATTCATAACCGGGTATCATTTCATGATCCTTATGTAAATTTCCTGCACACATTTGAAGAAGGATCAAAGGTCTTGTTGAGCAGCATGATGCAGATAGAAAGAAAATTTTTCAAAGTTACTGTTATTGAACAAAAAGAGTGGGAGATGCGCTTCTTATCCATCCTGCTCAAGGAGTTGAGCAGAAAGGACCAGCCATGGGATCAGTTGATGGACTGGTTACATTGGAAGACAATGTTTGTAAGCTAGATTTGTAAATTTTTGAGTTAGAGTAGGGTAGGTAGGAAAAGCTCAATAAAGCTCAGTCTATGAGCATGTAGTTAGTTGTTTTAATTTCTGCAAAGTCCAGCAAGTTAGACAGTTTAATCCTGGCTTGACTGTTTTCAATTTCTGTCTTAGAATGTAGAGAAGTAATCTGCTAGACAGTTTAATCCTAGTAGATATTACATTAGGTAGAGAAGTTATGACGCCAACAGTCTAATCTGGTCTCATGGAGTAATAAGGGTAGAATTAGAATAGGTTTATTTTCCTGTTTGTAAAAAATAAATGATGTAAAGGGTCTGCTAGTCCAAATGCACCCAGAAGAAGAAAATGTTAGGAATATAGTGAGGGTAGGTAGTTGTTTGGGAGAATGTTTACTGTTGATATGCTGTCTTCAGGATTTGTGGCAACTGATCTAAAGAAAGAAAGGGATGTGCCAAGCAGTAGGCACCTGGCCTACACCAAAGATTATTTTCTGAATTCTTGACTCCTTCAAGAAGAAGCCATCCCCATGTGGAGCCACTATTAGCCCCCTATAAATTTTTTGGCAAGCAAAGTAAGCGACTAAATTTTTTCTGAGCCTTCAATGAATGCATCTCCCCTGAGGCACATCATCCTTGAAGTCTCCTGTGCCTTTGCCCTATGAATGAAATCCCCTCTGCTGATTCCCATTTTAAAGCCTCTATGATTGCAAAAATTGTGCTCCTAAAGGGCTTCATCTACCCCTAGTACCTCTACAGAATGCCTCTTTCTATCCATCCTCCCCCTTTTTGTCAAAGTCCCATTACCCTCCTAAATCTCCCAAAAATCCCCATGAAATCCCACCCTTGCCTTTTGTTTTCCCAAATTTCCCCTCAATCTCCCTATCGTTACCCTCTCTAACCTTGAAAATTCATTAAATTGGGTTAAAAACCCACTTTCCGACCTTCTAATAGGGCTTATCCCCTTTCAGCTTAGCCCCCTTAACCACTTCCCCATATACTCGTAGCCCAGGACCGAGCGCTTAATCCTTAGGCGCTAATCGCATCGGAGAAACAGAGCGGCACATTAAAATTCCTTTGTAATCACCAAGAAACTCCGATGCGATTGCTTTGTTGTTAATGTGCTCCGTTGTGTTCTGCGCCGTTGATATTCACAGAATGGACGGCGATCACCACCCTCGCAACTTTCACTGTGCAACCCGTTCACCGCCCGTAGTCGCATCTCCGTCGTTCGTTAATTCGCCAGATCAACGGTCCACAGTTCATCCATATCGGGCGCGTTTTCAACCGTTGATCTGTACAGATCCGACGGTGCAGAATCTGCCCGTCCGAGTGGTCCCTGCCCACTTTCACTGTTCAAAAACCATCTGCTTTCCATCGCACCACCTTTCGGGGGTAGGTGGTATTTACCGATCGGCCAACGATTCCATACATCGCATAACACGCGTCCCCTGTACCTTTTTCAAAACTGTCGTCCTCGCACGTTAACCGCCATCCATCGCGCATTATTTTTCGAATGCGAATGCCCAGCGATATTGCCATGGACCATCCGATCTGGGGTGGGCCATCCAACGGATATCACTCGCCGAAGATGCACGATAGTTAACTCAGATGCACACGCGATAACTCAAGGTACGACGCGCCATCCAGTGAATCTTCACCATCGATCTGATCTGCAGATCGACGGTCAATAGTCAATCAACCTCTGTAGTTATTCACTGTCAATCCCTTCTTGAGATTGGACTGTCCGCATTTGATTGCCCCCGCCATTGCATGTCCGCCGTTGACCGATCCCACCACATCGTTTTCCACGTGCTGTCGTCGTGTCTTCGCCCATTTCCTATATATGTTCGTTCCAAGATCAAAGTGCATTGTTTTTACGTTTAAACGTCCGCCTCGAAGTTTTCCCATGCATTCTCCACTGTGCAATGTTTTCCTCCATGTTTGCCTTCGCAGTCACCATCCTCGTCCATGCCACACTGCCAGTTTCATATTCATCCATACCACTCTCTCCATAAAGGTTTTTCGTAACCATTTTCATGTTTTGCAGGGTTTCGAGCGGCCATAGACCTCCATAAATCGCAGTCCCTGTCACAGTGACAGAAATACAGGGAAGGACCATTCTCAGAAGCTAGAATTATGGAGAAAGGCTAGGGAAAACATGCCGACAGGACTTGCATTAAAAGAACAGGGTTTAAACTCTACAGAACCTGTCGAGGGCATTTAAAGCACAGTTTTCACAATCAGAGGAAATTGTGGGAGCGGCAAAGATTATAAATGGGAGATTAGCGTGTTTCAGGCTTGTAATTGCAGATTTTGAGCCTTAAGCCCATTGTTCAAAGACAAGGTGCCAGATTCAAAGACCCAGTGGATCATTCATACGGTCCAATGCATAGAAATATAATACTATCAGGGTTTCCGTATCAGCAGAATGTTCTCCCATGAAAGGACACGGTACACATTATTTTTTCAGCCCACATTGTGTTCAGATGAAGATTTCCACTCTATCAGCAGTCCTACACCATCAGAAGCATTCGTTAGACGGTATGGCAGATCCTTGCATCATTATTCTTCCTTTTCGTGCAATTCACCAGAACACTGCAACGAGTACCAAAGATAAATGCTCAGAATTAAAACCGAGTGGAGCCTCAGCTCTCCTGCTGCTTCAGAGTTTAACGCTGCATTTAAGTTTTCATCTACCCCTGTTATGTTTTTCTCCTATAACAATTCCCAATATCGAATTGTAAAAGGTTGTTGTTCGGCTGCTGCCGTTGTAGTTTGAGGGATTCATTCTGACTGTTAGAATAGTCTTGGGAGGCAATAGCAGAGTAGTTGTTATGTAGTAAGCTGGGAGGAGAATTTTGGATTGGAACAACTATTGAGCTAAGTGTATGTGACTGGTTTTGCATCAATTAAACAAAGCACATTTCACAGGATCCTGGTCTATTACTATTGGTGATGCTTTTCTAACTCTGTTTACTACATTTACATGTTGTTTCATGTTTTACTGGCTTGCATCAGAATATTGGCATAGGATTCACCCTTGTTAGGTGCCCTATGTTTCTACTCTCCTTGCTTTCAATGTTTTCTGCTAAATGTGTTATCTAAGGATTGATTTCAGATGATTTAACCAGTGTAGTAGTTCCTTATGCTGCTAGTTGATGTATGAGTTAAATGGAATCTGTATTCAGTTGTTCTTGTTTGGTTTAAGCTGGAAGATTTGGGAACACTAGGGATTAGAGCTAGCCCTGTCCACTAGGATCCTTGTGCGACCAGCTAGCCTTTCTATGATCCCTTCTGTTAAACTCATTCTCTGTTTTCCCTTGGAGCATGCTAAAGCTGACCTGGAGTTAAATGACCTCTGGTCCAATCTATAAGCTACCCCTTTGTCCCTCCTTTGATATTTTACTATGAGTATATCCAAGCAGGCCTGGAGTTAAATGACCTTTGACCTTATCTATAGACATAAATTAGGTTGCTTTCCTTCTTTCACTTTCAATCCTTAATGTTTCCATCCCACCATCTAATCTAAAAGATCCTTTAGTATTAGATAACTTGCCCTCTGAAATCTTTGGCTAGTTGTTGCATGTAATCACCTTTCATGACTCCATAGCCCAATGGATGGCACTTTCTTGACCTATCCTCTTTGCTGAAACATCCTGCTACTTTGTCGTTTTTTCTCCCATCACTTTCTCAGTCTATGATCTCATGACCAACCCAGCAACCAGCCAACCAAATCATTTTAAAACCCCCTTTGTGCTTCATAACTAGCCTAACATCTCATTGTGAGCTTTCAAAGATATACCATTCTTTTTTTTATTGGAGAGATCCCTCTCTGGGTCCAGGAAGGCTAGAGCCTAGGGCCCCAAAGCGGTTCTGATGTTGTCTCATCTTTTGTTCTTGTCAATTGATCCAAAACATGGGAACCCCAACATAATGGCGACTCCGCTGGGGAATTAAGTGCATTTCACCTTAAACATTCTTAGGCACTCAAAGACCCAACATCTCTGGTTAGATTGGCATTTATTTGCTGATGGTGGACAACAGCCTGCTTCAAACATTTATATACATCCACCTGGTGACTCCACACTCCCTATGATCCAAAGACCTAATGACTCCACTGGTAGAAGACTCTGAACTGGTTGAGAAGATACAGTGACCTCTTTCTGATTTACAAACATGCTTCCATGCATGCAGAGAAGATATGCCCCAATGAGCATGGAGGATATCTCTGGATTCCCATACAAAATACCTGAAGTGGACTCGTTAAAAAACCTGCCTATTTTTCAGGGTGAAAACGCTGAGGACCCCTTGCTACATCTCATCAAGTTTCATATACACGTGTGGAGATTTAAAGTTGAATGGAATGAAGACTACCTAATGAAAATGTTCATGGCAACATTAGAAGGAAAAGGTAGGGTCTGGTATGAATGGTTAGAACCTCAGAGTTTGTTTTCTTTAAGGGACATGCACCAAGTATTTTACAAGAATTATAAAGGAAACTCTCCATCCTTATCATGGGATTGTTGCGATCAATATCAGAATATCATATAGTCTTTGTTAGGTATTGATGAGGATTTGGTTGATATGCATCCTGAAGATCTATTAACTGCCATTCAAAATTTTCATATGCACCCTAGCTATCACTAGAAGATAATTGAATCAGCTGAGGAAGAAAACAGTCAAGAGACTGTGGGCGTTCTTCAAGATATTCCTGAAAACTCAGATGTTGATTTATCATCCCTTATAGTTGAGGCTCAAGATGACATCCTGCCTCAAATCCAGTCTTCAGAGGAAAAAGAGAGCTACTGCACTTCTGCACAAAGGAACACAAGACCATCTTCCCCTTTGACAAAAGAAGAAATAGATCAAATCATTAATAGATAGCCATCCTCTGAATTGTTTTACAAATCAGAAATCCTTGTCCATTCATCTGATGAGCTTGGTTGTACAGAGTTGGAAAGCTCACATGAAAATCAGAGTGAAGAAAAATCTGCTGATAATCCAGTATGCCTGATTGGTAGCATTACTTATATTCATGATTTTCCTATTTTTGATCTATCTGATGATAATGTTCTCAAAACAGAAGATGATCTTGCAGGGTCATCAGTAGTAGATTTATGGGAGGAAAATAATTTCCATTCATTTCCTGAGATTAATGAGCCAATGCATGATATTTATGATACTGATGAAGAAATCTTTAAGATCGCAGAAGAGGGTGAAGGATCTCTAGATCTTGGCTTCACTCCATTACAACTCAACAGTAATGGTTTTCGCATGATTGGAGGTCAGCAACCCTTCATCTCAGATGATGAAGAGGAAAACAAGGAAAAAAATTTTGAGCAGACTGAAAATAGGGAGTTTTCTCTTGAAGAAGAGGAGAAAATAGATCAAACCCCTACTCAAGAATACATGGATCTCTTCACAGAGCTTAGCGCCTCAGAGCAGAATACATCAGAGCTCCAAGAGGACAACACTGCCATATATGATGAGTCCTCCAGTTCAGAAAATGAAGAAGATGAGGGAGATTCTCTTCCTCGGGAGAGTCTTATCCTTGATCCAGTGGAAGAAGAGGAAATCCTGGTTGAAGCCTACCTGCCAGATATTCATAACCGGGTATCATTTCATGATCCTTATGTACATTTCCTGCACACATTTGAAGAAGGATCAAAGGTCTTGTTGAGAAGCATGATGCAGATAGAAATAAAATGTTTCGAAGTTGTTGTTATTGAACAAAAAGAGTGGGAGTTGTCCTGCCTATCCAGCCTGCTCAAGGAGTTTAGCAGAAAGGACTAGCCATGGGATCACTTGATGGAATCGTTACATTGGAAGACAGTTTTTGTAAGCTAGATTTGTAAATTTTTGAGTTAGAGTAGGGTAGGTAGGAAAAGCTCAATAAAGCTCAGTCTATGAGCATGTAGTTATTTGTTTTAATTTATGCAAAGTCCAGCAAGTCAGACAATTTAATCCTGGTTTGACTGTTTTCAATTTCTGTCCTAGAATGTAGAAAAGTAATCTGCTAGACAGTTTAATCCTAGCAGATATTAGATTAGGTAGATAAGCTATGAGACCAACAGTCTAATCTGGTCTCATGGAGTAATAAGGGTAGAATTAGAATAGGTTTATTTTCCTGTTTGTAAAAAATAAATGATGTAAAGGGTCTGCTAGTCCAAATGCACCCAGAAGAAGAAAATGTTAGGACTATAGTGAGGGTAGGTAGGTGTTTGGGAGAGTGTTTACTGCTGATATGATGTCTTTAGGATTTGTGGAAGTTGATCTAAAGAAAGAAAGGGATGTGCCAAGCAGCAGGCACCTGGCCTACACCAAAGATTATTTTCTGAATTCTTGACCCCTTCAAGAAGAAGCCATCCCCATGTGGAGCCACTATTACCCCCCTATAAATTTTTTGGCAAGCAAAGTAAGGGGCTAAATTGTTTATGAGCGTTCAATGAATGCATCTCCCCTGAGACACATTATCCTTGAATTCTCCTATGCCTTTTCCCTATGAATGAAATCCCCTCTGCTGATTCCCATTTTAAAGCCTCTATGATTGCAAAAATTGTGCTCCTAAAAGGCTTCATCTGCCCCTGGTACCTCTGCAGAATGCCTCTTTCTATACATCCTCCCCATTTTTTTCAAAGTCCCCTTACCCTCCTAA
Source organism: Pinus albicaulis (assembly GCA_034641835.2). Taxonomy (NCBI): domain Eukaryota; kingdom Viridiplantae; phylum Streptophyta; class Pinopsida; order Pinales; family Pinaceae; genus Pinus; species Pinus albicaulis. Next base: position 1,670,086,103 of record CM076584.1, on the reverse strand, counting down.
ATCTCGCCAAAATCCCCATGAAATCCCACCCTTGCCTTTTGTTTTCCCAAATTTCCCCTCTATCTCCCTATCGTTACCCTCTCTAACCTTCAAAATTCATTAAATTGGGTTAAAAACCCACTTTCCGACCTTATAATAGGGCTTAGCCCCTTTCGGCTTAGACCCCTTAACCACTTCCCCATATACCCGTAGCCCAGGACCGAGCGCTTAAGCCTTAGGTGCTAATCGCATCGGAGAAACAGAGCGGCACATTAAAATTCCTTTGTAATCACCGAGAAACTCTGATGTGATTGTTTTGTTGTTAAAGTCCTCCATTGTGTTCTGCGCCATTGATGTTCATAGAATGGATGGCGATCACCGCCCCCACAGCTTTCACCATAAAACCTGTTCACCGCCCGTAGTCGCATCTCCGCCATTCGTTAATTCGCCAGATCAATGGTCCACAGTTCATCCATATCAGGCGCATTTTCAACCGTTGATCTGTACAGATCCGACGGTGGGGAATCCGTCTGTCCCGGTGGTCCCCGCCCGCTTTCATTGTTCAAAAACCATCTGGTTTCCATCGCACCCCCTTTCAGGGGTAGACGGTATTTACCGATCAGCCAACGATTCCATACATCGCGTGACACGCGTCCCCTCTACCTTTTTCAAAATCGTCGTCCTCGCGCGTTAACCGCCGTCCATTGCGCATTATTGTTCGGATGTCGATGCCCAACGATATTGCCATGGACCGTCCGATCTGGGGTGGGCCATCCAACGGCTATTGCTCGCCAAAGATGCACGATAGTTAAATCAAATGCACACGGGATAACTCAGGGTACGGCGTGCCATCCAGTTAATCTCTGCTGTCGATATGATCTGCAGATCGACAGTCAACATTCAATCACCCTCCGTAGTTTTTCACCGTCGATCCCTTCGTGAGATCGGATGGTTCGCATTTGATTTCCCCCGCCATTGCATGTCCGCCGTTGACCGGTCCCGCCACATCGTTTTCCACGTGCTGTCATCGTGTCTTTGCCCATTTCCTATATATGTTCGTTCCAAGGTAAAAGTACATTGTTTTTACGTTTAAACATCCACCTCAATGTTTTCCCATGCATTCTCCATTGTGCGATGTTTTCCTCCATAGTTGCCTCTGCAGTCACCATCCTCGTCCATGCCACGCTGCCACTGTCACATTCATCCATACCACTCTCTCCATAAAGGTTTTTCGTAACCATTTTCGTGTTTTGCAAGGTTTCGAGCGGCCATAAACCTCCATAATTCGTAGTCCCCGTCACAGTGACAGAAATACAGGGAAGGACCATTCTCAGAAGCTGGAATTATGGAGATAGGCCAGGGAAAACATGCCGACAGGACTTGCATTAAAAGAACAGGGTTTAAACTCTATAGAACCTTTCCACAGCATTTAAAGCACAGTTTTCACAATCAGAGGAAATTGTGGGAGTGGCAAAGAGTATCAGTGGGAGATTAGCGCGTTTAAGGCTTGTAATTGTAGATTTTGAGCCTTAAGCCCATTGTTTAAAGACAAGGTGCCAGATTCAAAAACCCATGGATCATTCAGATGGTGCAATGCATAGAAATATAATATTATCAGGGTTTCCGTATCAGCAGAACGTTCTCCCATGAAAGGACACGGTACATATTATTGTTTCATCCCACATTGTGTCCAGATGAATATTTCCTCTCTATCAACAGTCCTACACCATCAGAAGCATTTTTTACATGGTATGGGAGACCCTTGCATCATGATTCTTCCTTTTCATGCAATTCACCAGAACACTGCAACGAGTACCAAAGATAAATGCTCATAATTAAAGCCGAGTGGAGCCTTAGCTCTCCTGCTGCTTCAGATTTTAACGCTGCATTTAAGTTTTCATCTACCCCTATTATGATTTTCTCCTATAAGAATTCCCAAGATCGAATTGTAAAAGCTTGTTGTTCGGCTGCTGCTCTTGTAGTTTGAGGGATTTATTCTGACTGTTAGAACAGTCTTGGGAGGGAATAGCAGAGTAGTTGTTATGTAGTAGGCTGGGAGGAGAAGTTTGGATTGTAATAGCTATTGAGTTCAGTGTATGTGACTGATTTTGCATCAATTAATCAAAGCACATTTCACAGGATCCTGGTCTATTACTATTGGTGACGTTTTTCTAACTCTGTTTATTACATTTACATGTTGTTTCATGTTCTACTGGCTTGCATCAGAATATTGGCATAGGATTCACGCTTGTTAGGTGCCCTATGTTTCTGCTCTCCTTGCCTTCAATGTTTTTTTCTAAATATGTTATCTAAGGATTGATTTCAGATGATTTAACTAGTGTAGTAGTTCCTTATGCTGCTAGCTGATGTATGAGTTAAATGGAATCTGTCTTTAGTTGTTCTTGTTTGGTTTAAGCTGGAATATTTGGTAACACTGTGGATTAGAGCTAGCCTTGTCCACTAGGATCCTTGTGCGACCAGCTGGCCTTTATAAGATCCCTTCTGTTAAACTCATTCTTTGTTTTCCCTTGGAGCATGGTAAAGCTGACCTCGAGTTAAATGACCTCTGGTCCTATCTATAAGCTGCCCCTTTGTCCCTCCTTTGAGAGTTGCCTATGAGTATGTCCAAGCAGGCTTGGAGTTAAATGACCTCTGACCTGATCTATAGACAGAAATTAGGTTGCTTTCCTTCCTTCACTTTCAATCCTTAATGTTTCCATCCCACCATCTAATCTAAGAGATCCTTTAGTATTAGATGACTTGCCCTCTGAAAGCTTTGGCTAGTTGTAGCATGTAATCACCTTTCATGACTCCATAGGCCAATGGATGACACTTTCTTGACCTATCCTCTTTGCTGAAACATCCTGCTACTTTTTCCTTTTTTCTCCCATCACTTTCTCAGTCTATGATCTCATGACCAACCCAGAAACCAGCCAACCAAATCATTTTAAAACCCCCTTTGTGCTTCATAACTAGCCTAACATCTCATTGTGAGCTTTCAAAGATATACCATTCTTTGTTTTATTGGAGAGATCCCTCTCCGGGTCCAGGAGGGCTAGATCCTAGGGCCCCAAAGCAGTTCTGATGTTGTCTCATCTTTTGGTCTTATCAATCTGGCCAAAACATGGGAACCCCAACACTACCTTCATCACCTTTTAGATCCACTTGTAGCCTACAACTTACTTGCCCTTCGGTCATGGGACAACTTCACATGCACTTTTTCTAATAATAGAGTCATACTCCTCAAATATGGAATCAACCCATATTGGTTTTTGCATTTATTCCTCGAGTAAGGATGGATAAATCTCTATAATCTTGCTCTTAAGAGCCATGTAGCTAGTGTACTACTTTGGGGATCTTCTCTGCATGCACTGTGATGTGGGTTCTCCCACATTCTCTCTAGCATCAAACACCAACTTGTCATCCTATCTAGTTTGCTTCCTTCTGTCTATAGATGTATCTGCATGAGTGGGTGATTCCACTCTCTCTTCCTCTACTTTTCGCTGCTCGACATCTTGAGGTTATTATTTTGGAGCTAAGATCTCCTCAATTGAATGCAACTAAAGCTCCTTTTCAAGAGAAATTAAAATTTACTTCTCTTCATTGTACTTCACATCTCTTATGACCACTATCATCCTATCAGATTGCAAGTACACTCGATAGCTGTGAGGTGTATCGATGTACCCCACAAATATTCCAACTCAGTTTTTTGCTCTATATTTTTCCTCGCATCTTTGGCTGCAGGATAATAAAATGATGAACCAAAAATTTTAAAGTGCGCCACATCTTTTTTTATTGTGGAGACTTTTGAGAATTATCCACACACATCTGAGTTAACTCTTTCAAATATCACCTTCACTCGACTTTCCTTATCATGAAAGGTGGCTTTGGTGTACTTACCCAATATACACCTTTTGCATGTATCTTGCTGCTCAAGTGCACACTTGGGAAGTCCTATAGAAATCTATTGTATGAACTTCAAAGTGCCATGGTGTACATGGACCAATATTTTGTGCCATAACTCATCAATGTCTCAGCTATGCGCCTTCTCTTCTTTCGTGCTCAAGGATTCAAAATATTCTACATCCAATTTCTAGAGCTTCTTTACCCGAACCCCAATATTCTTCACCAATCCTGTGGCTTTGTGACTAAGTAACGCCTTTCCTTTTCTAAATATCACATCATATTCATGGTCTTCTAACATAGAAACTAAAGCTAATTTTTTTTTTAAACCGGTAGCATACATAAAATATTTTAATGTGTGAGGAGTACTAGAATCCCTCTGAAAGGTAATAGTACCTATGTCAGTTGTGTTATACCTTGTGTCCTCTCCCATCTTAATGTGAATTTGGATATCCTTCTCCTCCAAGTTGTTGAATAATTCCTTTTTGTCGGTCATATGGAATGAAGCTATACTATCCAAGTACCACACCGAACCCATCACTAATGATACCATGCATGTGATGAGAGTGAAATCCAACTAGAATTCTGAAGCAAGAGCTTCGCCTGCCACTCCTCATGAGGGATTCTCATTGAATTTATTGTGTGAAAAATTTGTGGCATAGTGTCCCATCTCACGACAATGAAAACATGTAATCTTAAACAAGTCGTTCTTCTTTCCTTCCTGACCACGATATGATTTTGAATTGGATGTATTCCCTTTCCCTTTCTTTTACTTTCCATCCAAGGCACAATTCCCCTCATCATCATTCTTTGATGAGTATCCATCTCTGTTATTTTGCTGAATCTCTTCGTATACAAAGTCGGACCACAATCACTCCAACTCTGGTAACTTCTCCCTCCCATTCACTGAATCCTAATAGTTGTGCTAGCTCTTGGGAAGGCCTAGAAGTGCCAGGCTCACCAGATCATACTCGAAAATTATAAAAATGACACTTTCAAGATCACCTCAACATTGAGTGAACTTTGTCAAGTATTTTGGTATTGTGTTGGCCTTCTCCATCTTGATTTTTCTGAGCTTGTCTTTCGACACCAACTTCATTTTGATGATGTTGTTTTGAAACAAATCTATTAAGGCATTATATGGAGTTTCATTTCCCTGAGGTTCAAAACAATACAATCTCGAACTCCTTTTAACATAATCCTTCTCGGCTTTGCTACATTCTTCTTCCATGCATCCATATTTTGAGCATCGGTTGTTGTGTGCTTGGGAATATCACTGGCTATGATCTCCTTCAGCCCATTTTATTCCAAATCTTCTTCCATCTTATCCTTCCACCCTATGAAATTTAAACTACCCTCAAGGGAATATTCGAGTCTCATTCCACAAAAAGACATCTTGATCTAGATGTTAGTATTGAAGAGTACATATGCAAATTCAATTCACTTGCTAAAAAAAGACTCGTATTATTATCTTATATAGTGATTCCTACTATGATACCATGTATAAAATCCACATAGAATCAACTAATATTGTAATAAGCTAAAACGAAATACTTGTCTCTACTCTACAAATTGCAGGAACCAATTACGATTGCACAATCACATGAACAAGAAAGAGAAATAATTTCAATCGAACAACAAAAATATTTATCTGGGGAAAGCCTCAACTAAAAACCTAATATCTGTATATTTCATAAGTCAAAGAATATGAGAACAATACAATTCTTTTCTCATGCTTGAGAGCTCTCTGCACTATCTCTCTATGTCTCACTACTCCTAGGCTAGCTTGGTTCAGTACTTAACCAATTTCTTTTCCTCAAGATGTCGTGCTTGCTTGTGCAATCCCTAGGGAAATTAAAACCCTCTTAATTAGGAAATTTCCAAATAGTGATGGTGAAATACATTAATTCTCTTCCTTTGACTCCATGCACCACCTGCACAATTTTCTAATTATAAAATTGATAGTACACTTACCTTTAACTCCAATATCAACTGGGTCTTCCTCAAAGCTGACATGCATGAGCTATTTTTAGCGAATTGTGAGTTATCACTACATGTGAATTAAATTAAATTTAATTCACTAGACCTCTCACTAGTTCCTCCATCAGTTATAACTAGTTAAATTAATATTAACTAAAATAATTAAGTTAAATAAGTACAATTTAAAATAAATTGTAACTAGCCCCCCTAAAACTTAGGGAACACTCTACATGCCTCTAGTTTTACCCTTAACTTGAATTGACTATGCTAACTAATTCTTCCTGACTTATTTAACTAGCACAAGCTATCATGTGATGTGGAATTACAATTTCCTTATAATTTAATTAATTATAAACCTGGTCTTGTTTCCATTTTCAACAAACAGTTAATGCATAGCAGAATTTTGTTATTCTACCTCTTTTGTGTATGCAACAACGAAAAATCACTTTTGGCCACAACCATGGAACTAGTTGGATGGAATATTCAAAGAGATTCTACGAATAAAGTTATGCGGACATGAATATGTGTGTGCATACAATGTAATCTTGAGAGTTGTAAACTTTATTTTTAAAAGTGTTAACTCCAAAGAGATTATTGTGTGGATAGAAGGTAAATGTGAAGATGTTTTCACTATGAGTTGAAATTTCGCACGTTGAGCTTCCTTTCACAAATTAATCTTCCTTGCGTCCTATTTGCTTAAATAGAAGTCAAACTTTAATTTTGCATAAGAGAACACCACTTTTTTTAAACACATATTAAGATGTGCAGAGGTGATTACCGCAGAGCAAGAATAACAACAAATTGCAGAAAGCATTCTCAAATAATGATGAAATGTGGACCCAACACTGATTTAATCAATTAATTAGCAGTAAAGGTATAAACTATGCTACTTTTCAATTATCACACTTGTTATTTTAGATATTACCAATAATTATGAAAAAACTCCATTGATATCAGCCGTTATTACAATATTTTCTTTGATCTTCCTGAGTGTTAAAGTAATGGAGCTATCAAACTGGTCTTAATTTAAGAGCTAAATAACTTTACATTTCATAAGGATGCCTACTAGGATGGGAGTTGATCTATCGCTCCCCAAAGGGATAGAATAAAAAACTCGATTGGATTGGAATGGAATTCATCATATAAAGGTCTCAACAATCGAATATCTCTTTTATGGCCTTTTATGGTATATTTTGTTTTTATAAGTTAGGGGGAAGGTACCCGAAACAACACCATGGAGTAGGTGGCTTGAATTCCAAATTCTCTATCACAAATGTTTTTCTCCAGTGGGTCATGCATCGAGTTGAGATCCGTTACAACAAAATCTTATCAAGGCGTTTTATATGCCAAGATACAACCAACATTGTATCATTAAAGTCAAATAAATTAGTGTGATGGTAGTTTGTTAGGTAGTATGGTCAAAAGGTACGCTAACTCAATATCATTGAGAAATATTGTCAAATTAACTCAATTCTTTTAAATTACGAGATTTGAAATTTTATTAAGCGTAGTCTAAAGATTTTATAAATTAGCGTCGAAAATAATCAAAATTTTGATAAGATTATGACAAAATATGATAAATTTTATTGAAAATTTGGGTTAAAGTTATCAAAATTCAAGATTTTGGGTTTTCCATGGGTTTTTGATAGTGCTAATCTATTTTCACTATCAAAACATTGTCAAAACATTAATTCATTTATTTTTTTACCAGATTCTGATAAAAAATATGTCATCCAAATAAATTTAATGAATTTATAACATCAATAATAAACACTTTTTTACTATATATATCACTGTTTATTTATTTTATTATAATTTTTTTTATTATTAGAAATCAAGTATCATAAAAATTCATTTTCCTACCATTCTTGCGGGAGGAATGCACAAAAACGAGTTGAATTTTTTTACCGTTTCAGCGTTTAGAGCGTGCATTCAGTTTTCCAATTATCAAATATAATTTATTATGACTCATTAATCCATATTTAACGAGCATTTACGAGCATGTTTTGAGAGCACGTAAATTTCGTCCCAAAAAAATATTGGAAATTCGGACATGATTTTCAATAAAATTTGAGAGAAATATTTGAAAATCCAAGTTACAATTCTGAAACTTCAGAATTTTGAGTTCCCCAAAATTCTTGATACTTCATAATTTTGAGTTCCCAAAATTCTTGATAGTGTTAGTGTTAAATTTATTCCTGATAATATTAAATTTATTCTACCACCAAAAAATGATTTTAACACTCTTCCAATTTGAATTTTAAACAACTTTTCGATGAAATTGTGGCGTAGTTACACAACATGCCTTTGGGAGTGCTTAATTTTATATTTTACTATAAATATATTTTTTATGATATTTTATTTTTAACTGAAATTTTGCTTTATAAAATTGTTTTAGTTTTTGTTGAAGAAAAAGTAAAGGAAAAGACAATAGTAATGGTTTTATTTTGAATTTTTATTAATTATACTTTGAATATAAATATTTAATTTTTTTGGGATACATTAAAATTTTAGTTTTTATTATTGTATTCATGAAAAGAATTTATTTCTTATTTCAAAACTAAATTAAAATTAAAATTTGAAAAAAAAAATAATAAATTGAAAAATAACAAATTAAAATTCAAAAATGAAAAAAAATAAAATAAAATGTTTAAAATCAATAACTGAAAATTGAAAAAACTAGAAAAAAATTATGACTAATAAAAAAAAACTAAAAACTATTTCAATTATTCTTTATTTTAATTTCTTAATCATGTTAAGATTTTTAACATTATATACATTAACATATATAATGAAAATGATGAAGAAGGTGGTGGTTAAGTTCCACTAAGACAAATATAGCTTATTGTACGTTAAAAACTAAGTGATTAATTATGAATCTTTAATATTTTATTCCTATGTTAATAAAGATGGGAGAGAAGTCTTCCAAGGTCACTATAATTTTGCGGGCTTAACAAGTTTAGAGTGGAAAATGTTTTGAAGAGAAAATTGAAGTTTAGAGTCTCACAATCCAAGAGAAAGTGTTTTTCATCTTGAACTCTCTAAGTATAAAAAAGGGGGCATATTCTTTCGTCTCAAGGTGTTTTGAGAATAGGCCAACCCTTAGTTTCAATCCAAATCTCGTGAGAATTTGTTATTTTCTTTGCAATGCTCATTTTTTCTTAGCATTGGTTTTATAGCATCATTCAACACTCATATAAACTTAATGCTCAGAGTTCACTTTAGATTAAAAAAGTATATCTCAAATTCCATGGGCTACTCTGCCCACACAAAATTCCATACATATGCGGGTCCTAGCACACTATACGCATGTATACATTTTTAAATATGAAAAAATAGAATAAAATGTTATTTTTAGGCGAGGTTTACAAGTTTAACTAAGAGCCTGCCTACAAGAGCTAGTGGTTTAACTGAAATAACGAACTTGATCTGGTATATACACACCCATTGGGAATGCCTAATTTATAAGAGAATATTCATATCGACATTATACTCGATTTCCCCAAGATCAAGTCTTCTTTTCGCACGCCTCTTGCACACCCAGTCTCTAGGAAACCTCGGTTTCCTCTGCAAAGATGCTCAATCTCCTTATCTTGAATATTCTTGCACTTATTAGAGAGGTTGTCTTCATGGATTTGGCTGGACAAACCCAAAAGAAGAATTCGTCAGTTCTTTTTGCCTCGATCAATTTGTATCTATCGTGTACTTACTTCTATTCATCAATAAAGAATCTCTTGTCTTGTTCGTGATATATGTTTTCATATTATGAATGATAGTCTAAATTGTTATATATGATTATCTAACATATTTTTATGCATGCATGTTGAATTATTTATTTTGTATATGCCTTTGTGATTGATTTGCACATCTTGGAGGAGGCAAAGGGATTGGACCCTACAGGAACATATTCAAACATAGCACCCTCTAGTGCGTCTCTAAGTCCAACTTTTATAATTCGAATGTTCTAAATGCTTGAATGGGTTTTCTTTGTTGATTAGTTTATCTTGCTATGTTGAAGCTTTCAACCCTGGCCTTGGGGGAAAGTTTCCCTCCAACAACTACTCTAAGGAGAAAGATAATTCTAGTTATCAAGAGTGGGGTTGATTACCTCCTTATCCTACCGTAACTTCATTTTTCCCTCTAACTCCTTATATCCAAAAACTTATCCTTAAATTTGGAAGTAATAGTCTTTTTAAAATTATCCTTATTCCCAAGATTACCTCCTTCTTTATCCCCCGATGGTCGAGATATCATTGGTCATCCTTATGATTGCCTCGCTTGAGCTAGAGGCGGGGGTATGCACTAGAGTTAGAAGCAAATTTTCGGAGCCTCTTGGCTTTCGTGTTCTACAACTTTTTCTTGTACATCAAATACCTAAACACAACCATTCTTTCAATGGGAAAAAGGTTAGTTCAATCTAGAGAATAGGTTAGGGGGTATTTCCTCTAATCCAGAGGTTATGAGGTATGATTCTCTAGATATAATAACATCTTAAAACTCCCAGAGTCTAGAAGAGGTATTTTTTTACTCCAAACCCAAATATCCATCTACTTACAATTATTTTAAAGCTCATAATAAATTTTCGAGTCTCCTATAATTATTTTCTCAATACTATAGTTCCAATTAAACGATTGTGAATAAAATATATTTGTTTTGCTTTTTATTTAGCAAGATATTAATAAATAATATAGTTGAGATGATATAAATTTTGAAAATTTGTAAGAATAAATCATATGTTTTTTTTAATTTAGTGATTTTTTAATTAAAAAGATTCTTGACATGTGTATTTGGTGATATTACCCTAAATTTTCTATTATATTCTTTCTTAAAAAAAAATAATTGAATTTATTTATTTGTGTTAAAAAGGTATCCAAAAAAATAAAATGTTATGGGGGTAACTCAATAAATAAACCATAAAATATTTTAACCGTTTTTCAAGTATATTTTTGGTTAAGTGTTTAATTAAAATTTGATAAAAATTGTAAACTTGATTTTCTTTCCCACGAAATGAAAGTCCATTACGATAGTTTAATATCTTAAAAGGTCTCTCTTATCTTCAACGTTAGAGGTTTGAATTATTAGCTCGGTAGGAGCTAAATCCTACACAAATTAATTAATATATAACTTATGAGTGGTATATTAAATTATTAAATTATGTAAACAAAGTGTCTTATAATTTTATTTATATGTTTGAAAAAATATATTTTAAATAATTAAAAATAATAATCTCAACAAAATTTATATCAATAATAAAACAAAAAAAATCTATAATTACAATTTTTAAAAAAAACCAAAATTAGAATACATCTATCTATAAACGGAATTCTCTTGCAAGAAAGAAATATAAATATTACCAAATACTAAAATAAAGCATAAATAGCTAAAGATCCATTATGGAATCTATTATATATGTGAACTAGATCTCGGGAACCACATCCTAACATCCTAAAATGCGAGCAGGAACGATTTGAGATGATTTGACTGGACACTCAACTATGATATATTAAACGCTGATGTTAACTATCTTTGGAAATTGGCATGTCCATCTATAACCCTTCAACGCACCTCCAAGTGTCGGGCCTTAATGACTTTTGGGTTTCTAAACAAGAGGCGACTCCATTATTGTGGCCAGCGCAGGCTTCCAGTATCCAAACCTTCGTATCCACCGCTCGTCCAACCCCAACCCCAACGTGTGGTCTTCGCCTTCATCTAAACCCTGTTTTGGCACTGCAAACATATCTTCTTCTTTTGCCTGCAGCTTATCTGATTTCTCGGCACTGCCATTCATTAAAGAAAATTCATATAAATTGCCAGTGCCAACCGCTCGAAAGATCACAGAGCTGCGAGAGGGCTTTCTCTGGCCGGATTTGCATTGGAATGCCAATAAACTAAGCGAGGCCATGTCAGAAGCCGAGAGCACACGACGCAGATATTTTTGCATGGGGAGAAGAAAGTAAACTGCCCCCAACGCCAAAGGCTCCGCAGCACTGAGCGCTGCGATGCGACGCCCGGCTTCGAGATTACTGTAATCGCAAACAAATTGTTGCGGATTGTCTATCATCAGCTCTCCCACGTTAATTGTCTCCCAGAATTCTTCAAAGCTGCCATCGTCCCACCGTATAACTTTAGCCGCGGCGGTGGTTCTCAACTGTTGGACACAGCACATCTGGTTCCCCATTGATTTTTATTACTTGCTTTCACACTGCTCACTATATACAACATTAAATCTATAGCTCTCTTGTGATCTATCTACCTATCCTGGGCACCCTCTTCATTGAAATAAATACTGAGAGGATGAAAGGAATATATATATATATATATAATGTTAGGTAAGACCCCGTCCAACAATCAATAGATGGTGAATAAGTAAATGTGTATGGTACGAGCCACGTGGTAAGAATGGGTCTCTTTACTATCTTGGCACATCTGAAGCAGGTGAGTCCGCACACCAAAACAAGGTATATATATATAGATACACGAATTTGAAATTTTCAATTCTTATGAGAACGAGAATTGACAGTAGCTTGAACTTTTCAATTCATAACGCAGACAGAGAAAATATTATACCTCGCTCATCTGAAGCAATTGACTCAATCCATCACCTTGCCTGATATTCTTTCGGTTAGTGTGTGAGAGTCCACATACAAAAAAAGGTTGGTTAAGAAATAACAGGAATATATATATATATATATATATATATATATATATATATATATATATATATATATATGAATTTGAATTTGAAGCTTTCAAAATTTATGAGAATTGACAAGAAAAATATTGATAATAGTTAAGAAATAGCCAGACTTATTTTCTGTTACCCAAGGAATAAGAAGAATTATACATAGGTGTATGTATATATCGATAAGAATTTGAAAATTTCAATTGTTATTATTCTTATGAGAATTGACAAGAAAAGAATTGACAGCAGCTTGAACTTTTCAATTTATGATGTATACAGTGTTAATATTATGCGCCCGTCCCATATAGATGACGCTGTTTACGACTTTTATGCATGGGCTGAGAGCTTCAACGTGAATTCTCTGAGTCACTTAATTTTCAAGGGTAGTTGTTTTATCTGCATGTTTTATCATCCGCCCAAATATTTATTTCCCGATGGTAGGGGGAAAGGACAAATTCATTATATATATATATATATATATTCCGTCCATTTCAATCTCTGCAATGTTAACGAAAACTGGGCCTCAACTACTTCTGAGATGTTAATGAAAATCGGGTTTCAATTACTTTTTAACCTAGTTTTCAAGAAAATGGGCAATTTTTCACACTTTCTATCCAATCTGGTCAGTATCCGATTTGTATTCTGTTGTTTCAAGTTTATTTAATTTTGTTAGTGATTGAAAATTGTTATTTTAGTCTTGGTTAGTGATTGAAAATTGATAATTTCTTTCTAGTATGCAAATTATATATTCAATTCCAATCAATTTAGTCACCTAGTTACTATGATCATTTCATTAGTGATCAATAAAATTAAATAGCTATTAAGAACTTTTTGGAATACGTGACTGGGTTTGTTTTGGGATAGAGTATTCCAGATGATCCCAACATAAATTTCCATTTATTATATTTCATACCCATACAGGTAAATGTTGTTTGGGAAGTGATACATGGTTTACTACTGCAGTGCACAGAGGAAAGGGAATTCAAATAAATAAAATGGTTTGTTACCCAAAATAATAGGGTTTATGCAAAATAATAAGGTTTATGGTTTCTGAAAATTTTGTTTATAGTTTGTTGAGTCTGGAGAATTATTGTAGAATTTAGTTAGTAGGAGAGTCATGTGTAAATATGTTAAATGCTACAAAATAATAAAAACAATTTTGCTGATATTTGCTAAATAAAAAAACAAAAGTTAAATAATAATATAAATAAACAGTTAAAATTTTATTAACAAAACAATTAATTCAATTGTTGATATTTCACTTCTACTTACAATATTTTGATACATATTTTAAGCAAAATAATTTTATAGACATAAAATATCTAATATAAATTATAAATAAAATATTTTAACATAAATTAATATAAAATGATTCAATACACTTATTATATAATTTTTATAACATTAAAATATACAATTTAAATAGTAAAAAATTATACATAATTTTTTTTTTACACTTTATACAATAACAAAAAAATTCTTCTTCCATTAATCTTTCCAAAATCTTTCATGCATTAATCTTTCCAAATATTTTGAAATCTAAAATATTCTTCTTTAATACACCCCTACCATCCAAACACACCTATCCAACATCCTACCAAATCAAATATCTACTTGATAAAATCTTGGGGATACTTTGGTGGAATCATTTACGAAGACTAAATACTAGCAAGATATTTTACGAGAACCCAGAGACGTGCAATTTTTTTTTTGATATTTTGTTCAGTCAATATCATTGGCCACTTAGTTCTTCCCATATATCTTCTTCAAAACCTTTTTGATCTACTTATTCTGTTCTGGTTTCCAAAGGAGTTATGCATTCCATCAAAAGCATTCAATTCATATTTTTATTAGGTGGCACATATGGAAAAGATATGATCACGAGTCTCCTGGGGAAAATGTTTCATTCGTATATTAAAACGAGGCCTCGGATTAAGAGACCCAAAATTTTTTTAGAAGAGTTTTTCTTGAAAAAATTTAGTGGCATTAGATTTAAGAAGGAAAAGAGCTCTCAAGACAAATATATAATCAAAAATATAGTCACGGTGTTTTCTTTCAGAAGCAAGGTACAACAATCTCATTTAGTGTTCTTCTATTTAGAATCATGAAAATTCCACATAAAGAACACTTTTTTCGTGATATACATGATAGTAAGATGACTTTATTTTAGGAGAAATCATGGCAACAACTACCCAAATCAAAGAAAAATGTCAACTTTCCAATAATTAAGAACTTTATATATAATCTTAATAATATTGGTTTATTATTGGAAGAGAAATCTCTCCTTTTCCCACGGAGAGAATGGAAGAAAATATCTCTCCACAAACACTCAAGAACCAACTAATTATGAGAGATTAGGGGAAGATTTATAGAAAAATAAAAATTCCTATTTAGGAGGTATCCAAAAAGTTTAGATGGGGCCACGAGTCAAATATCACTTTTTCCATCAGAGAGGCTTACTTCCTTGGAGTTGAGTGTGAAGAATGTCCACCCAAAAAATTATGGAAGCATGTTTGGTTCCAGAACTTATGGCCAAAATTTTCCCATTTCCTTTCTCTTTTAGCTCAAAAGAAAACTTTTACATGGCACAAATTTATCAAGCATGGTTTTAAGGGACCTTTCTTTTTCCACTTATGCCACAAAATTAACGAATATTCTAACCCTTTATTCAACGTATTCATTTCTCTAGAAGAAATTTGGATAAAAGTTACAATCCTCTTTGGGAAATTTGATAGATATTGAGACAACTTGGAGACCAATTCAATACCTAATAGAGCTTGGGACCTTACCGCATGAAATAGAAGGATATTTCAAGATCAAATCTCCACTGATCAGGATTATGTATGGTCCAAGGTTCTCCATGTTGTGAAGGAAACTCCTTAGTCTGCTTTCCTTCTCCATCCTTAGACCCAAGAATACTAATCTACTCCCCATAAGTGTTACCCATCCTTAAAAATATTTTCCCATCCGCTACTTTAGTTTGTCCCATATATACCAATCCTTCCTTGGTGTGTCCTTCTCCCTTCCTATGATCCTCTCTACCTCCGCCGTTTTTCAAGTTGAACTTTGACGGTTCCTCTAAAGGAAATCCCACAAAATAAAGTTATGGAGATAAATTTTGAGGTGATAAAGGGAAACTTTAATTCTACTTCACTAATGGAATGGGTATCAACACAACTAACACCATCAAATTTTATTCCTTTGAAATGGGCCTCACTTATGCCTCTCAACAAGCCTACATGAAATTGGTCATTGAAGGGGAATCCTGGACAGTTATTTAAAAGCTTAAACACTTAATTCATGCAGGTAATTATGGAAAATTATCAGTCAGTTGGAATATGGAAAACTAGTTATTTCATGACAGTTCAATTGTGGCTTAAATTCTTGTAATCCTCACCTCTCATGTTCATAAACCGACCAACAATGTGGAAGATTTTCTGAAAAATGAAATATGTGTAACTTTGAATATTAATATATTAGAGAAATAGCCTTATCTTCTTGAATTCCAACTACAATAAGTTTTCTAGGACCTCCTTGTTTAATACCACAAATCCGCATATGGGGTGATTTGGTATGAGAGTGAGGATAGGGAAAGGAGAAGCATATTAGACCTCAAGAAAATATTGATGCAAAGTGGAAAGAGCCTCCTTTCCAAGTGGAGACATCTTGGGAAACAATGAATGGGAATCAAAAGAGAAGGCGTTGGATGGGACTAAATGCAGACAATAGGAGTAAATATGACATGCAAACAAAATGCAAGCTGGAGGTGGCCATGGATGGCGTCAAACACCTTGAGGCTTCTAGAAAAATGATAGCATAATAAGGCATATCGTTATAGCACTTAAAGTTTTTTCATTCCATTGATAAGATGAAAATATTTTCATAGTTCAAACACCAAAGATGCACTAGTGAAATTGGAATATTTCTCTCTCAATAATTGGTGCACATTCCAAAGAAGGATCCCCATGGCCTCGCTCCTTCTTCCTGGTAGTACTAAAATTTGGGTAATTCTAGAGTGGGTATATATGTGAATTTAAGTTATTTGGCTCTAAGAAATATTTGGAAAATGCTAGACAATGATTTTCTTAGAGAGAAACCACTTAACACTCCAAGATACCCTTAGCCTTTACTGAAAAAACACTCATCCATTTCAAATTTTTTCTTAATTGAATACACTGACATGGAAGTTTTTCTTACTATATTTGGCCTTTCCCTACACGCTTGTCACTTTGTATTTCCTCACTTGGACCTTTGTTGGGCTAACATACCTTTTTTATTGATTTCCCCTCTGTTTGTTCACTCTTTTCTTTCCTCAAATCCTTTGGCATATGAAACATTTAATGTACTAACCAAGTAAACATTCCCATGCCCTTGCTTTCTTTCTATAGTTTTCCTATCTTGACTGCATGCCCTTCTTGCGAGTTCAGTCCAAGAGGGGTGCTAGTGATGAGGGAGACTACAATATAAATTAAGCATGCTCCGAATAACACTCATGTAGCAAAATATTCCACTGGAAAACACAATTGGGTGTCCAATATGGGATCCAAAATATCAAATAGGATGTCATTCAATATTTGAAAAACAATTAAGAATTAGATATCATGGTTGTAGTATCATATTAGGTACAAGATATTGGAAACTCGTCACCAAAATCATTTTTTACATACCATTAATATCTATTGGTACATAAATAAACTCTTGGATAAACTCTTTTTGGATATAAATGAAACATAGAATTAATTATTCCTCCGCATAGAGGAACTTCAATTACTCTATTAAAATATGGATGAGTGCATGTAGCATTTGGAGACATCATTACTTCGAGAAAGGGAACCCATACCCCTATGAAATCTTAAGCAAGTACTGATTGTTAACATCCATTAATGTCTCTCTTGTGCATGCATAATATTGATACCCAACTGAACTTTCTAATGTTATGTTTTTACATGTTTTATATGCGATGTAATTGGTTGTTTTCACCAAGAATTTGCACTCATGTTATTTATCTTCTAAAATATGTATAAGTAGCTTAGATATTTTGAATCAATGCTCTCGCAATTTATTTGTGATCTACTCTCCAAACTAACAAGCCAATCTTAAAGCATGGAAATATGGCTATATTATGGAATTATTATAACTATTATTAAATAATAATAATTAGATAAGTATTATATGGTATTTATATTTCTAAAAAAATATTTGCATAGTGGAATTTTTTCCCATTTTACAAAACATACCTTTTTTTATATTGACAAGTTAAATTTTATGGCATGTATATTTCCATAGTTAGTAACATAATGTTTTTGAGAACTTTTGGAATCATGTAAGATAATACACAGGATTAGATAGGTTCTCAACAACATTAAGCTAAATTTGACCAAACCTTGTCTTATTGCTAATTATTTAAAAAGTAATAAATTAATAGTGCATCAAAAAAATTGTCTATATAGATGATTTTATGAGTTGATGGTATTAAAATATGATATCATAATAATTTTGAATATGAAAAAAATATAATGATAATTTTAATAATGGTTTTATACTTATAAAATTATATGGTGTTTCCACTTCTTTTTTTTTTTAAATGAGAAAGTTTCTATTATATAAAAATATGATTATTACACTAGTGGGTGTCCCGAGCACATAGCGCATACACCAGATACACAGTTTTTTCTTGCAATTCTTACAAAATTTACAAAAGGTTCCCCTTATTCTGGGTTGTTGAGATTGCAACAAGATGATGAGCTTAGTGGAAAGAAGTTGCCTTCACTAAGTGGGCCCGCAGGCTATTTTTGGCGCAAGTCTATTTTTAGACTATGTCCATTTTTAGACATGTCGATCATGTTCTATGAGTTGTAGGATGCTATTTGTGGATGGTTGGTCAAGTCGGGAAAAATAGATGGACTTCTATTTTTAGACATATTGGGCGGAATCTATTTTTAGATTGCCAGTCTAAAAATAGATATGTTGAATATTATTAGCTCTTAATGATATTTGGACTATAAACATTATATTATTCTCTTGGAGAACTTCAGTTAAGTGCACATATGTGGCACAGGAGCTGACAGAAGGAATTACGCTATTCCTGAGGGTTAAGTGGAGCTATTGCATGGATACTTCAGTTAGAACTCATGTGACAGAGTTTGGTGGAGTTATTGAGCTAGTTGATGGAGTTGTGTTCAATTTAACTGAGTTAAACATAGTTGAGCTAGTTGTATCTAGTCTAACTAATTGATACACTAGTGAGAGTGGTGTGAATTAATTATTAATTAATTCCCTAATTATTAACTCATTAATCCACTAAACAATACATCAGTTAACTACAGTGCATGGACAGTTTCAGTGGAGACCAGTGAAGAGGTAGGTGAAAGAGCAGTGTGACTATTAGTTGTGACTATACTGTTGCATGATTTTCAAGTTACAACCAGTGATTGGAGATGCCAATTAGGATTGTGTGAGAAAGGCTAGACCAATTCGAGTTCATTCAGAGCGATTCTTCAGTAGTGATTGCATAGTAGAGGCAGGCTATCAGTTGGTAGGGATTGGAGCATGTGATTTGCTAGATTGGGCTTCATTAGTGTGTAGCAATTTGAGATTATACTGAGAGCTTGTGAGGAGCTTTGTATAATGATTGTTACATGATCTCTATGAAATATAATATACAGATAGTTGGGGGTTTTCAGCTTTAAGCTTTCCCATAAAATACTGTGTTCATATGAGTGATTGTTTATGGTTTTAATGTGCACATGCGATTGTTTTTATTTCCGCAATTAATGATCAATGGTAGAAGAGATTCTGTATTGTGCATGAAGTTAAAATAGTGTGTGATCAGGAGAATCCCGGTGAATAATATATCAGTTATTCAAATTTCTACATGGTATCAGAGTGATATTGATCATTGGAGCAATTGCAAAACATTGAAGCGGTTGAGTTTTGAGCTGGTGGAATTCGAATTTGCAACAATGTTTTCTTGGTGTCGAAGTTGAGATGTCTTTCAACGGATTGCGATTGGAGTATGCCCTTGAGGGAAGCTAGAATTATATTGCATGGAAGGACAGGATGGAGGCAGCGCTGGATGACAATGGGTTGAAGGAGTTCATAGATGTAGAAATTCCAAAACCTGCTTCTAGCGATGCTGCCGCACTTAACGCATGGCAAAAGAAGATAGCAAAGTGTCAAAGAATTATGTTGGAAGGTATAAAGGATCACATAGTGTCCAGCCTTCATGGTAAGGCTTCTCCATTCTCGATGTGGAAAGCGTTGACAAACCTATTCCAAAGCAAGAGCGACCAGAGGAAGTTGGCGCTCAAGGATAAACTCAGGAACATAAAAATGGAGAAAGGCGACAGTATGCCCAAGTACCTCACGAAGTTCATCCAATGCAGGGATGAGTTAGGAAGTGTGGGGGTGACTGTAGATGACGAGGAATTGGTGAGCTTGGCTCTCCTTGGGCTTCCAAAGAGTTGGCATTCCTATCAGGACTCTGTCAATGGTCGGGAGAAATTGCCAGGATGGGAGCAACTTTGGTCATATATTGTGAAAGAGGAGATAAGGTGAAGTACGAGGGACAGATATTCATCAAAGAACTCAGATGAAGAAAATTGCGCTTTAACTGCCAAAGTAAGGAAGGGGAAGATCAAGAAGAATGCTTCTCAATCCAGTGTGAAAGGCAGGAAGTAGGACATGTCCAAGGTGAAGTGCTTTCACTGTTACCAACACGGACATTACGCCACTAATTGTCCATAGAAGAAGAAAAATAAGCAGGCTGATGGACCTATAGCTGGAGAGGCCTTAGCCTCGCAGTTTGAGCTGGATTTTTCACTGATCGCATGCTTGGTCTCAAGTGTGATGGGTTCAGTGTGGTTTCTTGACAGTGGTGCATCTTTTCATATGACCAGAGACAAAGATTTTTTTACTGATCTGGATGAGAAAGATCTTGGAGTGCACATCAAGATGGGCGATGATGGTAGATACAGTGCGACCAGTATCGGTACCATTTCCTTTGAGAGGGAGTCTGGTAAACCCTTCATATTGAAGGAAGTGATGCATGTTCCAGGATTGAAGAAGAATCGTATCTCTGTGGCGATGTTAGAAGACAAGGGATATAATGTTGTCTTTAGCGAGGGAAAGGCTTTCCTACATAATAAGGAAACTGGTGAAACCCGAAGAATAGGGGTTTGAGTTAAGAAACTTTATCAATTGCAGGTATATGGCTGTGCAGCAATGGCAGGCAAGGCAGAAGGAGTGGTGAACCGAGATGATGGCGAGTTGTGGCACTGGAGATTGGGCCACCTTCACCATGGAGCTTTGAAGATACTACAACAGATTTCGATTAGGCTTCCTAAGGGTACTCTTGCACAGTCAGATCAGTGCAAGGGATGTACCTTGGGAAAATTTGTGAAAGCCACCTTTCACGAGAAGGATAGTCATGCCACGACGATCCTTGAGAGAATTCACACAGACATGTGTGGACCTTTCTCAGTAGCTTCGATAGCAAAGCATAGGTACTATGTGATATTTGTTGATGATTTTTCTCGAAAGTGTTGGATCTTCTTCATGCAGAAGAAGAGCGATACATACTCAAAGTTCTGTGAGTTCAAGGCACCGGTTGAGAAAGAATCAGGGAAGCAGGTGAAGGCTCTTAGGAGCGACAATGGTGGTGAATTCATCTCTAGCGAATTCAAGGAATTTTGCAGTGCAGAAGGAATTCGAAGAGAGCTCATAGCAGCTCATAACCCACAGTAGAATGGGGTTGCTAAGCGAAACAACAGAACGATCATGGGTGCTGCACGGGAGATGTTGCATGATCAGGGCCTTCCCATACACTTTTGGGCTGAGGCATGCAATACTGCAGTATATGTGCACAATCGTTGTCCTCACAAGATACTTGGCATGAGTACACCCGAGGAGGCATTTTCTAGTAAGCGACCTGATATTTCCCATTTGAGGATTTTTGGTTCACCTGTTTACATTCATGTGACTAAGGATGCGAGGAAGAAGCTGGAGCTGACTGCAGAGGTTGGGATATTTGTGGGGTACACTGATACACCCCACAACTATCGTGTGCATTTTCCAGACAGTCGCAAGACTGTTGTGCGATGGGATATCAAATTTCATGAGGAGAAAGCCATGAAGTGTTCGCTTGAGAGGGAGCCACACTTGCATCAAGATGAGGAGCTATTAGTTCTTAAGGATGAGCCTCAAGATTTCGATCAGCCACAAGAGGAGGTTCATGGAGTGGAAGAGACCACTCATGCAACGCCAACCATTAGAGGGCGGAAGCACACTACAAAAGCTGAGTGACTGGCTCAAGATGCAGAGAAGGTTGTAGGAGCACCTACATCACAGCGCAGATAGAGACAGTCACCTGACCGGTATACTAGATACATGGCTCTTATGAGCAAGTGTATCGTGACAGAGCCATCCTCTTTCGAGGAAGCTGTGGAGGATCCCGCAGGAGTAGATGCCATGGTGGAATAGTATGATTCTATTGTTAGAAACAGTGCATGGGAGATTGTCCCAAGACCGGAAGGGAAATCAGTGGTGGGTTAGAGATGGATCTACAAAGTGAAGCAAGTAGCTGATGAGAGAATGGAGAAGTACAAGGCAAGATTTGTTGCCCGAGGCTTCTCACAAATTGAGGGGATCAATTATGAGGAAACCTTTGCACCTGTCGCAAGGTATTCTTCCATATAGACGATTCTTGCTCTCTCAGTACAGATGGGGTGGCACATTCATCAGATGGATGTGAAGACTGCGTTCCTCAACGGAGTGATTGAGGAGGAGGTGTACATAGAGCAGCTCGAAGGTTTCGATATCTTCAGCAGCGAGTCGCATGGTGCAGGCTCAAGAGAGCGTTGTATGGGTTGAAACAAACACCTCGTGCTTGGTACACACAGATAGACAGTTAATATACCGGACTTGGATTCTCCAAGAGTGAGGTGGATCCGAAACTATACCAGATTGTGGTGGAGGTTAAGTTGTTGATAATTGTACTTTATGTAGATGATTTGATTTTGACGGGTGATGAACTGTTGATACGCTCATGCAAGGATGATATTGCAAAAGAGTTTGAGATGAAGGACTTGGGCCTCCTTCATTATTTCTTGGGATTGGAAAGTTGGCAGTGCAGTGACGGACTGTTTGTGTCTCAAGGCAAGTATGCCCGGGAGATATTGGATAATTTCAACATGCATGGTTGCAAGCCTATCGACACTCCTCTTCCTAGTGGATGGAGGGAAAAGGATGCTACATTAGCAAAGATAGTGGATGCCGCTATTTATCGATAGTTGGTGGGGTCGCTTATGTATCTGGTCAATACATGACCCGACATATGATATGCTGTTAACTAGCTTTCACAAGTTATGGTTAAGCCTACCAAGCTCTACTGGAAGGCAGGCAAGCATGTATTGAGATATCTTGGAGGCACATCGGGATATAGATTATGGTACAGACAGTTGGATGAGGTCAAGATGTGTGGCTTCACGGATGCAGATTGGGCAGAGAGCCCAACGGACAGAAAGAGCACATCTGGAGGGATTTTCAGTATCAGGTCGACAACAATTTCTTGGTACAGCAGGAAGCAGAGATGTGTGGCACTCAATTTAGCAGAGGCCGAGTATATGGCAGCGAGTTTGGCTACATGCGAGGCTATATGGATGAGGAAGATCTTAGTCAGGTTGTTCTGTTCACACTTAGATCCTATTGTGATATATTGTGATAATCAGAGTTGCATCAAACTCTAGGTTAATCTATTATTTCATGATAGATCTAAGCACATTTACATCTGGTATCATCATATCAGAGATTGTGTGCAGCGGAAGATCATGTTACTTTCATACATTCCCACGGAGGATCAGGATGTTGATATCTTGACGAAGGCGCTCACCAGGAGCAAATTCGAATACCACAGGGGCAGGATAGGGGTTGCAGATAATCCATATCTTGTTGAGAGGGAGTGTTGATATTGCAACAAGATGATGAGATTAGTGGAAAGGAGTCGCCTTCACTAAGTGGGCCCGCAGGCTATTTTTGGCGCAAAGTCTATTTTTAGACTATGTCTATTTTTAGACATATGGATCATGTTCTATGAGTCGCAGGATGCTATTTGTGGATGGTTGGTCAAGTCGGAAAAAATAGATGGACTTCTATTTTTAGACATATTGGGCGGAATCTATTTTTAGATTGCCAGTCTAAAAATAGATATGTCGAATATTATTAGCTCTTAATAATATTTGGACTATAAACATTATCTTACTCTCCTGGAGCACTTCAATTAAGTGCACAGATGTGGCACAGGAGCTGACAGAAGGAATTACGCTATTCCTGAGGGTTAAGTGGAGCTATTGCATGGATACTTCAGTTAGAACTCATGTGACATAGTTTGGTGGAGTTATTGAGGTAGTTGATGGAGTTGTGTTCAGTTTAACTGAGTTAAACATAGTTGAGCTAGTTGTATCTAGTCTAACTGATTGATACACTAGTGAGAGTGGTGTGAATTAATTATTAATTAATTCATTAATTATTAACTCATTAATCAACTAAATAATACATCAGTTAACTACAGTGCATGGACAGTTTCAGTGGAGACCAGTGAAGAGGTAGGTGAAAGAGCAGTGTGACTATCAGTTGTGAGTATACTGTTGCATGATTTGCAACAACCAATGATTGGAGATGCCAATGAGGATTGCATGAGAAAGGCTGGACCAATTTGAGTTCATTCAGAGCCATTCTTTAGTATTGATTGCGCAGTAGAGGCAAGCTATCAGGTGACAGAGATTGGAGCATTTGATTTGCTAGATCAGGCTTGATTAGTGTGTAGCAATTTGAGATTATATTGAGAGCTTGTGAGGAGATTTGTATAAAAAATTGTTACATGATATCTGTGACATATAATATACAGATATTTGGGGGTTTTCAGCTTTAAGCTTTCCCATAAAATACTGTGTTCATATGTGCGATTGTTTATGTTTTTAATGTGTGCATGCGATTGTTTTTATTTCTGCAATTAATGATCAATGGTAGAAGAGATTTTTTATTGTGAATGAAGTTAAAATAGTGTGTGATCAGGAGAATCTCGGTGAATAATATATTATTTATTCAAATTTCTACAAGGGTTGATGGTAAGATAGAAAAATTATGTTGTGACAACAACATGTAACAAGATTAGTGTGCTAGTTTTCACATTGAAGATACTTAGAGAGATTCTACTAGAAATTATCGTAGTTTGCGATTCATTGATAACCCAAAACAAAAAGAGTTCCAAAAATATGCAGAATAACTTTAAACTTGGTCGTCCGAAGGATCCTCCTCCCACCTGATAACCTTCTCGATAGTAATGCCTATTGGGTCATCACCAATGGCCTGGTAGCTAGTGGAAGCATAAATTTTCTCTCTTTATTCTTGGCGAGCCTCATTCATTTCCATGTATGGTGGCGATGCAATGCTTTAGCAAGTAATACTGAGGCAAATCCTTAGTCACAAAATGTTGGTGATGAAAAAATTCCACATACACTAGAAATTTGTCATTCAACATGTCTAACTTGGCTTTCAGAGCTTTGTTTTTTTTTGCATGCTCCTGTAACGCAAGGTCTAGCATGTTTTTTAGATTAAAAAAGAACTCTATGGTTTTCCTATAAAGGTTCTCCCTAGCCCTAGTGAGGCCAAGGTCTAGTATCCACACAAATTAAGCATCCACCTCCTCTATGGCCACCCACCTTCTGATGTTGCATGCCTGGAGCTCCAAAATTGTATGCAATCTTGGGTATCGGGGGCCACCATGACATTAAAATTGATGGAATCTCTCCTAGAAGAAGCCTCAGAGCGAGTTAGGGGCTGCATACTGGGATTATCCCATTTTCCATAAGTTTGACATCAACCATGGTGGTGGGAAGGAGCTGAACCACGACGAGGAGACATGATGATGGGAGCGGAATCAGGAGTAAAATACAGAATAGGTGAAGTGGAAAATAAGGAAGTAGAGGCTCCATGGTTAATAGAATGGTGAGGATACATGAGCAGGTCAAGGTATTCGTAGGAAGAGAAGGCAGCTGAGGGAGGAGGGAAAGAGGAAACAATGAATGTGCCATTAATTATAACTAGAGAAAGGTACAAATAATTCATGAGATCATTGTGATCATGTATTTAATTCCCTCTTGTGAATGATTGGAAATTCTTCTCATGAAGGAATTCATAATGATAAGATGGGGAGATTGTATCGGTCCTTCCTGAGAGTCTAACTAGTGCCCTCAGAGTTGAGGCTCTACCGAAATATGTTGTATTTTTTATTAAGACCTTGCACTCCCATGGAAGAGGACCTTACTCCAGGTCCCTCCATGCAATGGAAATGAGTCTAATGGTGCCACCTGTACCTTCAATAGCCAATGTATCAACCAGGTTGTTAGCCTTTCTTTTAACTGCATGGAAGTGGATCCCACTCAGGTCTCTGACATGTTGGTTGATGTGATGTAGGGTCTTTCTTAGCCTCCAATTTTTCGTGACTTTGGAAATTTTTATGCCTTGCTACAGCTTACTAGAAGCCATGGTAACTAGAGTCGAATCCCCTTCCACAATGAGAGGTCAAAAGCCCTAATATTTGGCAATGGAAAGACCATGCTCTAGAGCATGGAGATCAGTTTAATCATTGGCGATGATGGCCAAGCTTCCCGCATATACACAAATTACTTCCCCTCTCAAATTTCTGAAAGCACCCTTAAATCTAGCATTTCCAGGATTCCCTTTTGCAGCTCCATCATAATTCATTTTAAGGATTTCTTTTCCAAGAGGAAAACAATTATAGGGAGCATCCAATGTTTCCATTTTCAGAGTCTTGTTGTTAGGAGATGGAAAGTATAGATCAAGGAGTTGCAATATTATCTGATTAGTAGGACTAGGGGGGCCACTGAAGTTTGGAAATTTGGAGATGGTGACCGATTCACATATCACCTACTTAATTATGGTAAGGAGGCATTCTTCCATATTTTTCCATTCCTAAAAGTTTTATCATTACAATCTTTCCAAAATTCCCAACAAAGAGTTCCTGGGATAATGTTCTAGTCTGTGTCAACCATGTGGAGGGGTGGGGGAGATTGAAGGTCTCCAATTATCCAAGGTGCTGAGGATTGAACCCTTGTCCCTATCGGTAGTTCTAAAAATAAAAACAACCCACTCCAATAGTATGTTAGTATAGTGACAGGTGGTCAAAATATGGTTAATTGTTTCCTCATTCGCTTCAAAAAGTGGGCACCTTTATGGACTCGTGAATATTATTCTCCATAAATTTTCCCATGTGAGAATATTCCCCTACATGGTTAGCCTTAGAAACAAAGTAATTTTGGGCCAAAAATATTTTTCCTAGAGCTTTTTCGATTTCTCCTAAGGTTGTTGTTGGTCATGGCTTTCTATATAGTCGTAAGCTTCAATGAGGTTAAATAGCCCCACTAAAATTTTACCCCATATGAGCTTATCCTCTCCTCTCTTGAATTGAATATGTCTTTTGTGAATGGTATCAGAAAATATGTTCCAGTCAAAGGTGATAGCAAGAGGTTCCCAATATTTTGCTTCCAGCCAATCTCTCCATCTATCATTCTCGGTGTTGGTCTTCAAGTAATGAGAAATATTATTCTTTCCTTTTCTTTCATGATAGTGCAAAGCGATGCAAATTGGTCCTTATTCAAGTATGCTTGTTGTTGCTAATAATCTTCCGAGAAGAGGGTTTTTTGTCACAAATCTCCTAGAAGCTGTGTTTTTCAACGATATCTTTATTCAACCAAGCTTGTTTCCATATCATAAAACCTTTGATATCACCTGTGAGCCTAATAAGATCATCATTTGAGTAATTTCATGCATAATTTTCCCTCCAAAGGAGACCCCATGGTGTGTACGAGTTTTCTAACCAATGCCACCATGTTGTGGCTCCTAGGGCTTTCCCAAGAATATCCAGATCCCTCAAACCTAGCCCTCCTGTGAATTTGAGCTTGCAGACATGTTTTGAGGCTACTAGAGCCCTTTTTTTCTTTATGTCTGAGTCCCTCCATAAAAACTTCCTTTGAATGCTTCTGATGGAATTGATGATCGACTTAGGGGCCACTAAATTAGAGAATAGATAAAGGGGCATGGATCGCAAGAGTGATTTTACTAGGACCAATATAGTCGCCAGATTTAGTGACCAAAAATTCTAATTGAAAATTATTTTGCGAAGTGACTTATTGAAGAGGTTCTCCCAATTTGATTTTATGAAGGATTTATTGGTGAGAGGAACACCCATGTATTTGGAGGGGAGAGAGAATTATTAGAAGCCAAGAATTATGGTGATATTTTGTTGGATAGCCATGGGGTGTTAAAGAAGAATAATTTTGAATTTTCAAGGTTGATGGATGTTCTAGGGGATTCTGAAAAAAAATTGAGAATTTCTTTGAATGAATCAAATTCTTTGATTATGGGGATACCCATTAAAGATTATCATCCAAAAGTTTCTAGTGGGTTGAGGAGGGGGCATTGTTATGGAGATCAAGGCCAACGGGAAAATTATTAAGGTTCACAACCCTCAGGGTTCTACTCAGTCCTTCATCCATAATGACTAGAAGGAAGGGAGATACGGGTCTCCCTATCTTATTCCTCTGGAGAGAAAAACAAATTCTTGGAGGGAGAGTCATTGATTAGGATGGAGAAGAAGGCTCTAGAAATCCTAGCCATGATCCAATTTATACAATATTTATGGAAACAAAAGGCTTTAAAGACCTCCTTCATGTAATCCCAACTTAATTTTTCAAAGGCCTTTGACATATCAAGTTTCATCATCATGCCAGGCTTATTTTGAGTCTTGAGAGAGTGAATCAATTCATGCGATAGAAAATTTTTGTCAAGAATATGTCTACCTTCGACATGGCTAGATTGGTTATAATATATAAGAAGGGTAGAACCAATTTGATTTTATGGGATAGGACCTTAGAGATGATTTTGTAGATTAAATTATAGAGGGAAATTGGTCGGAAGTGATCTAGAGAATAATCATTTTATTCCTTAGGGATAATATTGAGGAAGGTAGCATTAAGAGCTTTTAGAATGGTTTTTTTGGTTCTGTAATCCTCCATCAGGGTGCAAACTTCCTCTTTTAAGAAAGGTTAGCAGGCTTTGTAGAAATAAATAATTAGTCCATCAAGACTGGGGGATTTCCCATTAGGCATGGACATGACATCCTCCTCCACTTCTTGCATTGAGACTTCCCTTAGAAGCATTTTACTATGGTATTGGTTGAGGATGGAAGGGATGTAGTGAGTAATTTCCATGATTGCTTGGGTTTTTTCAACCTTAGGCTCCTCTAGGAGCTTGCTGTAATATTCATTATCTCGTTCGATATGTCTTCATGGGTATTGATATTACTCCCATTTTTAGATTTTAGGCTAAGTATTTGGTTATGTCTCCTATGTTGAATCATTGAGCAATGGAAGAAATAAGAGTTGCATTCACCACACTTAAGCTAAGGGATTCAAGAATTTTATTGCCAAATTTTTTCCTCTTGTAGAAATTTGACTTCCCACCTCTTATGGAGGATCATTTTTTCCTCCTTCGTTTGGTTAGTGATCCCATTGTGAATGATTATTTGTTGAAGGTGTTCCATGCTTTGTTCCATATTTTTTTTGTCTTATAAGATACTTCCAAAGACTCATTTATTCTAGAATTTGATTTGATTTTTTATGTTCTTTACTTTTGCTAGAATTGGTACATCCTTGTGCCTAATTGGGTTTTTATGATTTCCCACCATTCCTTGAGGTTATCAATGAAATTGGGGTGCTCAAGCAAGAATGCCTTAAAGCGGAAGGGCAGATTTTTGGGGCTAGATGAGATGTGTAGTCTTAGAGTAATAGGCTAGTGATCCAAGCTCATTTGGGGGAGAATGTGAACTTTAGTCTCCTAAGAGGCCATATAAATGGCTTATGAGAGAAGGAATTTATTCAGCATAGAGAAAATTTGTCTTACCCCTCCTCTTCTATTGTTCCAAGTGTATGCGCCATTTACAGTTGGAATGTAAATCAGTCCCAACCTATCAATGGTCGCTTGGAAGACCTCTGAGTCTTTGTCCAGCTTGTGAATCCATCCTTTCTTTTATGAAATATTTAGGACCATATTAAAATCCCCTGCAATGCTTTTCTGGGGCAGAGGTATGGTATCAATGATTTTCATGAACGTGGTTAGCATTTGGATTCTCTTGACAGCCTTGTGGCGATCATATATATTTGATACACATATGTTATCATTAGAAACAATGATGTTTAGGACTATGGTGATGGAGCTTCTAGTTGCAACATATGATGATAGCTCATAGAGTGAACTCTTCCATAGAATTAGTTACCCGCCTGTAGAACCAATAGTAGAGTTTGCAAGGTAGCTATAGTTCTTGAAACACTCCTTTTGAAGAGTTTGAAGGTTCTCCATAGCAATATTAGTCTCTTGGATGAGAAAAATGTCTGCTTTGTTTGTGATGATCCTATGTTTTAGGATTCTTCTTTTTCTTGGACCGTTTAGGACTCTTTTATTCCAAGAGATATAATTCATTGATAAAATGGGGCAGTTGGAGTGAGAGATCTTACCTTTCCGTTTTTGAGTAATCTTGCTCCAAGTTCCTCGAGGAAATTGCCTATGGTTTTCCTTCCTCTTTTTCGGTTGGGTCATTTGGAGTTGTACTCCTCGACTATCATATTTGTGAGGATTCCTTTGCAAGCCAGGTCCTCTTGGAGCTTCTTGAATGTCCCTTGTTTTAGTTTTTATTTTAATAGGTAAGCTCCCTCTTTTTGGTATGTGCTCATCTGGTATGGTAGACAAGCCACTTTTTCCCCATTCTTCTCCTATGGAATTGAAATCGACTCCTTTGAGGGCTTCCTCTATAGCATGGTATTCAGGTGAGGTTTCTATCATTACTGGTTCCATATCGGTATCATCTCGAATATGGTCTTCCACTTCTTGCAAATGCTTGGAATGATCCCCTTGAGTTTGTATCTGACTTGCTCAGTTTTGGATTATCCTTTGATTTTCTTCCTCGGCGTGCTCACCTAGCATTAGTACTTCTTGGTATTCTTGTAGGGCGTTATATTTTTTTTGCTGACATCGTGATATTGACCTTCTTTCCCTTGATTCTTCCTATTATGCCTATTTTTTGGTATAACCTTGGTAATACCTTGTTCGTCTGACTTCTGTTGGGTTTTTTTGTTGCTTTGTTGTGCCTTGTTTTGTGGGAATTCTCTGAATAGGTGCTCGTATCCATGAAATTTCATACATCTAAATGGTATATGCTCATAGTCTATATTTTGGAGCCAAGCTTCTTCCCTAAAGAATAACTTGATTACCTCTGCTAGAGCACTTAAGACATCCATGTAAAAACATATTCTTGCATAGGAGACATAGTAACCATTTATGGTTCCCTTTGAAAATTTATGTATTGCCCCAACTCATCTCCTATTCCTTTTAGCACTAATGGTGAGAAAAATTCTGTGAGCAGTGAGTAGAGCCTTACCCAAATAGGGACTCTTATGAAATCCTGCTTTTCATGCGTAAAATTTTACTTCCATTACAACATATAGAGACTAGCCAAGTTGAAGAAGTATGGACCTCCTTCGATTATGAGATCTCTGTCTTCTAGGACGTGAAAAATGACTGTGAGGAATCCTTTCGATCCGAGTTGCAGTAAGATCTCTCCTTTAGGGAGCCATTTATTACGAATCCACCAATTCAATGATTTTTTTGTGGGCCATATCCTCATGAACTTGCAGATGACTGCATGCTCCTACATGAAGTCTCTGTAGGCTGCCACATCCGAATCATGAATTTCTAGCATCAGTATATTTTTCTTCCTTAGGTTTGCAGTTATTGCTGGATTTTGATTTAGTCCCTTGAGAGATTTCCGAATAGGTTTGGTGGGATGTAGCTTCATTTATTTCTTGTGAAGTCAAGGATTCCTTTGAAGCATTTCCACTTAAGACCTTGCCTTCTCCTGTGATTCTGCTTGCATGCTTGCTCGCTCCGGTAGATTTAAGGATTTTGGAGGAGTGAAAAGCATTGTAGGTACTAAGACTTGTGAAGAACGATGTTTTAGGATCCTTGTTCTTGCCTGTGACAACATCCTAAAATGAGGGGGCTCCAGAGCCACCTCCATCCTCTGTCATGGTTTGAGCCATGCACTATGACAAAATCCCTAGCAACAGAGTTGAGAGTTCACAACAACCCTGTACTCTTAGGTTCAAATTAATATCCATATGGTGTTTCCACTTAAATTCACTTCTCATTTGAATTAAATTTTCCTTCATATTGTTTTATAATAATTCTTTATGTATATTATTAATATTTTTTATGTTGATATGTTTTTTTATTTTAGAACAAGTATTTCATAATTTTAATTAGATTATCAATATTTATTAAGTGGACATTAGAGATTTAACCTCTATGGAATATGCTGGAATAATCATAATGGTATTCGAAGATCAAGGGCTAAGATTTATGTGCAAGTCATATCAACACACCTAATATTGGGCATGGGGTATTGAGAAGCCATGGTATGAACCCATGGTATAGTAATAAAAACTATTTACATGTTAAAAAATTCCATGGTAAAATGGGGTGAATCAATTTGTTGATTGTTACATATCTTTTAAAATGTATATATATTTAATTCATATTTAATGTTTTTTATAACTAGCCTAGATACATGTAAAGTCAAGTTCTACCAAGCATGCAAAGGGATAAAATATCTAAGATGAAAACATCTAGAGTGAAAGGCCATTGATAAGGAGATTTGATCGCTCTTTACAATATCGAGCTAAGTTGGATCTAGGCTAGTTTAATTTCTATTTTAAATAGACTATATTCCACATAAATACCATGGATCAATACCACAGGTTCTCATAAACTTAAAACTAAAAACTACCAATAAGTAACTTGACCAAATTAAATTTACCTTAACTACCAAACCAAATAATAAAATAATAAAATATATATATATATATATATTTTATTACTTTAATTTGAAATTGTTTTTATTTAAACCTAGAATTACTTTTATTCTATTTTGATCAAAATATTTAAAAGAACATTATATTACAATACCTTTACCATATATTAGATTGCAAAATCTCTCACCATAATTAACTATATCCAAATTAATTATCTCTGCCTTATATTGGTTGCAAAGCCCCTCTCAACTTAATTAACTATATCGAAGACTCTAGATTACTCAAGGCAGAGAAAAATCAAATGTCAAACATACTTGTGATTGCTTCATATTATGAGACCGTTGACATCAGCATATAAATATTCCAACCATACGGTGGCGCCGATAAAATCCGGCCTCAAAACGCAGACTTTCATTTGATTTGGTTCGATTCTGAGAAAGTAACGCATCTGCGAAATATCATGTGTTCATGTCAACTTGCCCTGAAAAATGCATTATACGTCTGTAATTGTTCAATGCACTTCGTCGAAGTTCCGTGTGAAGATCTTCGGAGCTTTTAGCGTTCAAAACACGAGGGGACTCCTTTATTGTATCCATCGCTGGTTTCCAATATCTAAACCTGCGTATTTTTTGCTCACCCAGCCCCAACCCCAACGTCTGGTCGTCTTCTTCATCTAGCTCCAGCTTTGGTGGCACAAATCGATCTGCTACTTTTTCCTGCAATTTATCGGATCTCTCGGCGCTGCCATTCCTAGAAGAAAATCCACATAAATGGTCAGTGCCGAGCGATGGAAGGATTCTGGAATTGCCAGAGAGCTTTGTCTGGCCGGACTTGCATTGGAATGCTAACAAATCAAGTGAGGCCATGTCGGAAGACGAGATTATACAACGCAGATATTTTTCCATGGAGAGAAGAACAGACAGGCTCGCAAATGTCAAACCCTCATTAGCACCGAGCGATGCAATGCGATGTCCAGCTTGGAGATTACTGAAGTGGCATAAAAATTGGCGAGGATTGTCGACCATCAGCTCTCCCACCTTAATTGCCTCCCTAAAGTCTTCAATGCTGTCATCGTCCCACCGTATATCTTTCGCGACCGCGGTGTTTCTTGCCTGTTTAGCACAGCACAGATGATTCCCCATGGAATCTTTCTGCTCGCTTTCAAGCTATTTCACAGCGCTCTTCTGAACTATCTATCTATCCGTGGCAACGACCGCTTGATTGAACGCAACGATAACGAATTTAAGCCCAACAAAATGACAATACGAGGCTTCTAAATGCCTGGAAGCGGAAATCCCGAAGAGGGAGGTTGTGGGTTTTGCTAAGAAAAAAATGAGGAGGCTGTAGGTCGAATTAAAGCAACTAGCCAGCGACCTTTATATATAGAATGGCTAGTGAGGACCTGTTCACGATTGAGACGGTTGCTGAAAATACACAGGAGAAACAGTAAAAGTTGATGGTACCAAGGCGCGTGATAAGTAGTAGTTTATCTACGAATTTGGCGCGTTCGAAGAGGTTGACTCAATCCATCTACCTTATGTGATCTTCGTTTGCTGCTCTCCGCACACCAAAACAAGGTTTGTAGGTATCGCACGGTATGGTATAAACGTACAGTTGTTGCAATGCTATATATATGATTTTACTGAAATTTTCAATTCTTAACTATAAAGGATTTGACAAGGTACTCAAAAGTTTCATTTCGTGTATATAAAAGGACTTGACCAGAAATTTGAAATTTTCAAATCAAGAGATTTTGACAGGAGTTTGAAATTTTCTTAATTTTCAATTAAGCTCAGAATTTTGGGGTTTTCAACTTTTCATGCATACAACACTAATATTATACTTTTCTCTGAGTCAGATATTCATTAAATCTTGTGTATGTGTTGACAGTGTAGGAGGAAATGTTCGAGTCGCTTAATTTCATGCATATTTATTATAATAAGAAATTGATCTCCGAAATTATTCTATCCCCAGTGGGCGGAAGAAAACAGACGTAACGATTCGATATTGTCATGCTGAAAAACCACTTTCTGAATTGACTGAGACTCTACAACTTTCCCGTAAAGAAAGTATAGTGGTAGTCCAATCAAAATCAAAATCAAAATCAATATATATATATATATATATATATATATATATATATATATATATATATATATATATAACTTCCGTGCCATATGACCCTATCCCTATGATGGCAAGCTCAGCATCCATTACACATGTGCCCCTTGATTACCCTTAAAATATTGTTTAACCTCATCTGAGACAGCGTTATAATCTTCTAAAATGTATATATTATTTTAGGATTATAGGTATGTATTTCAAGGCCCTTGATTGTCAATGTCATATCCTTTAAACTCATTCTAGTATTCTAAAATATATAAACTAGCTATTGCACCACACCATATGTTGCAAAAGAAACGCAGTGAGGAAATAGAATAGGAAAGAGTAGCTTAAAAGAAATAAGATGTTGCAAAGAAAGAACCATTATGGAGGAATGAAAAGAAAATTTTGCTTCCATGGAAGCAGGTAGTGAAAGCTTCAAATATATTGATGATAAGACTTATCAACCAGAAAAATTTGTTATAGATATTGAAATAGGAAATTGCTGGTGAAAACATATATGTAGACCAACATAATCTGTTCACATATACATAAATTTTGTTATAGATATTGAAATAGGAAATTGGGGGTGAATATCCTTTGGTGACTAATAATCCTCCTAAAGAAGCATGAAATGAGCATGTAACTCAACAAAGATATTTTAAATACATTCAAGTACAATCTATCTTGCATAGATGAAAATAAAGAGAAATTTTATTAACAAAAATAGAGTTTACTCCATGTTCATCTACATATCCTAACAAGCAACACAACTCCTAACAAGGAACACAACTACTACATGAGCTACTCACAATCCTTAATGAAATACTAAAAGTTCTTCCACAACACTAATCAAGTATCTAAAGAAGCCATCATCACTCAGTCACCATATAGGTAACACCTTGGGGAAATGTGTTAGAATTGTATATACAATAACTTATACAAAGGATATAAAAATCTGTTATAAGCCATGCAATTGCTACATCAATTACTCACCATATATGTAACGTCTCAGGGAAATATGTTAGAACTGTATATATAATAGCTTATACAAAGGATATAAAAATCTATTATAAGAAATGCAACTGCTACATGAACTACTCACAGTCCTTAATGATATACTCAAAGTTCTTCCATAATACTAATCAAGTCCTTAATGATATACTCAAAGTTCTTCCATAGTACTAATCAAGTGCGTAAAGAAGCCATCATCACTTCCAAAATGACATATTTAAACATACAAGGTGTAAAAAATGAATTTGTTTCATAAAATTTAATAGAATCATGTGCTTAGATCTAAGATACAGTTCTTAAACTCCCAAGCCTCTTCTTGATTGAAAACACCCTAAAATGATAAGATATAGATGAAGAGAAATAATTTAAAAACTTCTTGGCACAACTGTTACATAATAATTTGATGCACAACTTGTATAGTAGTAAATGTTAGCTTGTAACACGTCCAAATAAAACAATTGAAGTAAATACTACAAGTTGGTTTTCAATGCATTTATGTAATCAAAATAGAGCTAGGAACTTTTAAACACTACTACTTTGAAAATTAGAAGAATCTTCATGCCTGGTTTTCCAAGCTTGCCGTGAATAACTTCATGGATCACTTGGATCAACACTGTATTTCTTTCACCATTATCTAACAACCTCGAGACAAAATGAGTAAGAAATTTTTGAATGGAAACACCTGCATACATATCACAAACATTAGTCTGCTTGAAATATTAATTTATTAGATTTATATCAATTCTTGTAAACTATTATAAACATAGAAATAGAAAGACTGACTTAAAAAATGATAAAATAACTTGTCATCAACATAAAACTGAAATGATTAGCATATATCACTGCAGACATTGTTACAGATTTCATGAATAACCAGTTTTTCATGGAATAGGTGGTATGTACCAGGAATAAAGGATATTAAAATCTGTCTACTACAAGAACTATTCATAGTCCTTAATGATATACTCAAAGTTCTTCTGTAATACTAATCAAGTGTCTAAAGAAGTCATCATAGCTTCAAAAATCACATATTTAAACATACAAGTTGTAAAAATTGAATTTGTTTCATAAATTTTAATAGAATAATGTGCTTAGATCTAAAATATAGTTCTTAAGCATTGAAGCCTCTTCTTGATTGAAAACATACTAAACTGATAAGATATAGCTGAAGAGCAAGAATTTAAAAACTTCTTGGCATAACTTCAATAACAGTAAATGATATATATATATATATATATATATATATTAAAAATTAAAATTAATTTATTTGAATATATTAAATAAATAATTATTAATTTAATAAATAATTTTATCAAGAAAAGGCAACGACCATGTTACAGCCAAATCTTAATGCTATACTGTTTTCTTGAGCCTTACAAATCATGAGGCCTATGTCAAAGTTAAGTTAAATACCTTGATTTTCTACCTTCAAAATCGAAGGTTGTTTTGGTGCAATTCCTCATATTTAATCTTAATCACTCCTATACCTATGTATTATTTGCTTCATGATCTCTTAGAATATTCAAAAGATCACATTGTTCTTTACCACTTATGTCTGTCGTGTTCCTGTTTTTTTAGTATCGCTTATGTGAAGTATCACTGATATGTATGTAGAGGTGGCTGTCATCACTTCAAGAGGAGTAAAAGTAAGGCAATTGAGAAAATAAAGTCAACTCCAAGAGAGATTTGGTAGCATTTATGGAGTTGGCGAACATATCTTGCTGTCTCGCATTGGCTACTCAACATATATTTCTTGATCTTTTGTAGAAGAAATGAATTTTTATTTAGCTTATATTACATTAACCATGAAATTGCCAACATTCATGGCACACTTTCCATCATATTTGTAGAGAAAATTATACCAGAGTATCACACTTTTATTATCAAAGCTAAATTTTATTTCATCACTTACGAGCAGTAAAAACATGTTTATTGAGAAAACAAATCCAACACATTTGTAGAGAAAATTATAACACAATATCACACTTTTCTTATCAGAGCTAAATGCTCTTATATGCAATAACGATGGATTTCATCACTTAAGAGTACTAAAAACATGTTTATTGAGAAACAAACGCCAAGACATTTGTAGAGAATATTATAACACATTATCACACTTTTCTTATGAGAGTTAAATGCTCCTTTATGCAACAACGATGGGTTTGATTAGTTCAAGAGCAGTGTAAACACTTTTATTTAGAAAACAACTCTAGCAATGAGAGAGATTTGGAAGCAACTGTTGATTTGGTGAACATGTATTGCTCTATGGTTTTGGATATTGGGCATAGCTTTCTTGATCTTGTATACAAGCTTATACTGCATTAACCATGAAATTGTTAACATTTAGGGTGGAGGAGGGATGAGGAGTGTTAAGGTCAAAGCTAGAATAAGAGGAGAATGAAGAATCTTGTTTGGGACTTGAGATAGATTCATTCTCTGCACATCTAGAGTAAAACCTAATAAAACAAAACTCACCATACTTTGAATGTTTTAAATAAATATCTTAAAAATTAGAATATCAATTGAATACATTTTACTCAATTACACATTTTACACTATTCATTTAAAAAATACAAATACAAATTAGTATTTTAAATAAAATTAGTAAAACACATTTAACAATATTCATTTTAAAAAAATAGAAATACAAATTACTATTTTAAATAAAAATAGTACAAAGAATCACTTTAATTACCATGGCCCTCATGTACCTTCCTCTTATTACTTTTTAAATACCCGATGTTTGTAACTTATTCTTAATCAAATAGTGTCAATTTTGTAAAACTATAATCTGCAAGTATCAATTTTTGTAGCTTTGGTGGAAGGGTAGAGTATCTAAATTTCCTTATCTTTTAAGAATCATCCTCAATTATTGTACCACCCACCTCGACATCCAATCTAAACATCTTAGGTTATTCTAAATTTATCAAGAGTATAGAATTTCTAGGGTGGTGTTTTATGTGCACTAAAATTCCCATGGCATCCATCACTATGTATGGGGTCCATTGCAACCTTGGATATATTCTATGAGAACCATAGGAACATTTGATTTTACACTGTGATCTCCTCAGCATGGGTGGGGGTTTCAAAAATTGAGAGTAAATTGAGCAGTTATTGTTAGAAATTGTTGTATAAGATGGAAACTTTGGATGGTTTTTAGACACTATGGATGTCATAAGATATATCTATTTTGAATTTTTTAGTGTCTCTGGCCACCATACATCTAATAGGATCCATTTCAACTGAGAACGTCAATACATCACTATGTGAATGATAACTTGTGACATCTCTAGCCATTTTATTTGATTGTGGATCAAGCTATAAACTAATAACTTGTGAAATCCCTATCAATTTTCTTTGAATACATCACTATGTGAATGATAACTTGTGACATCTATAGCCATTTTATTTGATTGTGGATCAAGGTATAAACTAATAACTTGTGAAATCCCTACCTATTTTCTTTGATTGTGGATGGGGTTATAAACTAGAATGTAATCTCTCTTCAGAAGACTGTACAATATATATTCGATGGAGGGAAAGGTTATGATAAAACTTGTACAAAAAACCCCTTAGGGTTGTCTCAACTTACTCTATTGTTAATTACATAGTGTCAATTTTGTAAAACTATAATCTATAGTAAGGACTAAGTGGACTAAGTGGATTTTATCTTTTGTAAGTTTTGTTTAGAATTGAAAACTAAAAAGCAATTATAAAAGCTAAAATTATGTAGTGAAAAACTTTGTTTAAAATTTCAGAATAAAAAGTTGAGTAAGTTTGACATCATATAATATGAAAATTGTTTATGATTATAAAGTGAAAAACATGTAAGATTTTTTAGCTACAATTAGGTAACTAAAGATATGTCTATAGTTTTTTTGAATGGAAGAAATTTGATATTCATTAACAAAAAAAAGAGTATGTATGTAGTTAGAAACTGTTATGTAGTTAGAAACTATTACAATTAAGTAATTACAGGTAAATTTAGTGTTATTTAATAAATGAGAATTATGAAAATTCATCATAATTGCTCAAGATAAACCATGTCCTATAAAATAATTTAGAAATTTAAAAAATAATCACATATTTTAAAAAATTTCATTATTAATTTTTTTTTTTTTTTGTATATTAAGAAATACTACTCATGAATAATAATAAAATTGTAACATAAATATTATACAACAAAAAAACCATGTATTTTTGGAATAGTAAAATAGTTGTAACAAAAATAATATAGAACAAAAAACACTATGTATATTTGGATCTATGAAAATTTAGAAACATTTTATTAACTAAAATTTTAAAAGAATAATGGCTATACACATTTAAAAATAGTTCTATTAAATAATTAGTTTAGATCTATATTAGTTTAGATCAATTCTCTTTTCACTCTAAAAGATGTTTGCATATCAAGATATATGATCCCTCTTGGCTCTTGGTAGATCCAAAGTTAAGATTGATCTAGACAATATTAATTTCCCTCTTTAAATAAACTACATTCGACGTGAATGCACTGTTTTTATAGTTTATGATTATTTTATTTCTTATTTTCATTTTTTATTGTATTTTAATTATTGTAAGAATATAGACCTATATTTCACTGGCAATAGATTAAATGATTTTATTTTAATTTTAATTGATATTTTTCTCATTAAATGATTTTTATTTTATTTTTTATTTTTTAATTTTAATTAATATTTAGTAAAGAATTTTAAAAATTTCATTGATTTTATACCTGGAATTCTATTGTCTTACACACACACCCACTATATATATATATATATATATATAACTTAAAATCATCATATTATTTCAAATTATATCATCAAATTATAATTAAAAAATAATTTCGCTAAATTATCGTGCTCCCACTTCATCATAAGTCTTTCAAATAATTATTTATTCATCCTATAGACATATTAAAAAATAAGTGCAAAGGTAATTCGTAAAAATGATTTATCTTATTATCTCAACTATCTTACATCATCTGTATTATAATAAACGTGATGGTCACTTAAAATCCGTATATTATAAACTACATGATTGATAGCTTTTGGTAAATGCGGATAATTTACAATAAGATAAATAAAAATTAAACTATTAAAGTATAATTTTATTCTAAATTATTATTATTGATTATTAATTTTTTTATATTTTAATAAATTTAAAAAATTTAAAAATATGGAATATTACTAGATTTTTGGCTTCTGTGATACATCAATAAATTAAGAAGAAATTGTTCGGTAAAAATCACATTAACATGAACAAAGTCGACGTGTTTCGAACCAACCAGTGTGGTTCATCAACAGGACTAGGTGAGAGATCAGATCAGTAGTTAAGTTTAAATAGATGTAGGAGAGGCAAAGAAAACCGTTAAAAACAGCTAGTTTGACTACAAAATCGAAAACAATTAGTTCTATTAATTAAAAAATAATAAAATACCGCTAGTTTGAATATTCAAACCAAAAGCTTAATAAAAAATAAAAATAAATAATTTTTTTTTTTTTTTAATATCAATTTTATATTTTAATTATTTAATTTTTTATTAATTGATTATACAAATATTATTTTATTATAATTATATATTAATTTATGAAAATCTATAGAAAAAAATAAAATTAAATAAAATTAAATTAACTTAAATAAAATAAAATAAATAAATAAATTAAATAAAAAAATAAACAAATAAAAAATAAACTAAAAAAATAAAAAAATAAAAAATAAAAAAATAAAAATAAAAAAATAAAAAATAAAAAAATAAAAATAAAAAAATAAAATAATAAAAAAATAAAAATAAGAAATAAGAAATAAATAAATAAATAAAATCAAATAAATAAATAAAAATAAAATAAAATAAAATACAATCAATAAATAAATAAATAATTAAACATTAATCATAATAATAATAAATAAAATTATAAAAATAATAATATAAAAATATAAAAATAAAAATAGTTTCATTAATTTACAAATTTAATTACAAAAAGAAACGGCTAGTTTGAATATTCAAATTAATCGTTTAATTAAAAATTATTATTATAAATAACAAATTTTATTTTTATTAATATTGTTAATTGATTTTTCAAAATACAAATATTATTTAATTATAATTATATATTATTAAATTTTAAAAAAAAAGCGTTTAAGAATATAAGGCAGGGATCCAACACCTGCTTATATTCCAACCAACATCTCTCTTGAGATTTATGGACCTTTTTTAAATTTCAAGGGCCTCTCTTAACTTACGTTGATGAAAATGATCAATCCTGTGAACCATAGGGATGGAAAAGGGGTCTATCTTATTCCTTGTTCATGTGGGACACCTTACATTGGTGAAACGGGTAGGTCCATTAGGCAAAGGATATGTGAACATGCAGCTGACCTTAGACATGGCAGGCCCTGCACCTCTGCCCTAGCTGAACATGTGGAAAAAACTAACCATCATATCTGCATCGAAGAGGCTAAGGTCTTAGCCAGGATTGATCATTTTCATCATTGTAAGTTAAGAGAGGCCCTTGAAATTGAAAAAAAGCCCATAAATCTCAATAGAGATGTTGGTTGGAATATAAGCAGGTGTTGGATCTCTGCCTTATATTCTTAAACGCTTATTTATTTATTTATTTAATAATATATAATTATAATTAAATAATATTTGTATTTTGAAAAATCAATTAACAATATTTTTTTTTTTCTAAATAAGACTAAGTTCTATTACTGTAAGAAGATATAGTACATACAGAGGTGAGCCTTCTCAGGCCGGATGAGTTTCAGCAAAATAACAAAATAGGCGCTGCCCACAGTGGGAAACCAGCGTGCTAGGAGTTTGTTTGCTGCCTCACAGGAGGAAACCAGCATTATACAAAAAATACTATGAGTGTAACTTTTTGGACCGTCAGTAAACTGCGACCTATGACAATAACAGTGAATATATGGGCCCGCTGGCCAGAGATTCTGAATATTCCATCTGGACCAAGACTCTGGCATGAAAAAGACAAAAAAACTGAGAATTCTAAATACCATAATCGTCGGAGGGAGATTCTTCTTCGATACGGCATCCAAATTCATAATCCTCATTGTCCTGGGCTTGATTTGCTGTTGCAGCTCCGTCGTTCTGCGCCATGTGGATGCTTGGGCGACCAGAGCTGCTGCCACCCTGCTTGTCTCGCTCTGCCCCGCTTGAGCCTATCTGCATATCTGAGCGGAGAACATGGTCAGCTTCAGGAGGGCGGAGCTGAGGACCCGGAGAAATTGAAGAAGAGCCGAACTGAGGAAGCTCCTTGAACTTAACTGAAATTGTGGCGACCACCATGGGCTGAGAGGTGAGGCAAGGAAAGTGAAACAGGGTCGTCTCAGGATTAGCAAGGTGGGCAGCTACAGCAGTGCGAGGTTCAGTGGATGAAGGGTGAAGAGAGGGACCAGGCGGAGGAGAGGGAGGGCGATGGGGCGGCATGGTGCGGCGCCTGTTCGAGGCACGAAGGGAAGCGCGCTGAGGAGAAACAGAAACCGGAGAGCCCGAGTTGGAAGGAGACCGACGCCTGGAGGTAGACCGAGCTCGGGTGCTGCCTCTGCGGCATCTGAGCCGGTGCCTGAGCCTAGGCATGATCAAACGAGGAGAATGCAGCAGTGGCTGAGAGAAGTGCTGCGAATTCCGCAGAGGCGTGAAGTTCAGGGGCGGACCTGCAAGAAGACAGAAAGAGCTCTGAGAGAAATGGGAGCCCGGTGTGAATTCCACGCAGCAGTGGATGCTACATCTTCTGCCCAAGGCAGTCCGTGTGCTGGCTATCGTGGCTTCCGGAGAACAGCCAGAGCCGAGAGGCGCAATGGAGAAAAGCATTGTTACAACCCAGAGGTAAGGCGAAATGCAGCTTCGAAGCATCGAGAAGGCGGTTAATCTCCTGCAGGTGGAGGACGGCAAAGCATAATGCGGGAGTTCTTGGCATCCCCACCGGCTTGAATGCCAA
This sequence comes from Pinus albicaulis, assembly GCA_034641835.2. Lineage (NCBI taxonomy): Eukaryota > Viridiplantae > Streptophyta > Pinopsida > Pinales > Pinaceae > Pinus > Pinus albicaulis. The sequence goes on along the minus strand of CM076584.1, from coordinate 1,670,042,541 downwards.
GTAGGGTGGTGTGCCATGGAGTTATTACAACCAGAGTGCATTGAATGCTGAAGGCCGGCGTCCTTGTGGGTTTGGCACGCGCCGGCTCGCATTTCATTATCAACAACCATCACCCGCATCCGGGTAATCAATTAACAATATTAATAAAAATAAAATTTGTTATTTATAATAGTAATTTTAAATTAAACGATTAATTTGAATATTCAAACTAGCCATTTCCTTTTGTAATTAAATTTGTAAATTAATGGAACTATTTTTTTTTTATATATTTTTATTATTATTTTTATAATTTTATTTATTATTATTATGATTAATGTTTATTTATTTATTGATTGTATTTTATTTTATTTTATTTTTATTTATTTATTTTTAATTTTTTTAATTTTTTTATTTGTTATTATTTTATTTTTTATTTTTTATTTTTATTTTTTTATTTTTTTTAGTTTATTTATTTATTTTTAATTTGTTTATTTTTATTTTTATTTTATTTATTTATTTATTTATTTTATTTGATTTAAGTTTATTTTATTTTATTTGATTTTATTTTTTTCTATAGATTTTCATAAATTAATATATAATTATAATAAAATAATATTTGTATAATCAATTAATAAAAAATTAAATAATTAAACCATAAAATTGATATATAAAATTTAAAATAAATAAATAAATTATTATTTATTTTTATTTTTTATTAAGCTTTTGGTTTGGATATTTAAACTAGCCATTTTTTATTATTTTTTAATTAATAGAACTAACTATTTTCAATTTTGTAGTCAAACTAGATCTGATCTCTCACCTAGTCCTGATGATGAACCACACTGGTTGGTTCGAAACACATCGACTTTGTTCATGTTAATGTGATTTTTACCAAAAAAATTCTTCTTAATATAGAATATATAGATATAAAAAGTTGAATAATATTTATTGATATATATTTTTTAAATAAAAATAAAAATATATATAATTATTATTAAAACAAGTCTCAATTTTTTATATTAGTTATTATTAAAAATATTTTATAAAAATTAAATCTTTCTCATTTACTTCATAATTAAATGAAATTATAAAATTTCTATTTCAAAATAAATACATAATTATTACTCAGAAAAATAATTTTAAGAGAATTTTATAACTTGAAATCTTAAAATTTAAAACTAATATACTTTATTTTGTGAGCGTTTTTATTTTTGAGAATGTATTTATGAGTAGATTTATTTCATGTACACGAACATAGTGCACAACATGGCACAAGAGGTTCTAAAAAATTATTTCAAATAAGAGGATTCCACAAACATGCCATGTCCAGCCTATATTGTTGGGGATTAAAGTAAAAAATCATAATGTGTTATTACATTTATATTTAAGGATAATAAAATATACACCATAAAATAAAATTATGATAAGATTAAAAAAGGGTTGATATATTAAAAGCATCTTTTCATGTCTTATATACATTCAAATTAGATGAAATTTTCATATTATTTGTCAAAATACGTAACGTTTAGAATATTTTACATAATTTTTCAATTCCTCAAAACTATAATGATTTTATGCTTTTTAATGAAAAAATTAAAATCTAAATAATTGCTTATATTTTTTATACCATATTAGACAAATGGAATATTAATCATCACCGTTTATTGGGTATAAACACCTAAATCAAAAGGAAAACTATGACCTACTATGAATAGTTAATAAACATAAACGCTTATTTTGTTTTTGATAAATAATATTAATTGTGGTTAGCCGTAATATTATTCCTCTCCATAAAGATAAATAGTCTCACTTTGGAAAAGGGAGCCAAGACAAAAATAATTCCTCTCCTTAAAGATAAATAGTCTAATTTGGAAAAGGGAGCCAAGAGGGTGGGACAAAAGAAATTGTAAGGGAACCTTGTGAACTTGTACCAAGTTGGAGGAAGCCCAAGAGAGGATAATTATGTTGTAAGCTTGTGAACCTCACACAAGATATTCTTGTGTGAGGTAGAATGCTACAAAGTAAAGGGTTATTGAGCTAGTTGGCTGGTGGAATCCCAGAGCGTAGCCTCATGCTCAGTTGAATTGCTAGACTAAGACTTGGTAGGCTTCAAGAAGAGTCTTGGAATAGACGTGTTACGGTTGTTGTTCAGATAAATTTCTAGAAATGCAAACTGGCTGATTTCTTGTAGTGGATATTGTACTCATTGGTTGGGTGGAGCACTCTCTTTTCTCGTGATGTTTTGGATGGTCCAAACAGTTAATGAAATAGAGAAGTGGAAACTACACTAAGTATCTACATTGTTTTTTGTTTGTCAATGGATTGTTATATAGTGTGTAATTTATCAAAAAATGATGTTCTATAGTTCCCTGTAAGACTGTGTAATTTGTTGAAGAATTATGTTCTAAAGTACTATGTAAGAAAGTAATTTGTTGAAGAATTTTGTTCTGCAGTATTATGTAGGACTGTGTAATTTCTTGAGAAACCATGTTGTTTTTATGTAAGTATAATAATGGGGGCTTAGGTTACACCCATGCCAGGGCCGTCAAAATTAAACCAACTAGTAGTATTCCTAGCCCTTATTGTTTGATTGGAGAGGAACAATAGGTCCTAGATATTAGGTCCCACCGTAACCCTAGATAAATATGGAAAAATATAAGATATCAAATGTAAATAGATTAATTAATTATGTATCAATTTAAGAACTTGATAACAAAGGCACTATCTGCAAGACTGGTCCTACAATATAAAAAAACTAAAAAAATCATAACAATATGAATTGAACCATCGATAGGAAATAAATGTCTGCACATATGCAAACAACACTTCAATTAACAATTTTAATAGAACAAGAAACAAAATTTGTATGTATATACATTGAACAACGAAAATTCAACCTGACAAGCTTGATTTCACACAACCACATGTTGGCAGTGCTAACTAAGTACTATGTTAAAACTAAGAATGGAAAACTTAACCATAATAAATAATGAGTCTTGACAAGAAACAAAGGAAATTATTTATGAATTAAAAGAAAAATCACAAACCCTAAACCATAGGGTTTAAGGAGTTAATTCAAAAGAGAGTTCAAATAACAGTCTCTAATTTATGTAGGAATTTCATAATTTTGAGTAAAGTTAAATAGGACCAAAGGTCGCAATCTGGAATCGACTAAAAGTAAGAGTTACATAATTTGTTGCATGGGTCAAACTACTACAAAATATAATTCATAAGGGAGCTACAACTGACTAGGGACTTTAGAGACCGTCATACCCTAAGCTATGGAACCACATTTCAATTTACACCAAATGTAAATGACTCAATGAATAAACTAACTCGTGTCGTAGACCTTGAACACATCCTAGCTACCAATAGCCTATGACATGTAACAAAGAGATAATTAAGAAAGAACCTGAAACCCATAAAATATTGCAAGAGTTAATTTTTGGTAAAGGGTTTTTTCTAGAATGCCAACTTGTAAGAGAGAGAAATTGAACGATAAATTAGTAAAGTCATTTTTTATGTGCCAAAAAAAAAAAAAAAAGGAACTGACGTAGGTAAATATAGAGGAGGTATACTTGTACGATGGCATAGGGGATGACTCTTGTTCTTCGAAGAACCTGAGAAAAAATCATTGGAACCAATGTGAGTGTTATGCAACCAACTCAAAAAATAGAAGAAAATATAGATCAATGACTTAAAAATTATCCACTTTGAGGGCAAATTCCCCTTTACAATACATAATTTAAAAATTCTTAGATGATTCAAATTAAAAAACCCACTTTCGATATTTAAAAGTCTAAGGGGTCACAATATCATCAGAGCCTACATCATAATAATAATTTAAGGGCACAACAATAACAACAATAGGCTTCTATGGGGCACGATAATAAAAATATGGTGACTACATGGGCACAAAAATAATAATTAGGGTGATACACCAACAATAACAATAAGGGGCAACACTAGTATTGTAGGGACCTAACATGCCCCTCTCCTTCAAAAAAGTGTTGACATCAATGCTTGAGTAGTTATATATGCTTCTATGTAAAATTTTCATCCTCCCATGTGCAATATTCAATGGGTAAGTTCTTCCACTTGATGAGATACTCTAAAATTGATTGATTTCGTAGCTATCTAGTTATTGTTTTTGTGACTTCTTCATGTTCTAATATTATTTTTCCTTCCTCGTCGAGTTCTAGAAATATTGTTTGAGCTGGGATCTTATCACTTATAACCTTCTTTCAACATGAAACATGGAAAATTGGGTGCACTCGAGAAGATGCAGGAAGCTCCAATGTGTATGCCATAGTACCAATATTTTGCAACACCTTACAAGGACCATAGTACCAAAATTTTGCAACACCTTGTAAGGACCATAGTACTTTAGAGATAATTTATTATCCTTCTAGGATTGCTGGAGGGGAATTTGTTTTTATGGCAGTAGATGTAAAAATACCCAGTCTCCTACATAAAAAATTATTTCGTTGTGATGTGAATCTTTCTGCTGTTTCATTCAATTTTGCGCCAAAGTGAGGTTATCCTTTAAGAGTTGGAGAAATTGTTGTTGATGTTAAATGTGATCTTCCACTGGTTGAACCTTAGAAATTTATCTTAATTATAATATGGTCGACGATGGATGATATCCATAAAGTGTCGTAAATGTGGTCATTTTTGTTGCAAGATGGAAGGAAGTATTATACCACCATTCAGCCAGAGGTAACCACTTGACCCATTGTGTTTGTTTAGCAGATACAAAGCAACGAAGATATCCTTCCAAACATTTTTTCACTATCTTAGTTTTCCCATTAGATTGAGGATGATAAGATGAGCTATGAGCTAGTTGTGTACCCAGACAAGAAAATAATTAGCTTGTTGGATTATTTCAAAGTTGTGTTCTAGGATCCTTCAGGAAACATCATTCTTAGCACCTCAACATACTATAATTTGAGATATTGTCCCAGGTTGTACAAAACCACCTTGCTGACATCCCAAAAATCTTCATGGAATGCCAATAGTTTTCAAACTCCTTTTCAAAGTACCAATTTTCGAATGCAAATTTTAGATCTACGTTTTTTAACAAACCCTCGACTCTCAACAATTTTATCTCTTATATCTCCTCTCTGCAATATCCAATTCCATGGGAAAACTGATAATATTTTTCACACACCAGGAAAGCACCATTTTCCACACATGAGTCACCAGGAAAGTGCTATAGTAGAGGTCTCAAAATTGGCACACAATCCCATGCTCAGTCTGCACCAATTCCCAAACATACCTATTTCAATAGCAACATGAGTCGGTCCCACTCGATCTACCTCTTCATCCAAATCATCCTCATCACAATTGGTCTCAATTGACCTCTATGACCACAAAATGAACCTTTCTCTCTGCCTCCAAACATAAATTGGCCTTCACACGACCTCTAAGAAGAAATTCAACTCGACTTCTCACAACCTTCAATAATTGAGCCTTTTCAAGGCCTCTTGCATCAGGCTTTCCCTACCTTTAACTCTCCTTCAATGTTGCCTTCAGCACTCGAGCATAGTCGGTGTTCAACACTGCACTGCACATTATCCTCCATGCCAACACTTCGACTCTTTTATTTCCTTTTTTGTAGAATACTTCGGCTCTTCTACAATGCGACACCACCACACTTCGATTGTGCTTGGTCATTCTGACCTAAACTTCATTTCCTCCTCTTCAATTTCTAAATGGAAATCGACCTCTACAACTTCGAGCCAGCAACACTCAGACTTGTATAAAAATCTCTACACGATAGCGATGATACCACGAAAAAATGATCACAAAAAACCTGGTTCGGCCATTTACAGGTCACAGAGCTGCAACAAAACACAACCATCTTCTCTAACTAACACTTATGTGACTCCTCCCTACGTTATATTATTAAATTAACAGTTTCCAATGTGGAAACCCTCTACTTTTTGACCAATCGACTAATCTTCCTCTTCTTGACCAAAAGGATGATGCTTCCTTCGACCTTAGTCTGGCACTGATCAACAATATACTCCTCCTTGACTCAAACAGTCACTCGTTTAACAAATCAAGAAACCTCATCCACCAAAAAGTGAACACATACCTTTATTCTTCACAGGATTTATCTAGGCCATCTGGTAAGGGAGTGAGGCCCAAAGCAACTCTGATACTAACTAAAATTTTGTAAATGCACCCACAAATTATATATTCATATCAAATAATTATACAATATAAATACATGAAACTATGTCTCGAGATAGGTAATCTATCTTGGACATTCAATCTCTTAGTTAAGTAAATACCTTAACCATACAACAATATAAGAAGCCAACTAGTTGGTGAGAATCTCTTGACCAACCAAACCTCAACAAAATCCTAACTAATAGGAACAAACTCATTCTAGTATAAATGAGCACACTCGAGACAAGCAAGAATTATATTTCCAAGTCACTTTTAATGAGATTGAGATTATTGCTAAAAATAAACTAAAATAATTGCTTCCTTAAATTAAGACACAGTAATTCAAGGAAGGAAAAATAACTTTAATTTCGATTTGAATGAAAAACTTCATTAATTAGAGTTGTTCGATATCTTCCCAATATTTGAATAAATGTAATTCATTTCCTAGATTGTATTGAGATTAGACCTATATTTTCTACTAACAAGTTAATAGACTTTACACTGTTAAATTTATAGTGTTTAACGAAAAATGTTCCATCCACAACTTCAAAAATTCTAATACCAAAACTTTAAATATTACAAATTCTTCCGAATAATGGAAAAGCTAGAACTTAAAAATGCAGCACACATCCCTTTCGAGCATGGAGGAGGTTAATGGAAAAATTTGTTATCGAACTAAAAACTAAGTGGTGACATTAATTCTGGAACCTATATTTCCAAGATTTTAAATTTAGTTTAAATTAAAAACTAATTTTCCCATTATAATACAATATTATTGTCTTTTGTTTCACGCTCTCTCGGCCAGCCTGTGCGGCAGCCCAACAACTGCCTAGTTTGTTTACCGGGACCAACATTCTTGAACCACGTACTTCAGCTTTCCCCCTATGCAAATGAAAGTTGAGATATATCCGTAACAATCTCCTTTGTTAAAGAATTATGGATTAAAAAAAAACTAAGAACAAGACTAGAAGCAACTCTATCAAGTCAAATTCAAATATGCAATCCGAATTTCGATGAAGAATAGTTACATAGGTTGAATCGCAATAATCCACCATTTAATATTGATAATTAAATTATAAAATAAATATACATATTCATTTTGTTTTTCCTATTTTCATAACTAGCAATTTCACTAAATGTTGCAAAAAAATCATCATAAGTGGATAGCATATGAAAAAACCATAAATGAAGAGTGATGTGATATGTTATTGTCCCTTATAAACACATAAAACATAATATATTGCAATACACTTACTAATACATTGATTCATTTATCTTAATTACATTAGTTAAGATTGTTAATAATGTACTCCTTTAAAATTATTAATATCGACCTTGAATTTGGAAAAGTGAGATAATTATTGTATGTAATGTACGGGGAACATCTTTCAAAACATATTACACACACTGGTCTCCATATTTATAGCACAAGGCTTGAATTCATTGAATATAGTCATATTCACATAATATTGTACTTCATACTTCCAACACATAAAACAAAAACATACACATTTTATAAGCCACGCTAATAATATGTTCACTTCATGTAATATGGACCCATTCACAAATCATTCTAGCATGAAACATGCAGATGTATATCATTATATAATTCATAAAGCATTCTCATTTCACACAATAAAATATACAACCACGATTTGGGATCGTACATAATTAATCCCTAGTTATTAAAACCCTCACAAATGCACAAGATTTAGCTCATACTAAAACTCTCACAATGCACAAGATTCAACAATCAAGCTAAAACCCTCAAAAGCCATTGTATGTCATCTAAACCGAGGGGAAAAAACTTTCACAACCTCTTAGACAATTTTTTTTCCATCTAGATATTCAGCTTAGCCAAGGAGCCCAACCATGCATGCATAATGCACTACCGTTGGAGAAATGAAATAATATTGAACAATTGAATTGAAATATTTCTTGCACTCATGAACCAAGCCTGCACGCTCCATGTAAACAAAAGAGAAACACAGGTGATGTAGTTTGGAAATATGTCCATCATAGGAATTTGGAGAAAAAGAGAAATGGCCTCCCAACCAAGACCATGGATTCCATAAGCAACAATTATTGCACTTCATGACACCACAATTTTTTCTAAACAACTAATCAACCACTAAAGTACCGCAGTTGGTATATGTGTCAATTAGGGTTGTTATTGTAATAATATATCCACTTTTAATTGTAAAACCACGAATCAAATTACATTGTTTCTGAGATGATAAATGAGCACATTACAAGAGCACGCTTACGAAAGTGATTGAGTTAGGTTTCACATCAAACCCATTTTGGGTATACCCACCAATCATTGTACCCCAGGAAATTATATTTTTATTAGACATCTAATGGAAAAAATTTCATGCAATCTCTATAACTCGACATTTAGCATATTATGATAGCATTCAACACTCAAAAATCTGATTCGAAGTATCTTCTAATTGTGAAATCATGGATCCACTTGCAACCCCTAAATTTGCACATGTCATGAGAATAGTTACCATATACCATAGAACAATTATCATGGTGCAATAGTCTGAAGTCACATTTTTTTTTTTCAGGAAAAAGAACAATTGAATGATGTATTAAAAAATAAAACATGTTTACATTTTTAGAAATAGAAATATTTCAATGATACCATCATAAAGTTGATAAATGTATAAGGCCACATCCAAATACAATTCATCTAAATAAAAAACAAGTACTAAACAAAAACTACAGAACTCATATCAATAGAATCAACAAAAGATATTGAAAATCACACATATACAACCCACACATCTGACATTATGGAGTGACGGGAGAATTGAGAAAACAACGCCCACCGTCAAAGAAAAAACGGAGATGAAGCGATTGTCCACCAACATGAGCCAACAAATAAATCCTTAACACCATCGAATGTCCATTGAATTTCGAAAGTGACATATTAAAGTCAAAAGCCTTGACTGTTGGTATTGTTGTAGATTGTCCATCATCATCTCTCCCACGTTAAGTGTGTCCCAGAATTCTTCAAAGCTACCATCGTCCCACCGTATAACTTTAGCCGCGGCGGTTGTTTTTAACGGTTTGACACAGCACATCTAGTTCCCTATTCATTTTTATTGCTTGCTTTCACACTGCTCACTATATACAACATTAAATCTATAGCTCTCTTCTGTTCTATCTACCTATCCTGGGCAACACCCTCTTGATTGAAATGAGTACTAAGAGGTTGAAAGGAAGGTAGGTAGGTGTATATATATATTTCTAGCAGAGGCTTCTCAACAAGCTTGCTTGCTGCTCATAGGCAGACTTGGCCTTGCTAAGTGTTTCCTTTATCTTCTCAACACCGCTCTATACGAACCCAGCGATGAACCCATACACGAACCTACTCCCAAATTCACGCAACTAACGGCCTTCTTCGCGGCTTCCCTTTGCCTTTAACGGCCTTGGCATCCCTCAATGGTTTGGCAAACTTCTGGCGAACTTTCAAGAGTATGAGAAGATAAACAGTGTCTTAACAGCAATAAAAAATGCACAGAGTAACAGTACTTAATGATGCGGAATAATGAACTTTCTCTCTTTATTACTTCAGAATGATTTTACAATCAAATTACAGACTTATGGATTCAGATCTCTGTATCAGAGATGGACTGCAATGGCATTTATTGGACTATTGCTACTCAATGAATGAGCGAGCGTCACCGAAGGCTTCCTGGCCAACTTGCAGACTCTGTCTCAGAGCATATAACACACAAAAATATAAAAACAGACTCAATCTATAGAACTGGCCACTTTAGGTTCTGATCTATGCCGAGCACATAGACCCGTAGTCTTCTCAGTTCTCCTATGGACTATGAGTCAAGACTCCGTGATGCAAGCAGATCACAAGTTTTGCGCAGATGCAGAGCAGGGAGCAAAACTCAGACTCAAAAACACACAAATGAAAAGCTAAAACTCCAAATGCCGATCTCAAATGTCGATGGCCTCGAATGAGCCTTACTCCTCCTTATATAGGATGGAAGAGGGGACAAGCATTCCTGTAGACCCATCGGATTATTGACACTTGGAAGGTGGATCATTGTTTTCGGGTAACACATAATGTGACATCCGCACAGAGATTCGACCTTCCGACAACTACATGTGAAGGTGGGTGAATAGTACACAGTGGATGCCTTTAAGTACAAGGCCCATGAGGAAACAGAATAATTAACTACGGAGAGGATGCTTTTCGGACAGATGAAAAGCCCTCGAGAAAAGCTCTGTCACAGTAAATCCGTGACTGGGTATCATTATTACATAGGGAAAACCTTTTTAGTGGAGCTCCCGTGGACCACTTGTACTAGTTGATGCAGGAGGATCCAAGATTGTGGCATTAACATATCTGATTTTCCCATAGAACTCATCATCCCATGCCTTTGTGTAGATACGCCGGACGATCATGGGCTTATTGAGGATGATCTGATGCTTAATCTTGGTCATGACAAGCCATTGATGATGCATTTCCATGTAGGACCTCAAAATGGGATTTCTCATTTTAAGTTCGAGTCCTGTTATTTCTCCTACAGTTTGACATGGATAATGAAAGCATTCTCCAACTGGACTTTGGAGACAATCAGTACACTGACCATGAAAATAGGCTTCATAATAGTGTGGATCCATACTAAATGGGCTAACACCATAATGATACCACCAGTCTTCTAACCAAGGTGCAGCTGGTTCTCTTCAATTGATCCATGTAGGGGAGAATTTAAGCTTGGTGTAGTGGGTTTCTTCTCGTCCATCTTTATTTAGTAAATCCCACCATAGCTTCCTATATCCTGCAAAATCATAAACAGTGTCAGGAAAAATAATATTCGGATTGTTTTCTGGCCATGTTTGGAATCTGCCGCCTGTATACTGGCCAGGGTTCCTTGTTCTGTTTATGTTGTAAGATTTGTAATAGACTCTTGTTCTATCTCCACCACCAGTACAAATGACCGAGATGTCCCAAAAGTCTTGTGAGAGTGACCTTTCAGCTTCATGGGAAGCCATCATGTTATGTGAATACATCATGTCATGTATCCACCGACTTCCTTTAGGGCACCAGATTGAGAATGGACAGATTGCTCTACAGAATCATGCACTTGAGTTTGCAGATAAGTTTCCTGATGTTATTCTTGATAAAACTCAATTGCAGAGGTTTTCAGGATGCTTAAATTATGTGAGCAATTTTTATCCTTCATGTTCCATTGACAGGTCTCTGTTGAACCAGAGACTCAAAAAGAATCCGAAACCTTGGACACAGGCGCATACACAAGCAGTCAAGGAGATAAAAGCCAAATATATAATATGTTAGGTAAGACCTTGTCCAACGATCAATAGATAGTGAATGAGTAAATGTGTATGGTACGAGCCAGGTGGTAAGAATGGGTCTCTTTACTATCTTGGCACATCTGAAGCAGGTGAGTCTGCAAACCAAAACAAGATATATATTATATATGAAATTGTCAATTCTTATGAGAATTGACAGTAGCTTGAACTTTTCAATTCATGACACATACAGAGCAAATATTATACCTCGCGCATCTGAAGCAATTGACTCCACATACGAAACAAGGTTCGTTAAGATATATATATATATATATATATATGAATTTGAATTTGAAGCTTTCAAAATTTATGAGAATTGACAAGAAAAATATTGATAATAGTTAAGAAATAGCCAGACTTATTTTCTGTTACCCAAGGAATAAGAAGAATTATACATAGGTGTATGTATATATCGATAAGAATTTGAAAATTTCAATTGTTATTATTCTTATGAGAATTGACAAGAAAAGAATTGACAGCAGCTTGAACTTTTCAATTTATGATGTATACAGTGTTAATATTATGCGCCCGTCCCATATAGATGACGCTGTTTACGACTTTTATGCATGGGCTGAGAGCTTCAACGTGAATTCTCTGAGTCACTTAATTTTCAAGGGTAGTTGTTTTATCTGCATGTTTTATCATCCGCCCAAATATTTATTTCCCGATGGTAGGGGGAAAGGACAAATTCATTATATATATATATATATATATTCCGTCCATTTCAATCTCTGCAATGTTAACGAAAACTGGGCCTCAACTACTTCTGAGATGTTAATGAAAATCGGGTTTCAATTACTTTTTAACCTAGTTTTCAAGAAAATGGGCAATTTTTCACACTTTCTATCCAATCTGGTCAGTATCCGATTTGTATTCTGTTGTTTCAAGTTTATTTAATTTTGTTAGTGATTGAAAATTGTTATTTTAGTCTTGGTTAGTGATTGAAAATTGATAATTTCTTTCTAGTATGCAAATTATATATTCAATTCCAATCAATTTAGTCACCTAGTTACTATGATCATTTCATTAGTGATCAATAAAATTAAATAGCTATTAAGAACTTTTTGGAATACGTGACTGGGTTTGTTTTGGGATAGAGTATTCCAGATGATCCCAACATAAATTTCCATTTATTATATTTCATACCCATACAGGTAAATGTTGTTTGGGAAGTGATACATGGTTTACTACTGCAGTGCACAGAGGAAAGGGAATTCAAATAAATAAAATGGTTTGTTACCCAAAATAATAGGGTTTATGCAAAATAATAAGGTTTATGGTTTCTGAAAATTTTGTTTATAGTTTGTTGAGTCTGGAGAATTATTGTAGAATTTAGTTAGTAGGAGAGTCATGTGTAAATATGTTAAATGCTACAAAATAATAAAAACAATTTTGCTGATATTTGCTAAATAAAAAAACAAAAGTTAAATAATAATATAAATAAACAGTTAAAATTTTATTAACAAAACAATTAATTCAATTGTTGATATTTCACTTCTACTTACAATATTTTGATACATATTTTAAGCAAAATAATTTTATAGACATAAAATATCTAATATAAATTATAAATAAAATATTTTAACATAAATTAATATAAAATGATTCAATACACTTATTATATAATTTTTATAACATTAAAATATACAATTTAAATAGTAAAAAATTATACATAATTTTTTTTTTACACTTTATACAATAACAAAAAAATTCTTCTTCCATTAATCTTTCCAAAATCTTTCATGCATTAATCTTTCCAAATATTTTGAAATCTAAAATATTCTTCTTTAATACACCCCTACCATCCAAACACACCTATCCAACATCCTACCAAATCAAATATCTACTTGATAAAATCTTGGGGATACTTTGGTGGAATCATTTACGAAGACTAAATACTAGCAAGATATTTTACGAGAACCCAGAGACGTGCAATTTTTTTTTTGATATTTTGTTCAGTCAATATCATTGGCCACTTAGTTCTTCCCATATATCTTCTTCAAAACCTTTTTGATCTACTTATTCTGTTCTGGTTTCCAAAGGAGTTATGCATTCCATCAAAAGCATTCAATTCATATTTTTATTAGGTGGCACATATGGAAAAGATATGATCACGAGTCTCCTGGGGAAAATGTTTCATTCGTATATTAAAACGAGGCCTCGGATTAAGAGACCCAAAATTTTTTTAGAAGAGTTTTTCTTGAAAAAATTTAGTGGCATTAGATTTAAGAAGGAAAAGAGCTCTCAAGACAAATATATAATCAAAAATATAGTCACGGTGTTTTCTTTCAGAAGCAAGGTACAACAATCTCATTTAGTGTTCTTCTATTTAGAATCATGAAAATTCCACATAAAGAACACTTTTTTCGTGATATACATGATAGTAAGATGACTTTATTTTAGGAGAAATCATGGCAACAACTACCCAAATCAAAGAAAAATGTCAACTTTCCAATAATTAAGAACTTTATATATAATCTTAATAATATTGGTTTATTATTGGAAGAGAAATCTCTCCTTTTCCCACGGAGAGAATGGAAGAAAATATCTCTCCACAAACACTCAAGAACCAACTAATTATGAGAGATTAGGGGAAGATTTATAGAAAAATAAAAATTCCTATTTAGGAGGTATCCAAAAAGTTTAGATGGGGCCACGAGTCAAATATCACTTTTTCCATCAGAGAGGCTTACTTCCTTGGAGTTGAGTGTGAAGAATGTCCACCCAAAAAATTATGGAAGCATGTTTGGTTCCAGAACTTATGGCCAAAATTTTCCCATTTCCTTTCTCTTTTAGCTCAAAAGAAAACTTTTACATGGCACAAATTTATCAAGCATGGTTTTAAGGGACCTTTCTTTTTCCACTTATGCCACAAAATTAACGAATATTCTAACCCTTTATTCAACGTATTCATTTCTCTAGAAGAAATTTGGATAAAAGTTACAATCCTCTTTGGGAAATTTGATAGATATTGAGACAACTTGGAGACCAATTCAATACCTAATAGAGCTTGGGACCTTACCGCATGAAATAGAAGGATATTTCAAGATCAAATCTCCACTGATCAGGATTATGTATGGTCCAAGGTTCTCCATGTTGTGAAGGAAACTCCTTAGTCTGCTTTCCTTCTCCATCCTTAGACCCAAGAATACTAATCTACTCCCCATAAGTGTTACCCATCCTTAAAAATATTTTCCCATCCGCTACTTTAGTTTGTCCCATATATACCAATCCTTCCTTGGTGTGTCCTTCTCCCTTCCTATGATCCTCTCTACCTCCGCCGTTTTTCAAGTTGAACTTTGACGGTTCCTCTAAAGGAAATCCCACAAAATAAAGTTATGGAGATAAATTTTGAGGTGATAAAGGGAAACTTTAATTCTACTTCACTAATGGAATGTACCGTGGGTGAAAATGTGAAGTTGGGTTACACTTTTTGCCCTTTTTTGAGAAAAAACTTTCATTTTTTTCAGTTATACAACTTTCTGCAAGCTAAAACAGTTTTTTTGTTTAGAATTTCATTCTGCGATAAAATAAAAGTTGTCAGAAATTTTGTTAGATTTCTATTACTTATTTTTTGGAATTTTTTTATACACATTTGATATGTCAACTTAGCGTTCTTTGAGTGTGTGTTTCTTAACAATCAACGGATTCATAAGAAGTCATGTTAATACTCAATCTTGTATTCTTTGAAAAATTTTGTTTTTGAGAAACAAAATGTGTTACAACAATCTAGACATAGTTTACCTCGATTTCGTCATATTTACAAAGCCAATGGATGTATATCATAATTACTAGAATTTTTTGAACTGGTCCAATATGAAAAAGTACATATTTTGAATATGTTTCACAACACAAGAAATTTATTAACATATAAGTTATAAACTAAAAATCTAAAAGCTGCCCATTAGAGACGACAGACCAATGTAATCTACCATAATTTTTTTCAATTTTTTTTACAATGTATTTTGGAAGATATAGAATTTTGATTTCACTGAATCACAATGACCTTTAGAAATTGTTTGCATTCATTTTATTACAAAATTAATTAAAATTAGTAAATATTAATGGAATTCCATGAAAGTTATATTTCCTGAAAGTAGATTCAATTCTGAAAATTCTTGTCATGGTTCCGATAGTTAATTCAGAATGTTTCATGGATTTTAATTAGTCCAAAGTTGCAAAAATGTATTCAGGGCTTGGCTCTGCGTAACTGGTGACGCGCTACTATTTTTTACACCGACGGTCCGTTAAGTCAAATGACAAAGTAGTTCGGTTGAACTATTTCTGAAAATTTCGGCCGAAATTCTACTTAACTTTCTATCGGTCGGAAAGTACCATCGATCCCCTCCAAAAAAACATTTCACGACAATATAAACTGTTGTGAAACCATTCATTATTTTCGCATATTTTCGCACATTTGGTCTGATTTTACAAAAGTCTTGATCTGATTTTGCAAAGAATTGTTTTGGGTTTAAGGACTTTTCTTGGAGGTACATTCAAAGGACTTTTCTTTGAGACACATTATTTTCATACATTTGATCTGATTTTGCAAGGAATTTTTTTGGGTTTAAAGATTTTTCTTGGAAGTAAATTCAAAAAACATTTTTAAAGACTTTTCTTGGAGGTATGTGATACAGTTTTTTGGGCTTCATTTTTTTTTGAAGTATGGATTTGGGCTTAGTTTCGAAAGGACATTTTTTGGTTTTGGGTTGAAGTAAATCTTAATGAGTTTCATTTTATAAAAATTTTTCTTGAATTTTTAAAAGTAAGTGTTTTGGATTGAATTATGTATTTTTTGCAAAATTTTTGAAATGAGTTTTTTTTTTGAAATTAAATCTTTTGTGATGTTTTTTTTAATTGAGTTTTTGTCTAAATTTTTGAAGGAGATTTTTTGAACTTCATACTCTATTATCATGGGAAATCAAAGAAATTGTACGAGAAAATATGATCGAAAAAGAGATCCCGAGGAACATGGAGAAGAGATGAGACAATCTCGTAAAAGAAAGATAGAAGGAATCTCAAATATTGAAGGGGAAAATCAACCTCAACTAGAAGTTGAAATAGGTATGTAAATGTAAATATTATGATTTTGATATATGTAAAATTTTCCTAGTGTAAAATGTGAAGGTTAATTTTTATTTGATGAACTAATTTGAAAAATATTTTGCGATGTAAACAGAGAGAGATATTCCTCAAAGCATTGATGATGAGATACAAAATTTTGAAAGAGAAAGTGAAAGAGATATTGAACCAATGATTGAAGATGGTGACAATGATGAAATAAATTCAAGTGAAGAAATTGAATCACAAGGTATATATATATATATATATATATATATATATATATATATATATATATATATGTTGAACACATGCACGCATTATTGAAATTATACATATATTTATTAATTTAGTTATTTATTGAATATGTAAACTTATTACGTACTATTCATTTGAATATATAAATATGAAATGAATGTCGATCATGAGATGTTAGAAAATGTTGACACTCACACATATGGAGATAAAAACGCTGACCATTATATACGATATCGTGTTAACAACATTTTTGAGAATTATTTCATAAAGGAAAATGTGACAGTTCAAGCCCAAATGTTGAAAGATCTCCTATCATTAAAGAAATTAAAAGAAGCTACGACTTTATTGGGTATTCGAAAATCAACTAAAGATAAAAAACTGAAGGAAAATATGATAGAAAATATAAATAGTGCTATAAATTCAATTAGAAGATCTAGACAAAAAATTGTTTTAGTTGTACGTAGAGTAATACATATGGAAGTGGTTTCCTCAAGTACTAAAGAGACTCGCTTGGTAAAATATATGGCACGAGTATTAGGAACCTCGTGAAATAAATTGCACAAACAACAGAAATTTCAGTTGCAAATAGATGTAAATGATGAACTTGCTTGTTGGAGATCTATTTGTAGGCAACCATACAAAGATAGACTTGGAGAAAATGTTAAAAAAACAATATATGAATATTGGAAGAACAATTCACGTGTTTCTCCAACTGCAAGGCATGTTATGCGAAGAAGAATAACACGAAATCAGTACGAAGAACATGAAAAACATTTCTTGGAAACCACTCAGACAGAGTTGTTCAACAATTTCAAAGAAGAGAATCATGAAATTCATGTTTCAATCAGTGCTTTTGTTCACCAAAAACCATGGTATGTAAAACCTATCAGCGTATGTGACACTTGTTGTTGTTGTTATCATTTGGAATTTGAGTTATATTATGACACATTCCTTGATTTTGGTAGAACATTTTGGAAGGATTCACCACCTCCTTCCACTATCCGTGATTTCATATCTCAAATTCTATGTGAAAGAGAAAGCGATGAACTATTTTATGAAAAGAAATGTGTTGGTGGTAAAAAATGCGATGATTGTGGAAATTTTACTAAATTTCAAAACAAATATCATACTGATATAAATGATCAATCATTGTCCAACATGAAAGTGAAATGGAAGAGATATGGATATATCCATACATCGGTTGAAGGTGCAAATAGTTTTAAAAGAATTGAATTACAAGAAGAAGAAATTTTTGTGATAGACTTTTTGAAAAAGTTTGAGGAAGAAATTTACAAATACACCAAGCATTCCCATAGATCTCGATGGAAAGACTTGCAATTCAAAAAATCACGTGAAGTTTTTCCACCAGGGACCATTTTTTCAGTAATTGATTTTGCAGAAAACTACACATTTGTTCTACAAAAAGAAATTCAGAGTAAATACTATCATTCTAACCAAGTCTCCATGCTCGTCCATATTCTATATAGAAATTCTGAACAAAACGTCGATCATATAGAAAGCACTAGTGAAAATCGACATATTATTAAAGAATATCACTTTTATATCAGTGACAATCGTACACATGATACATATTTTGTACAACATTGTTTTGGAAAAATTTATGGTTCCTTAAAAAAACGTGGAATAACATTCAATGAACATTGGATATGGTTAGATGGATGCGCAGGACAATAGAAATCTGCACGATAATTCTTTTGGTTGTGTTGTCTTCATAAGAAAACATGCATTAAACATTGTTGCAATTTCTTTGAGACTGGACATGGAAAAGGAGAACATGACAATGCAGGGGCAAGCATAAAATGAGCATTTCGAAGATATCAAATGAACCCCTCTGCAAGCCAACTTGTGGATGTGAAAGAACTTGTTCAATGGTGCATCACTGCTCTAAGCCATGAGACTAACCGATCAAGGGAAGTGCGAAGGTACTTTGAATTTAATTTTTATTGGATATCTAATTTTAAACAGTTTACATTTATCACAATGATTATCTTTGATTGTATTTTGATATCATATTTACATTCTTCTTTAAATTTTCCATATAAAGGTTTTTTTGGCATATTGGGATCGAAGACGTAGATAAATCAATTGGAAATGACATTGAAACAATAAAAGGGACTTGAAAATTGCATTCATTTAAAAAAAATTCATCCAGAAATGTGTTTGCATTTGGATAAAAGAAAATATTCTTGTTTTTTTCATGTTTGCATAGACAACACAAAATCCAATGACGTTTGTGAAAACAAAATGTATGTAAAAGATTGGAAACATACAGAGCTACATACAAAGGGCAAAATGTCCATTGCAATTTTTGAAGAGATGTAATCAGAAGAGAATAAAATATCATCCGATGGTGATCGAGTTTCTGATCTTGTTAGAGAAGGTAACATTTGAATTTATTTCTAATGATAAAGATCCAGAAATAAATTTGAATATGTATAATTTTGTTAAGTTTGTTTATTGTGCAGCAGACGTTTTTGTTGTAATTGCACCTACTGACAATGATGAGAATGTGAAGTCTTATTTGATGCATTGCACTGAACGAAAAATGAAATCATTAGAATACTATAATGATCATGGATTTCCATATGAAAGAGGATATTTTATACTGAAAGGTTATTTTTTCAGACAAACTAATCAAATTGGGAATTTTGTTTACTTTGAAGACTATGAACCTGATTCCATAAGTTTTCAATATAGTCACTTGGTGTGTGCAGAACGCATAAAGTTTGTCGAGGTTCAATCAAAGAAAAAAATGAAAATTAAGAAATGGAAAATGTCAAAATCCGATCATGAACAGATTATTGAAGATGGCATTCCATTGGAATTTTTTTTATTGAACTGCCCAACAATTTATTCTCTTTGGATTATAAGTTCTAGAACTTCCAGTACTCAATTAAAAATTGAGCTGCCTTGTTATGTTATCTTTGCAAGTGTTTGCACATGTACAAATTGTTTTGGTACATGCACACTCTAATATCAACTAAGAGTAGCTTTTCTATACATGAATTGATGAAAATGTTGCATGTATTGGATATATATATATATATGTTCTAGAATGCAATTAATTGTTCAAGTAGTTTTACTATGTGCATTAATGAAAAATGTTTCACGTACTGGATATATATGTTCTAGAATGCAATTAACTGAAAGTAGGTTTTCTATGTGCGTTGATGAAAAATGTTGCATGTACTGGATATATACACGAACTCAATGCAAGCCCAGTTTTTCTTATGGGATTTTTTGGTAAAAAGTATCCACAATGTAAATAAATCATCCACAGTATAATTTTGTACGAAGATTCCTTTCAGACAAGAGACTTGGAGCACTTTTTCGACTTTTGGAGGGATTTGACCGACATCTCTATTCCTGATTGAAAATCTAGTACAAAAATTGTTTGTCCAATGGTCAAATATGTTCTATGTGCATTGATGAAAAATTTTGTGCACTTATTGGATATATGTGTGTGTGTGTGTGTGTGTGTGTGTGTGTGTGCATGTGTGTGTGTGTGTGTGTTCTAGAATGCAATTAAAACTGAATGGACCATCAATTTACCAATTTATAAATCAACAAGGCTACCTAGTTAATGACATTGATCCCAATTCAACAAACATATATCTACTTCTTATATTTCCAATAAAAATTAAAGGGATTTATATGGGAAATACGCAAAAAATATAGCCTATGAACTACTTTAGTTTATAGGTCAATGAAGGTATCACCATGTGGGATAATGTTTCAAGAACACTTGATCGTACTTAAAAGTAATCTTAAGATTGTTTTTGATCTTTACATACTACATACTATTGTTTGAGTGATTTTTTTTTTTTTTTAACTTACCAAATGTACTTCAACCATCCAAAACTTGAATTTTAAAAACTTTTTGATTATATAAAACAAATTACTTCACATGTCATGCCAATTGTATTTCAACTACCAAATAAAAGCATTAAACATTTAATATTATATCACATGCCGAATGTATATTGAAATGGTATCCAAAACTTAGTTTCAAAAACTTTTTGATTATATCACAACATTACTTCACATGCCTAATGTACTTCAACCATCCAAAACTTGAGTTTTAATTTTTTTTTTTATTATATATCACAACATTACTTCACATGCCATGCCAATTGTAGTTCAACTATCCAATAAAAACATTTAACATTATATCACATGTCAAATGTAGATTGAAACCATCCAAAACATCAGTTTTAAAAACTTGTTGATTATATATCGTGCAACATTACTTCACATTCCATGCCAATTATAATTCAACTATCCAATAAAAACATTTAACATTATATCACGTGCCAAATTTAGATTGAAACCATCCAAAACTTAACCTTAAATTTAACAAAAAATTATAGATCACAACATTACTTCACATGCAAAATGTACTTTAACCATCCAAAACTTGAGTTTTAAAAACTTTTTGATTATATCACAACATTACTTCACATTCCATGCCAATTGTAGTTCAACTTTCCAATAAAAACATTTAACATTTAACATTATATCACATGCCAATTGTAGATTGAAACCATCCAAAACTTGAGTTTTAAAACTTTTTAATTATATCACAACATTACTTCACATGCCATGGCAATTATAGTTCAACTATCCAATAAAAACATTTAACATTATATCACATGCCAAATTTAGATTGAAACCATCCAAAACTTAACTTTTAATTTAACAAAAAATTATAGATCACAACATTACCTCACATGCCAAATGTACTTCAAGCATCCAAAACATAAGTTTTGAAAACAAAACAAATTATAAAATATCATTATATAACATGCCAAATGTATTTCAGAAGAAAAACATTAATTTATAGATAAAAACATTACTAGTAGTTCAACTATCCAAAACTTAAAAGTTTTAAAAACCAAACAAATTATATAACAACATTAATTCACATTCACATGCCAAAAGTACTAAAACCATCCAAAAATTAACTTTTTGGAACAAAACAAATGATATTAACACTGCAATAAAATATGTCCAAAAATTTTAGATCTTACAAACTATATCAAGTATCAAGTTATATATATATATATGACTGTGCCTCTAGATAATATACAAATAATTAAATTTAAGACTAGAAATCTTGAAATCAAATCTACAAATTATGATAATCAAATACAAATGGATGTAGTGTATTTTCTATCAATGTCTCAATCTGCGCGCTATCTTGTGAAGCATGGGGAACCTGTACACAATGCACATACAAACATTGAAATTTGATGATTTAAAAATGAGTGAGAATATATAGAACTTAATGTAAAAAACAAAATATAAAAAAAAATCATGCAATACCTCATGAGCTTCCCTCTCCATTTGTTTGCCTGCTACAAGTTCCCCCATGGGAACATCTCCAACAGTAAACTGTACAATATACATGTACAGTTATATATATATATATATTAAAAAAATTTAGATTAAAATGCTCATGTGTACATATATAAACTTATTTTCAATAATATTAAAAAAAAAGTTAGATAACTTGTTCAAATGGTTGAAATGGTGTGGATGTTCCTATCTCTGTTGCTAGAGTCCGTGGATTAAAGAAATATTCTATAGAAACCTAAAATTCAAAATTTTAAAAGTATAAAATAACTCAAGATCAAGATCTCAATTTATAATAAAACTTAAATAAACTTCAATTTATAAATTATAACTTCTAAAAAAACATATATATATATATTTAAAAGTGAAAAATTGAATACTTCTGTAGGTGAATTTGGGACATCTCCTAAGAGAGGCTCCAAAAGAAAATCTCCAAAAACCTAAAATTAAAAAAATTTAAAATAAATCAAGATATATATATATATATCTCAACTTTTAATGGAAATTTTTGCGGTGGAATATATATAGAACTTAAACATAAATTTTAAAGTGAAAAATTGTCCATACTTGTTGTGGATGTGGCACATCTCCTAAGGAAGTAGAAGGTACATCTCCCAAATAACAAGAAGGTACCACCATCCCAAAAACATCGGACGGAATTGGAATCTGTTAAAACACTTTATTATTATATATGTACATGTAAATGTGTGCACAATTATTTATTTTTAAAATATCACTTAAAAAACACTAACATTTTTCAACATATCTTGATGGTGAGACCCATCTTCATTGTTTGAACCAGAGGCCCCGAACGTGATATTAACATTTTCGTCATTCATCATGCATGACAACTACAAATGGTGTTTTAACATATAATGATACATTTTTGCTAGATTAATGTACATACAAATAAATGTATACATGTACATACACATGTATTTATTACAAATTGTACACATGTATGTGTTAAAATACTTGAACCCTAATGTCATTAACACATACGGTTCCCGTTCCCTCTTCCTCATGAAGAATTAGGTCTTGCCAACCATTGCGACAATTCTTTGCATATATATTCGAAGATTTTCAACATTCATGTTGTCAATCTCTTCATCTGTACAATATACAAAATTGACACGTGCATTCTCACATGTTCTTTGACAATTTAAACAAACATTGACTCCACCCAATCCACTGTAAACATTTTCGATCATGACATCCATTGCTTCTCGACTTATTTGAGAAGTCGCATCCATATCTGACCGCAGAGTTTCAACCCGAAAAGGTCGACTCACCAATGGCAGCTCAGGGCAAGGCAATTGCACATCTTGCCTAGCGCCCTTATGGTCACACAATCGACAGAAGGTCATTATCTTTGGGTTTCATTTTCAAAAAAAATTCTGGATAAAACAATTTTTCAAAATAAATAGGAACCTCGTCGTTCCATGGGAGCCTTCCATAGGCCGCAAGGTGCCTATCATACAAATAGTGATCTATATTGGAGTGCTTGAAATATTGCACCTTCAACATTTTTCTTTTTGGCCCTTCCTTGAAATTAAACATTGACTTCGCCATATCTTTTGTAACTCTTTGTTTTACATCCTCCCATTTATCAGGACCCATTACTGTTTTCTTTCTCTTTCTCATGACTTCTACAAATGTATCATTCGTTGGCCCAAGATTTTTGTACACATTTACTATTTCACCCAATGAATGTGTAACTATTTAGAGGCTTTGTCAACTCTTAACAGGTAGAGTCAAAGCCACGAGATCTGTCCGCAATTTTGCATGAAGTTGTTGACACCTTTCTAAGGTGCATTGCGCCATGTTTCTCTCCCATGGTATATCAGAAATGTCGGCCGGATAAGTTGTGGTGGGTAGATGACCTTCTTCTTGATTGTAGCGTTCTGCCTTGCGTCTATTTTGACCAATATTTGGAACATTTTCAGTCTCTGCATCAATATATATATATATATATATATATATATATATATATATATATATTATTTTGTATATTAGAAAAAACACATGTAAACAAATTTGTAAAAATTCAATAAAAAAAAATATTGAAATTGATGGAAACCACGACGTGGTTGCCTAACATCTTCTCCACGTTGAAACTGTTGAGAACCAAAACGACCCTGTTGAGAACTAGCACCACCAGTCATTGATTGGCCTTTGGGAGAATAAATATCACCATCTTCACACAACCTGCTACCACTTATTGATGGCCCTCTAAGGGGATTTGAACCACCACCAACCTCTCGAGAGGAGAGAGAAGCTTCATAAACAAATATGAATTTATAATCAATTGAAAAATACATGCATACATATAAATGGACGTGTACATATTCAATGATTAAATTGTGTTAAAACCATACCACGACTGGGTGACACATGGGCATTCATGGGTGGAGTAGAGACCCTTCTCATCTTGTTAGCTCCTAAAAAATAAAAAATGAAACTTATTAACAACTATTTTAACTCACAAAGTTGATAAAAAATCAATTCCATATGTGCACACATGTATGGAGATTTAAGAATATATTTAAATTTACCATGAACAACTCTCGATCCCGATCCATGATCCCCCTCTCTCATAGAGATATGGGATTTTTTTGATCTTCATTGTTCATCCTCCATGATATATATATATATATATATATATATATATATATATATATATCCAGTGGACATTTACAATTATTTTTTTAAATAAATAATTTAAATTAAATTCAAAATAAATTTCAAAAAATTAATGTAATTTAGTGTAAACAAATTATGTAAAACACAATTTTCAAAGCACTAATTGATGTGTGAAACTCAATTTAAGAAAAAAAAGTTATAAAAATGATAGGTTCACCAAATTGTGTTTTACATGGTGGGAGCACACTAGGTATAAAATTGAAAAAAACACATTGTCATTAAAAAAGAAGTGAAACTCTATTTAGAAAAACTCCATTTAAACAAAAATTTGTTGAAGTCCCCATATTTAATTTCATAAAAATGTGAATTTCACCACTTGTTGCAAATGTGAAGTTTACCAAGCTGTGCTTTACATGGTGTGGTGGGAGCACAATTGGTATATAATTGAAAAAATCACATGGTCATTAAAAAAGACATTTATAAGTACACAACACACACATATCCAAGATATGTTACAATGTTGATCAATAAATTTTGAAGGAGAGCGTCTCAACGCTAATTCATCTTTGAGAAATGAATCTTGAATTTTTGAAGAAGAGCGTCTCAAAACTAATTCATATTTGAGAGATGAATCTTGAATTTTTGAAGAAGAGTGTCTCAAAACTAATTCATCTTTGAGAGATGAATATTGTATTGGTATTGCCTCATATAATTCTAATTCATCTATTAATTTATCTTTGATAGATGAATCCTGAATTTGAATTGCCCCATGCAATAAATCAAAAGACATCTTATTCACATTTGTACAATGCCTTATACTAAAAAATTGAAATTGGCTAACAATATTGTTTGCTATTCCATGCAGTTCTTTTAGCTTCTCCTTCTTAACTTGGTATACGCCATTCATCTGGTTGCACAAAAGTTCAGAATTGGTGAAAACTACAATACCATTTGATCCATACTCCATCGTTTTTCCCAAGCCTTCTATCAATCCAATATAATATGCCTTGTTGTTTTTTGTTCTTCCCGGTATATTCATTTTCCTTTGGACGACTTTGCTAGTCGCAATATTGAAAAGCACATATGTAATCTTTGCATTCCCTGGATTGGGGATAGAAGAAAATTTCTATGCATAATTTCCATTTTTCAACCATATTTAATGGTTTTATTATCCTTAAAAAAAAAATTCAATAAAAATATATATATTAAATTGACATTTATTGCAAATGCATGGGAGAAATGAAAAACTTATATTTAGAACTATTCTAGAGATTAACTGTAGGGGAATTTACTAGATATGTCCCATTTCATAAAAGATGAGATCCAGAGACTACCTGGCCCTTTACAAACTTTGCCTATAGAACTACCATGGATATGAAGATGAAAAACTTCTAATTATATCTATTCTAGAGATTGAATGTAAGGGCATTTACTCTTTGTTTAAAACCTATTTTTTGTATTAAATCACTTTTGGTTTCAATGGGAAACTTTTATGGCTAATTTTTGTTTTACGTGTTGAATATAAAAGGTTTTTCCTCTCTCATTGTTTGAGACCATGGATATGAAAATGAAAAACTATATGCTTCGTTCAAACCTATGTTTTGTATCAAATTACTTTTTATTTCTAAATACTATATACATGTTGACTGTAGGGGCATTTAGATATATTCCAAAGATTGACTGTAAGGGCATTTACTAGATATGTCACCTTCCATAAAAAATGAGATCCAAAGGCTACCTGGCCCTTTACAGACTCTGCCTATAGAACTACCATGGATATGAAAATGAAAAAATTCTAATTAGATCTATTATAAAGATTGAATGTAGGGGCATTTACTAGATTAGGTTAAAACTTATGTTTTGTATCAAATCACTTTTGGTTTCAATGGGAAAATTTTATGGCTAATTTGTGTTTTACTTGTTTAATATAAAAGGTTTTTTCTCTCTCATTGTTTGAGACCATGGATATGAAAATGAAAAACTATATAATTGGTTAAAACCTATGTTTTGTATCAAATTAATTTTTTTTTCTAAATACTATATACATGTTGACTGTAGGGGAATTTATTGTAGGGGAATTTAGATCTATTCCGGAGATTGACTTTAGGGGCATTTACTAGATATGTCACCTTTCATAAAAGATGAGATCCAGAGGCTACCTGGCCCTTTACGGACTCTTCCTATAAAACTATCATGGATATAAAAATGAAAAAAATTTAATTATATCTATTCTAGAAATTCAATGTAGGGGCATTTACTATATTAGGTTAAAACCTATGTTTTGTATCAAATCACTTTTGGTTTCAATGGGAAACTTTTATGGCTAATTTGTGTTTTACATGTTCAATATAAAAGGTTTTTTCTCTCTCATTGTTTGAGACCATGGATATGAAAATGAAAAACTATATAATTGGTTAATACCTATGTTTTGTATCAAATTACTTTTTGTTTCTAAATACTATATACATGTTGAATATAAAAAGTTTTTTTTCTCTCTCATTATTTGAGACCATGGATATGAAAATAAAAACTTCTATTTAGATCTATTCTAGAGATATGGCTAATTTGTGTTTTACATACATTGAATATAAAAGGTTTTTTCTCTCATTGTTTGAGACCATGGATATGAAAATGAAAAACTTCTATATTTAAATCTATTTGAGAGATTGATTGACTTGTAGGGGCATTTACTCTTAGGTTAAAGCCTATGTTTTGTATCAAATCACTTATGGTTTCAATGGGAAACTTTTATGGCTAACTTGTGTTTTACACATGCTGAATATAAAAGGTTTTTTTCTCTCTCATTGTTTGAGACCATGGATATGAAAATGAAAAACTTCTATTTAGATATATTATAGAGATATGGCTAATTTGTATTTCACATATATTGAATATAAAAGGTTTTTTCTCTCATTATTTGAGACGATGGATATGAAAATGAAAAACTTCTATTTAAAACTATTCTAGAGATTGACTGTAGGGAAATTTACTCTTACTAGGTTAAAACCTATGTTTTGTATCAAATCACTTACGGTTTCAATGAGAAACTTTTATGGCTAATTTGTGTTTTACATGTTTAATATAAAAGGTTTTTTTCTCTCTCATTGTTTGAGACCATGAATATGAAAATGAAAAACTTCTATTTAGATCTATTCTAGAGATATGGCTAATTTGTGTTTTACATACATTGAATATAAAAGGTTTTTTCTCTCATTATTTGAGACCATGGATATAAAAATGAAAAAATTCTATTTAAAGCTATTCCAGAGATTGACTATAGGGGCATTTAATCTTAGGTTAAAACCTATGTTTTGTATCAAATCACTTATGGTTTCAATGAGAAACATTTATGGCTAATTTTTGTTTTACATGTTGAATATAAAAGGTTTTTTTCTCTCTCATTGTTTGAGACCATGGATATGAAAATGAAAAAATTATATTTAGATCTATTCTAGAGATATGGCTAATTTGTGTTTACATACATTGAATATAAAAGGTTTTTTCTCTCATTGTTTGACACCATGGATATGAAAATGAAAAACTTCTATATTTAAAACTCTTCGCGAGATTGATTGACTTGTAGGGGCATTTACTCTTAGGTTAAAACCTATGTTTTGTATCAAATCACTTGTGGTTTCAATGGGAAACTTTTATGGCTAATTTGTGTTTTACATTTTGAATATAAAACGTTTTTTTCTCTCTCATTGTTTGAGACCATGGATATGAAAATGAAAAACTATATAATTGGCTAAAACCTATGTTTTGTATCAAATTACTTTTTGTTTCTAAATACGATATACATGTTGAATATAAAAGGTTTTTTTTCTCTCTCATTGTTTGAGACCATGGATATGAAAATAAAAAACTTCTATTTAGATCTATTCTAGAGATATGGCTAATTTGTGTTTTACATACATTGAATATAAAAGGTTTTTTATCTCATTGTTTGAGACCATGGATATGAAAATGAAAAAATTCTATATTTAAAACTATTCGAGAGATTGACTGACTTGTAGGGGAATTTAACCTTAGGCTAAAGCCTATGTTTTGTATCAAATCACTTATGGTTTCAGTGGGAAACTTTTATGGCTAATTTCTGTTTTACACATGTTGAATATAAAGGTTTTTTCTCTCTCATTGTTTGAGACCGTGGAACTGAAAATGAAAAACTTCTATTTAGATCTATTCTAGATGGAGAAAAACTTCTATTTAGATGCGAGACATTATCCTAAAATCATCTGTCTCACATCTAAACTATGCATCCTCCTCTACTATGTTTTACTTACTCTGGTTTATAATGGTATTTTACATTCAAACAATTGTATACACGAAAACCAGATCATAGAAATAATATTAAAATAGGAGAATTTATACACTTCCCATATGTTCTGACCAGCAACAACCCCCATTTTTATTTAATATTAGTAATAATACTAAATAAATGGGGACCCTTAGTTAAAAAATCCAAAAAAATCAATTAGGATTTGTTTTCCTTTTCAAATAAAACTTTCTATCATAAACTTATAGAAATCCCTTAGAAAGAACATTAAGAAACACTTAAGTTTATGATAGAATACGATAAAATTGCTCTTTAAACAAAATAGTGCATCCATAGCAAAATGGTATATATCTTTTATAAAACTGAAAATGCGATTTTGCGCTTTTGCGATAATGCGATCCGAAAAGCTTATACAATAAATGTATTGGTCGCAGATCGCATAGCGCAGAAAACAGAAGTGATTAATGAATACCTTTTGCGCTATTTTCAATTTTGCGCTTTTGCGAGAATTGTGATGTGTGCTTTTGCGCTATTGCGCAATTTTCGCTTTTGCGCTATTTTACATAACTGCGACGGCTTCATTTTGCAATATTGTGATATTGCGACATTGCGATATTGTGATATTGCGCACCAAATCACAGATCACAATGTCGCAGATTCATGTAGGCGCATTGTCCAAAGGCAATCTTCCCATATATCAAATCTGTTATGCGCTTTAATGATTAAATTAAATGATTGGATTGATTATTAATGGTAAATGAGATTGTGTTTGGATTGAAAGTCATTTCACGATTAAATATTATATTTCATCCGCTTTCACATTTAAAACAATCTCATCACCTTTCTTATGCCATTACTCTCATTTACTCGTAAAACGCAGGCACGAAAGAGCAAACGTCTATACAAAGCTTTCACGAAACACTATGGGTAAGAAGGAGAAGAGCTCGAGTTCTGAAAACAGAGAAAATGGCGAAGCAAAATCAAGATAAAATTGCAAAATTAATAACAGAGCAATAAGCTCAAATAAAGGAAAATGCACAAATCAGAAGGGCAGAAAACACAGCAGAGGAGGCTGCTACAGCAGCAAACATTTTTACTGATTGTGTAAATGACAATTTACACAAAGCTAATTTGATTCCTGAAACTGTTCCAGGATATCTCCCACAGGCAAATCAACTGCAAACAGAATGGAGGCAAAAGGCAGACGAAAGAGAAAAATCTATCCAAGGGCTGACAAGATTGAATTAGGACTCATACTGGATGTACTTGGTGAAGCCACATAGTCAGCACAATGTGCTTAATTGTATCATCAATGCTACAGAGAAGATTGCTCCTACGCTTACCGGCTCTGTCTTTTCAGGACAATTGAATTCTGAAGTTGGTCAACTGCATCTTCTCAAAACTATGCTAGATGCCTACAAGTTTAAAGAACAAGTTCATATATAGTTAGATTTAGTTTTAATTTTACTGTATTTTAGCCTAGGAAAAGGACGGTCATTGAACCGAATCCTTAATTTTTGTAATAAGACTATTTTTAGATTTAGCTAAGTAGTATTTAAACCCTTCTCATGCATTTAGATAAGGGTCCTGGATCTTAATATTTTTTACTTGGAGATTGCATTTTTGTACTCCATTGTCTTATATATTTTTAAAAAGGATCACATCTGGTGATTTTCATGCGGAATTATCTTTGAAGTGTTGCATTTCTGTACCTTGGAATTTGATTTTGCATCAGAGTTACTAGATTAGAGTATCACATTGCATTTGAAAGTCTTCAAGATGAATGAGGTATTTCTATCCTTTCACTGTTGATTTCTTTTGTCTTATGATATTCGCTTTAAAATTTCTATCATTTATATATATTTGTTTTCACAATGCTTCCTTTTATATATCATTTCTGAGTATAATTGAAACGTTATCTTTCATAAGTGTATATAGATGGTATACAATGATGAATGCAATATGTTAATACAAATCTGTTTAATTTCTTAAACAGAGTTATCTTTATTTGTTTCTTCACATTTCAATTTAAATAATAATACATTTTCATGGTTATTGTTAAATGGAACAATCTTAAGTTGTATTCACATATAATTACCCAGGTTAGTGTTAGAATTTCTTTACCAGTATTTAGTTTAAATTAGATAGTTTTATTTCAGTTAATTTAGTCCCATTTCCACCCATCCAAACCAATCCATTTAGTTATAAGGAAACTGGTCCTTTAAATCTAGTCGGAGCCACCATACCAAACGGAAAAGGAGTTGTCTTAAGGTCCCGACCAGGTGGTTTTCCCCGATGTTTGAAGCAGAGATTTTCTAGGCTTCAACATTTTTGGCGCTAGAAGGAGATCTGAGCTATGAATGGAAACTAAATCTTTATCCACAAGCCATTCTGAGAGCAAAACACCCTCATTAACTTCTTCAATTTCGTCTGAAATTCAAAATCCTAGAGAAGAAATTGCATAAAATATTCAGACACCCACTACCAAAATCTCAAAACATTCAGACAATCAACATCCTGAGTCTCCTGAAGTTCAAGATTTAATTCATAAATTGAAAGGATTCTCATTATCTCTAGAAGAGTCTGAAATATCTGAAGGTAGTGTAACTTCAAAAAAAAAATCTTCGAAACCTCTTACTAGGCTTCAAAGTGAAAAACTTGGTATTTCTCCGAAAGAATTCCCTTTACCTAGTAGAGTCAAGACAAGAAAAACTCAATCAGAATCAGTAAGTGATATAAGTTCAACATCTAATATTCAAATACATGTTTCCGAAATCCCTTCTCAACAAAGTACAGTAGTTTCCACATCATCTCCTCAATCATCATTAATCTCAACATCATCTATTCCAACAATTTCTATTCAAAAACCACTAGTTTATATTATCCCTCCAATAGTTGTTCCAATAATGGCACAGAGACCATAGTCTACTCCAGGGGCAGTCAACATGGCTGCACCTTTACATGATTTACCAGACAATCCTGGAAAATGGCTTCCAAAGTTTAGCCCAGATCTTAACATTCAAGCTGAAGAACATATCAATAACTTTATGCTGGCTATTAATTTTAATGGAGTCGTACATGAAGATGTTGTAGTTAGATTATTCCCTTATACTCTCCAGGGAGTAGCAGGATCATGGTACTTTTCATTACCATCAGGATCTATAAGAAGTTGGGACATTTTTGCAGATCATTTTTTAACCAAATTTGGAGATGACCGATCAATAGCAACTTTACTCAATGACCTCTCAAATTTGAAGATAGAACCCAAGGAACCCATTAAAGAATTCAATGCTAGATTCAACAAACTCTTGAACAAAATTCACACAGATTCACAAACTCAAACATAGCAATTTTCGTGGACAGAGCTGCAAAGCCTACATTAGCTGAGAATATGAAAGAAGCTATTGCAGTGGAAAAACGAATTACTTCTCTAGAAAAGAAAAATTCTATCGAGGAAAGGAAATCAAAGAAAGTCAGATTCAAAGATGATTCAAAGAAAAAGGCCAAAGATCCATACGACATGGAAGGTTTACAGAAAGTTCTTAAAACCATGTCAAATGAAATGGTTGAAATTAAAAAACAAGTGGCTGAAACTTCTACCAAGAAACCATTCCGAAATTTTAGAAGAAACCAAGTTGAATCTAAACCTCCTAATGCAATCTCTAATGCAATATCAGAAGAAGAGGAAGAGGAAGAAGATACATCTATAGTATCAGATGAAGAAAATGAAAATGAAGAAATAGCTGAATTGAATGGAATGTGAGATTTTATTCTCCCTAATTCTGATAGTGAAGAAGCTATGCCTGTAAGTACTAGGAGTAAATCCACAGCGGAACCAGTGCAAACAGTTCCTAAAAAGAAAATTACAACTCCAAGTACCAAAGACAAATCCCCTGTAAAGAAAACTTCTCCATTACCTACTCAAAATAAACCATCCTCTTCTAATCCTCCTACATCAACAGCAAAGACTTTAGTAGTGTCAGATCCTATGGAATACAACATTGTCGAGGACATGAAAAAGATCAAAGCTAATATTTCCTTACATGAACTCAGCAAACTAAAACACCAGCAAAAGTTGTTATTGAAAGAATTAAACGCTACACCAATTGCTCCTTTACCAAGCGGTGTAGTTGTAAAAGCAGCGAGAGGAACTGGTAAGCCACCAGATAAGGTAGATGCTACTGATACTGTGCTCTTTGGGGAAAATTCAAATTCTCAAACTCCTCCTTTTCTTTTGACTTATGAGATGTACAATAAAAATCAGCACAATTTTTTGATTGATTCTGGAGCTTCCTCCAATATAATGCCTACTTCTGTCTGTGATAAATTGAATATCGAACCACAGAAATCAGCAGTTCATATCGTTCAATTGGATCGCTCTAAAGTCCAAGTGGTAGGAGAAATCAATTCAGTTACTATCAGATTAGCCTCCGATCCTAGAATTGTCCAAAGAATTGATATTTTGATTGCTGATATTCCTGAATTCTATGGATTAATCTTGAGCGGGGACTGGTTTGAAAAACTTAATGGTTATATCTCGACTGATTATTCGCATATGTGGCTTCCCTACAAAGGGAAACCAAATCAAATTAAAATTGAACGAGAAAAAATATGACGCACACTGTCACTGAATTCGAACAACCTAATGAGCCTGTGGCATTCAAGAAAAATATTCTTGGAGGTTATTCTGCTGAATCATTTCTTGGAAACTTCGAAGCTCCTCAATCACCTTTTTCTGTAAATACTTTTGTTTCTCAGATAGAAAATTTTTCACAATCTGATTCTTCCAGAATTGTAAATATTTCTGATGTAATTGTAGATAAGCCAATAGACAAATATTTATTTTGGTCGTTATATTTTGATGGATCGAAGTCTAGTGATGGAGCTGGAGCTGGATGCATCTTAATTGATCCAGATGAGGAGAAAACCATGCTGTCATGTAGGTTAGAATTTGAGTGTACTAACAATACCGCAGAATATGAAGCCTTGGTTCAAGGACTTTATAAAGCTATAGGGTTAGATGTTAAATACTTGAAAGTCTTTGGTGATTCCGAAATTGTCATAAAACAAGTTAGGAATACTATTCATTGCCTTTCAAGACATCTTAAACACTATCAAACCCTAGTACAAGATATCACCACTCATTTTTTAGCATTCAATATTTCTCCTATTCCTAGGAATCAGAATACATCAGCTGACTTGTTAGCTAATGTTGCATCTAAACTCCTACCTGCTGAAGATTGCAGTCCTGATCGGTTTTCTGTAGAATTGATTTTTCGTCCATCTGTCCCAGATAATGTTACAAATTGGAGAGTATTCTATCATGATCAAGTTATTCTAAATTTCATGACCTCAGAGAAATCATATGATGAGAAAATTATTGACGAAGATGATCATGATTTACAAATTGCTTCAAAAGGTAATGAAAATCCCATTCCAAAATCTGTTGTTAAATTAGAGGATTTATATGACATTAAAGACAGATTCAAGAAAGTCACTAATACTAAACTTCAAAGCTCTACCTTGAAGTTTGAATTAGTAAATCTTGGTTCTGATTCTAAACCTCAAAACGTTAACTTAAGACTCAATTTAACACCAGGGGAAATGAATGCATTCATTAAACTTCTGAACAAGTATAAAAACGTTTTTGCTTGGAATTATGATGATTTAAAAACGTATGATACTTCAATTATTCAACATACAATTCCAATGCTTCCTGATATTAAACTTGTTCAACAGAAGTCGAGAAAGATCCATCCAAATCTCGAAAGTCAAATCAAATCAGAACTTAATAAACTTTTAAAAGCCAAAATCATTTTTCCAGTCAGGAACTCCAATTGGGTTTCCAATATGGTACCTGTAAGGAAGAAGAATGGTGATATAAGAATCTGTATTGATTTCAGAAATTTAAATAAGGCATGTTTAAAAGACAATTTCCCATTGCCAACCATGGAACAGATACTTCAAAAGGCAGCTGGTTCTGAACTTATGTCTTTTCTCGATGGATTTTCTGGCTATAATAAAGTTTTATTTCATCCAGATGACAGATTGAAAACAACTTTCAGAACAAAATGGGGAACTTATGCTTATCAGAAAATGCCTTTTGGTCTAATAAATGCAGGAGCAACTTTTCAAAGGGCCATGGACATAGCATTTAAAGGTCTGATCAATAAATCAATTGTTGTTTATCTTGATGACATAACAGTATTTTCAAAAAAGAGAGCCAATCATCTACATGATTTAAAAAAAATATTTGAAAGATGTAAAAGGTTTGGTATTTCCTTAAATCCAAAGAAATATTTCTTTTCTTTAGATGAAGGAAAACTCTTAGGATTTGTTGTGTCAAAAGATGGTATATATATTGATCCAGATAGAGTGAAAGAAATTTCTGATATTTCTTTACCTCATAACAAAAAATCCATGCAATCATTTCTTGGACAGATCAATTTTGTTAAAAGATTTATTCTTGATTTTTCTTTTATTGTTTTACCTATGCAAAATATGATCAAGAAGAATTCAATATTCAAATGGACGCATAAAGAAAAAGAAGCTTTTGAGGCAATCAAACAAGCGATCATTAATGCACCAGCATTGAATACCCCGGATTTTTCTAAAGATTTTACTTTGTATACTTTGGCCACCGAAACATCCTATGCAGCTGTTTTAACACAGCTCAATGATCAGAAAATCGAGGCACCAATTTCTTTCTTTAGCTCAAATCTGCAAGGAGCTAAGCTTAATTATTCCGATGTTGAAAAACAAGCCTTTGCCGTGTTTAAATCAATCAAACATTTCAGACCTTTTCTCTTGAAAACACATACAAAAATCATTGTCCCATTCTCTGCAGTGAGGCAATTATTAATTCAAAAAGAAGTAGGAGAAAAGAGAGCTAACTGGGTAACAGCCTTGCAAGAAAATGATATTGATATTAAACCAGCTAAGATTGTTAGAGGACGAGGTTTTTGCAGATTATTGGCAGGAGATCATAACATACCAGAAAATCAAGATTCAAATCAAGATATTCAAGTAAGTCAGATAAATGTTACAGATTCCGGATCTCAGTATGTTGATCTTATCTATTACTTGAAAAATGGGTATGCTCCTTCTAATCTCGGCTATAAGAGTAAACGCGCTTTAAGGTTAAAGGCTATTAAATATGAGATCATTGATAATGTGTTATTTAGAAAAAATTATGATTCAATTTTATTAAGATGTCTTGAAAAGACTGAATCTGAAAAGGTTTTGCAGGAATTGCATTATGGACCAGCAGGAGGTCATTTTGGAGGTGATACCACAGCTTACAAAATAATTCGTGCTGGGTATTATTGGCCTACCCCTTTTAAAGATACACATGATTACGTAAGGAAGTGCCAAATTTGTCAAACTGCAAGTGGAAGACAAAGAAAACCAACTTTTCTTTTGCAACCAGTGACTATTGAGCAACCATTCGAACAATGGGGGCTTGACATTATTGGTGAGATAGTACCTCATTCTTCCAAACAACACAAGTACATCCTTACTGCAACTGATTACTTTAAAAAATGGGTAGAGGCAATCCTGTTGAAGGTAGCTAATTCTGATGCAATTATTGATTTCATAGATCAATTCATCATAACCAGGTTTGGTGTACCTCAAGCTCTTGTCTTTGATAATGCATCTTACTTCTTTGGAAATAGTTTAATAGAATTTGCAGTCAAAAGAGGTTTTAAATTAAAATATTCAGTAAATTATTATCCACAAGGTAATGGTTTGGCTGAATCCACTAATAAAAACCTTATCAAAATCATTAAAAAGACTATTGATCAAAATCAAAAGAATTGGCACAAATCTTTAATCTTTGCGTTATGGGCTGATCGTATCACTGAAAAAGCTTCAATAGGGACTTCACCTTTCAATCTGGTTTATGGAAAAGAAGTTGTGATACCATCAAATTTAACTCTTCTATCATTAGCCCTAGTGAAATTTATTGAAGAAAATCCTTCATCATCCATCCAATTGAGGTATGATCAAATCCTTAAACTAGAAGAAGATAGGAATAAAGCAAAAATTACTCATGAAAAACATCAACAGCTTGTAAAATCTTCTTTTGATGCAAGTTCTACCGGCTCAAATTTTTTTTCAATTGGTGATCTTGTTCTGAAATGGGATAAAGCACGCGAAGAAAAAGGTAAACATACCAAATTTCAGAAAATGTGGCTTGGACCATTTCAGATCGTTGAGAAGATAGGCTCAAATACATTCATACTCCAAGATCTAACGGGTAAGAGAGAATCTCTTCCTGTAAATGGGCTTATCTTGAAGAAATTCTTTTCATAAGGAGGTAACCCCTTCTTAACTATACATATTCCTTTCTGCAGAATTTTGATTGTTTTTTGTTTTTGCAAATAAAGGTTGTTAATAAGTCTCTGATTGACTGTTTACTATTTAAGAAAATTTCTTCGGAAAAATATTATAAATATTTATTTTGTGTAAATAAGAATTTTTAAAAGTAATGATCACAGTTTTTGAATAGATTAAAATAAGATGTTAAACTTTGAAAGATTATTTCAATCATTTACATGCTCTTTTGACAACTTGAGAAGAATGTAAATCATCATAAGTTTATTAAGCAGATAAAGGTTATCTATCAAAGTAAAGATTTTTTCAAAGTTTTGGAACTTAAAAAACTCTGAAAATTGTCATCCATTGATTCTTAAGGATAAAACTATTTCACCCCATCCATTTAAGTTGTGATTTTTTAGAATGTAATTCTAAGAAATTTGGAAATTTAAAGAGATAAGAGGTCTCATTATGAGCCGACTTACCATGTTCATAAGGAGTAATAAAACTGACATTACCAATACCGCATACCAAAACAGGGTAATGGCTTATAAATGTAAGACAAGGGGTCTCATCACGAGCCAGCCTGTTCAGTTTAATTATAACTAGTGAATGGCATTGTTATTAACTGGCTACCAAACCAGAACAATGGCTCTTAAAATAAAAATAAATAAAAGACAAAAACATGAGATAATAGGTCTTATGAATTTATCTTTTAAAAAGTCATAATTTTAATTGGATGGGACAATGAATGGTTAATGGTTTAAAGGCAACCCTGTCGAGACTATGAACGTTTGCTGGCAGCAGAGGCAATACCTATGACAATAGAGTATATTATAAAACCAAAACTTGGAGAGAACCACTTACTTCATTATTAACACCAATCAAAGCTTGAGATAACCCAAAATGTTTTTATTCTTAAGGAATTAGAAAGAAATTATGAAATGATTTTTATTTCTTTTTTCATAGTTACATTTTATTTGAATTATCCTAAGATAGTTTTCATTATATTTAAAAATCTTTACTTACTAAAGATATAGTGTTCATTTTATTTTTTCAGAGATAACTGTTTCTTTCAGTGAATCGCCAATTGTTGTGACCAGCAACAACCCCCCTTTTTATTTAATATTAGTAATAATACTAAATAAATGGGGACCCTTAGTTAAAAAATCTAAAAAAATCAATTAGGATTTGTTTGCCTTTTCAAATAACACTTTCTATCATAAACTTATAGAAATCCCTTGGAAAGAACATTAAGAAACACTTAAGTTTATGATAGATTACGATAAAATTGCTCTTTAAACAAAATAACGCATCCATAGCAAAATGGTATATATCTTTTATAAAATTGAAAATGCGATTTTGCGCTTTTGCGATAATGCGATCCCAAAAGCTTATACAATAAACATATTGGTCGCAGATCGCATAGCACAGAAAACAGAAGTGATTAATGAATACCTTTTGCGCTATTTTCAATTTTGCGCTTTTGCGAGATTTGCGATGTGCGCTTTTGCGCTATTGCGCAATTTCCGCTTTTGCGCTATTTTACATAACCGCGACGGCTTCATTTTGAAATATTGCGATATTGCGACATTGCGACATTGCGATATTGCGATATTGCGCACCAAATCGTAGATCGCAATGTCGCAGATTCATGTAGGCACGTTGTCCAAAGGCAATCTTCCCATATATCAAATCTGTTATGCGCTTTAATGATTAAATTAAATGATTGGATTGATTATTAATGGTAAATGAGATTGTGTTTGGATTGAAAGTTGTTTCACGATTAAAATATTATATTTCATCCGCTTTCACATTTAAAACAGTCTCATCACCTTTCTTATGTCATTACTCTCATTTACTCGTAAAACACAGGCACGAAGGAGCAAACGTCTATACAAAGCTTTCACGAAACACTATGGGTAAGAAGGAGAAGAGCTCGAGTTCTGAAAACAGAGAAAATGGCAAAGCAAAATCAAAATAAAATTGTAAAATTAATAATAGAGCAATAAGCTCAAATAAAGGAAAATGCACAAATCAGAAGGGCAGAAAAGGCAGCAGAAGAGGTGGCTACAGCGGCAAACATTCTTACTGATTGTGTAAATGAGAATTTACACAAGCTAATTTGATTCCTGAAACTGTTCTAGGATATCTCCCATAGGCAAATCAACTGCAAACAAAATGGAGGCAAAAGGCAGAAGAAAGAGAAAAATCTATCCAAGGGCTGACAATATTGAATTGGGACTCATACTGGATGTACTTGGTGAAGCCACACAGTCAGCATAGTGCGCTTAATTGTATCATCAATGCTACAGAGAAGATTGCTCCTACGCTTGCCGACTCTGTCTTTTCAGGACAGTTGAATTCTGAAGTTGGTCAACCGCATCTTCTAAAAACTATGCTAGATGCCTGCAAGTTTAAACAACAAGGTCATAGATAGTTAGATTTAGTTTTAATTTTACTGTATTTTAGCCTAGGAAAAGGACGGTCATTGAACCGAATCCTTAATTTTTGTAATAAGACTATTTTTAGATTTAGCTAAGTAGTATTTAAACCCTTCTCATGTATTTAGAGAAGGGTCCTGGATCTTAATATTTTTGACTTGGAGATTGCATTTCTGTACTCCATTGCCTTATATATTTTTAAAAAGGATCACATCTGGTGATTTTCATGTGGAATTATCTTTGAAGTGTTGCATTTCTGTACCTTGGAATTTGATTTTGCATCAGAGTTACTGGATTAGAGTATCACATTGCATTTGAAAGTCTTCAAGATGAATGAAGTATTTCTATCCTTTCACTGTTGATTTCTTTTGTCTTATGATATTCGCTTTAAAATTGCTATCATTTATATATATTTGTTTTCTCAACGCTTCCTTTTATATATCATTTCTGAGTATAATTGAAACGTTATCTTTCATAAGTGTATATAGATGGTATACAATGATGAATGCAATATGTTAATACAACTCTGTTTAATTTCTTAAACAGAGTTATCTTTATTTGTTTCTGCACATTTCAATTTAAATAATAATACATTTTCATGGTTATTGTTAAATTGGAAAAATCTTAAGTTGTATTCACATATAATTACCCGGGTTAGTGTTAGAATTTCTTTACCAGTATTTAGTTTAAATTAGATAGTTTTATTTCAGTTAATTTAGTCCCACTTCCACCCATCCAAACCAATCCATTTAGTTATAAGGAAACTGGTCCTTTAAATCCAGTCGGAGCCACCATACCAAATGGAAAAGGAGTTGTCTTAAGGTCCTGACCGGGTGGTTTTCCCCGATGTTTGAAGTAGAGATTTTCTAGGCTTCAAAACCATAGCAACTGAATACCTGTTGAAAATAATTTATAAAGATAGTAAAAGTAAGATGATATTGTTGTGGCGATATGAATTTAACATTTAAAGAAACATTTTTTTTCAGCATTCAATTGCCAGATAAACCAAAGAACTGCTCTAATATGGAGAAATTACTTACTTGGAGCAACTCTTGTGCAGTGGCACAACTCCTGAGCAGCATTTCGTGGGTGCC
Organism: Pinus albicaulis; assembly: GCA_034641835.2. NCBI lineage: Eukaryota > Viridiplantae > Streptophyta > Pinopsida > Pinales > Pinaceae > Pinus > Pinus albicaulis. The sequence goes on along the minus strand of CM076584.1, from coordinate 1,670,001,568 downwards.
AACGCTAAATCAGCAACAGAGCAGTAGAGTGTGAACAAACTATGCGAACAGAGATGCGTCACAGAAACTCAAACAGAAACCTGCGAATAGACTATGCAAACAGAGATGCGATACAGAAACTCAAAGAGAAACCCACGAGTGGACTATGCGAACAGAGACGCACCACAAAAACTCAAAAAGAAACCCGTGAATAGACTATGCGAGCAGATATGCACCACAGAAACTCAAACAGAAACCCGCAAACAGACCATGCGAACATAGATGAGCGAAAACGAGACTTATTCGTGGGTGATATATTTATACAATATTAGTTTGGATGAACTAATAGTCTGGCCGAACTAAAATTTCAACCGAACTGTTAGTGCCAGTTTTCCCATCTCCGGCAAAAATTATGTTTGCCTACGCCGTCAGTGTGACGTCAATCTAAATGACAGAATGAGTTCAGCCAAACTTTCTCATATAGTTCGGCCAAAGTATACCATATTCTAGCCGAAATTTCTCAAAATTTCGGCTGAAATATTGCCGAAAAAAAATTTCCACCCCCGATTCTCACAAAAGTGTAACCCAACTTCACATTTTCACCTAGGTATCAACACGAATGACACCACCAAATTTTATTCCCTTGAAATGGGCCTCACTTATGCCTCTCAACAAGCCTACATGAAATTGGTCATTGAAGGGGAATCCTAGACAATTATTTAAAATATTAAACGCTTAATTCATGCAAGTAATTATGGAAAATTATTAGTCAATTAGAATATGGAAAATTAGTTATTTCATGAGAATTCAATTATGGCTTAAATTCTTGTAATCCTCACCTCTTATGTTCATAAACCAACCAACAATGTGGAATATTTTCTGAAAAATTAAATATGTGTAACTTTGAATATTAATATAATAGAGAAATAACCTTCTCTTCTTGAATTCCAACTACAATAAGTTTTCTAGGACCTCCTTTCTTAATACCACAAATCTGCATATGGGGTGATTTGGAATGGGAGTGAGGAAAGGGAAAGGAGAAGAATATTCCACCTCAAGAAAATATTGATGCAAAGTGGAAAGAGCCTCCTTGCCAAGTGGAGACATGTGGAGAAACGATGAATGTGAATAAAAAGAGAAGGCGTTGGATGGGAAAAAATGCAGACAATAGGAGTAAATATGACATGCAAACAACATGAAAGATGGAGGTGGCCATGGATGGGGTCAAACACCTTGAGGCCTCTTGAAAAATGATAGCATATGAAGGCATATTGTTATAGCACTTAAACATTTTTCATTCCATTGATAAGAGGAAAATATTTTCATAGTTAAAACACCAAAGATGCACTAGCTAAATTGGAATATTTCTCTCTCAATAATTTGTGCACATTCTAAAGAAGGATCAAGCCCAATGGCCTTGTTCCTTCTTCCTCGTAGTAATAAAATTTGGGTAATTCTAGAGTGGGTATATATGTGAATTTAAGTTATTTGGCTCTAAGAAATATTTGGAAAATACCGGATAATGATTTTCTTAGAGAGAAACCACTTAAAACTCCAAGATACCCTTAGCCTTCAATGAAAAAATTCTCATCCATTTCAAAGTGGGTGCTACCTACCATCAGGAATAAATGTCATCCTATGCTTCATGGGATTAGTGAGCTTGTCAAATTACTAGAAGTATTTGTCACATTAAACCACAAGTACCCCACACATTGTATTACGTGATTTTTATTAAATATACTTTGTTCTTAATTGAATACACTGAATTGGAAGTTTTTCATACTATATTTGGCCTTTCCCTACATGCTTGTCACTTTTTATTTCCTCACTTGGACCTTTTTTGGGAAAACATACGTTTTGTGATGATTTCCCCTCTGCTTGTTCACTCTTTTCTTTCCTCAAATCCTTTGGCATATGAAACATTCAATGTACTAGCCATGTCAACAGTCACATTCCCTTGCTTTGATTTTATAGTTTTCATATCTTGACAGCATGTCGTCCTTGCGAGCTCAGTCCAAGAGGGGTGCTAGTGATGAAGGAGACTACAATATAAATTAATCATGCTCTGAATAACACTCATGTAGGAGAATATTCCACTAGAAAACACAATTGGGTGTCCAGAAAGGGATCCAAAATATCAAATAGGATGTCATTAAATATTGGAAAAACAATTAAGAATTAGATATCATGGTCGTAGTATCATATTAGGCACGAGATATTGGAAACTCTTGTGGTCACCAAAATCATTTTTACATACCATTAATATCTATTGGTACATGAATAAATTCTTGGATAAAATATTTTTGGATAGAAATGAAACATAGAATTAATTATTCCTCCACATAGAGGAACTTCATTTACTCTATTAAAATATGGATGAGTGCATGTAGCATTTGGAGACAACATTACTTCAGGATAGGGAACCCATACCCCTATGAAATCTTAAGCAAATAGTGATTATTAACATCCATTAATCTCTCTCTTGCGTGTGAATTCTATTGTTACCCCACTCAACTTTCTAAAGTTATGTTTTTACATGTTTTATATGCGATGTACTTGGTTGTTTTCACCAAGAATTTGCAGTCATGTTATTTATCTTCTAAAATATGTATAAGTAGTCTAGATATTTTAAATCAATGCTCTCACAACTTATCTGTGATCTACTCTCCAAACTAACAAGACAAGCTTAAAGCATGGAAATATGGCTATATTATGGAATTATTATGATTATTATTAAATAATAATTATTATATAAGTATTATATGGTATTCATATTTATATAAAAAAAATATTTACATAATGGAATTTTTTCTCATTATACAAAACATATACCCTTTTTATATTAACAAGTTAAATAAGTTAAATTTTATGGCATGTATATTTCCATAGTCAGTAAGATAATGTTTTTGAGAACTTTTGGAATCCTGTAACATAATACACAAGATTCCATAGGTTCTCAACAGCTTTTAGTTAAATTTGATCAAACCTTGTCTTATTTCTAATTATTTAAAAAGCAATAAATTAATAGTGCATCAAAACATTTGTCTATATATATGATTTTATGAGGTGATGGTATTAAAATATGATATCATAATAATTTTCAATATGAAAAAAATATAATACCAATTTTAATAATGGTTTTATACTTATAAAATTATATGGTGTTTCCACATTTTTTTTTTTTTTTTTGGTAAATGAGAAAGTTTCTATTTTATAAAAATATGGTTATTACACTTGGAGTGAGGTGTCCCAAGCGCATAGGTCATACACCAAATACAGAGTTTATGCTTGCAATTCTTACAAAATTTACAAAAGGTTCCCCTTCTTCTGGGTTGAGTGGTAAGATAGAAAAATTATGTTGTGACAACAACATGTAACAAGATTAGTGTGGTAGATTTCACATTGAAGATACTTAGAGAGCTATGAATAGAAATTATCGTAGACTAAGATTCATCGAGAACCCAAAACAAAAAGAATGCTAAAAATAATTAGAATAAGTTTAAACTTGGTCATCCGAAGGATCCTCATTCAACCTGATAGACTTCTCAGGAGTATAGCCTCTTGGGTCATCCCCAATGGCCTGGTAGCTAGTGGAAGCATAAATTTTCTCTCTTTATTCTTGGTGAACCTCCTTCATTTCCCTGCATGGTGGTGATGCGATGCTTTAGCAAGTAACACTAAGGAAAATCCTTCGTCACAAAATGTAGGTGAAGAAGAAATTCCACATACATTAGAAATTTTTCGTTCAACATGTCTAACATGGCTTTCAAAGAATTTTTTTTCCGCGTGCTCCTGTACACAACGTCGAGCATATTTTTTATATTCAAAGAGATCTCTATGGTTTGGCTATAAAGGTTCTCCTTGGCCCTGGTGAGGCCAATGTTGGGTATCCACAGAAATTGAGCATCCACTTCCTCTATGGCCACCCACCTTCTCATGTTGCATGCCTAGAGCTCCAAACTTTTTATAAAATCTTGGGTATCAAGGGCCACTGTGACATTAAAATTGATGGAAGCTCTCCTAAACAAAGCCTCAGAGCAAGTTCTGGGCTGCATACTGGGATTATCCCATTTTTCATTAGTGTTACCTCAACCACGGTGGTGGGAAGGAGTCGAACCATAGTGAGGAGACATGATGATGGGAGGGGAATCAGGAGTAAAATACCAAATAAGAGAAGTGGAAAATTAGGGAGTAGAGGCTCGAGAGTGAATACAACAATGAGGATACATGAGTGGATCAGGTTATTCATAGGAAGAGCGGGAAGCTGAGGGAGGAGGGAAAGAGGAAGCAATGAATGTGCCATTGATTATAACTAGAGAAAGGCACAAAGAAGTCATGAGATCATTGCGATTAGGGATTTCATTCCCTCACGTTGATGATTGGAAATGCTTCTCACGAAGGAATTCATAATTATGAGATGAGGAGATTGTATCGGTTGTTCCTAAGAGTCTAACTAGCACCGTTAGAGTTAAGGTTCCACCAAAATATCTTATCTTTTTTATTTAAGACGTCGCACTCCTGTGGAAGAGGACCTTACTCCAGGTCCCTCCATGCAATGTAAATGAATCTAATGTTGTCACATGTACCTTCAATAGACAATGTATCAGCCAGGTTGTTAGCCTTTCTTCTAACTGCATGGAAGTGGATCCCACTCAGGTCTCTGACATGTTGGTTTATGTGATGTAGGGTCTTACTTAGCCTCCATTTTTTCGTGACTTTGGAAATGTTTGTGCCTTTCTATAGCTTACCACAAGCCATGGTAGGTCGAGTAGAATCCCGTTCAACGATGAGAGGTTAGAAGCCCTGATATTTGGCGATGCCAAGACCATGCTCTAGACCATGGAGATCAGTTTCATTGTTGGTGGAGATAGCCAGGTTGCTCGCATATATACAAATTATTTCCCCTTTCAAATTTCTAAAAGCACCCCTAAATCTAGCATTTTTGGGATTCCCTTTTGCAGCTCCATCATAATTCATTTTAGGGATTTTTTTTCCACGAGGAAAGCAATTATAGGGAGCATCCAGTTTTTCCATCGTTAGAGTCTTTTTGTTAGGTGGTGGAAAGTATAGATCAAGGAGTTGAAATATTATCTGATTAGCAGGGCTAGGGGGGCCACCAAAGTTTGGAAATTTGGAGATGTTTATTGATTCAGCTATCACCTACTTAATTATGGTAAGGAGGAATTTTTCCATATTTTTTCCATTCCTAAAATTTTTATCATTACGATCTTTCCAAAATTCCCAACAGATAGTTCCTAGGATAATGTTCCTGTCCTTGTCAACCATGCAGCGGGGGGAGATTGAAGGTCTCAAATTATCCAAGGTACTGAGGATAGAACCCTTGTCGCTATCAATAGTTATAAAAATAAAAACAACCCACCCCAATAGTCTGTTGGTATAGTCATAGGTGGTAAAAAGATGGTTAATTGTTTCCTCATTCGCTTCAAAAATTGGGCACCTTGATGGACTCATGAATATTATTCTCCATAAATTTTCCCATGTAAGAATTCTCCCTTGCATGGTTAGCATTAGAAATAAAGTAATTTTGGGCCAAAAATATTTTTCCCAAAGCTTTTTCCATTTTTCCTGAGGTTGTAGTTGGTCATGGTTTGCTAGATATAGTTGTAAGCTTCTCTGAGATTAAATAGCGCCACTGAATTTTTACCCCATATGAGATTATCCTCTCCTCTATTGAATTGAATATGTATTTTGTGAATGGTATCGAAAAATATTTTTCAGTCGAAGGTGATAGGAAGAGGTTCCCAATTTTGGCTTCCAGCCAATCTCTCCATATGTCATTCTTGATGTTGATCTTCTAGTAATGAGCAATATTATTCTTTCCTTTTTCTTTCATGATAGTGCGAAGCAATGGAAATTGGTCCTTATTCAAGTATGGTTGTTGCTGCTAAGCATCTTCTAAGAAGAGGGTTTTTTTTCATAGATCTCCTAGAAGTTGTGTTTTTGAATCATAGCTTTATTCAGCCATGCTTGGTTCCATATCATAGAACCTTTGATGTCACTCTTAAGCCTGATAAGATCATCATTTGAGTAATTTCACACATAATTTTCCCTCCAAAGGAGACCCCATAGTGTGTGCGGGTTTTCTAACAAATGCCACCATGTTTTGGCTCCTATGGATTTCCCAAGAATATCCAGATACCTGAAACCTATCCCTCCTGCAAATTTGGGCTTGCAGACATGTTCTAAGGCTACTAGAGCCCTTTTTCTCTTTGTGTTTGAGTCCCTCCATAAAACGTTCCTTTAAATGCTTCTGATGGAATTGATGGTTGACTTAGGGGCCACTAAATCAGAGAATAGATAAAGGGGCATGGACCGCAAGAATAATTTGACTAGGACCAATCTACCCACCATATTTAGTGAGCAAAAATTCCAATTGAAAATTCTTTTGCGAAGTGACCTATTGAAGAGGTTCTCCCAATTGGATTTTATGAAGGATTTATCGGTGAGAGGAGCACCCTAGTATTTGGAGGGGGGAGAGAATTATTTGAAGACAAGAACTATGGTGATATTTCACTAGATAGCCATGGGGTGTTGAAGAAGAATAATTTGGATTTTTCAAGGTTGATGGTTGTTCCAGGGGATTCTGAAAAATAATTGAAAATTTCTTTGAATGAATCAACTTCTTTGATGTAATATTCCTAATTAGCCCAAGGTAATAGGAATATTAAATTTTGTTTTACTTTTCTGTTTCATGAATAAATATGTAAGGGAGGATAATAAAAACTCCTAAAATAGTGAATAAATCAATGCCACATGTGAACAAAGACAAATCTGGGCTATCTTAATAAAATACCCTTGTGTGTGAAAAGGTATTGAGACATTTGATTGGGTCAACAGGACCAAATCAAAAGTGCTCTCTAGATGCAATGAACCTCCTAGGTGCATCGTGTAGTTCTAGTTGGAGGCTACACATGTGAATGGAGCTAAATCATTAAGATGGTTTAGGGTTTGGCAAGATTTCTATCCTATAAAAGGAGGAGGAGGACAACAAGTGAAGGGTTTTTGATTGATGTTATATTTCTTAATATATTGTCTGTTTAGACATATATCATTCTCTTGGTTGTTTAGTAGAGAATAGTGTTTTTTAGCACCGGGTGTTCCTGAGCAGGAATCCCACCTCTTCCATTGAGTAGCTCAAGGAGGAGTCTTGTACATATTTTCCACTATTAGGCAATTGGCCAAGATTCATCTCCCAACTACAACTTAGATCTTGTTGAGGGTTTGGTTTTCCTTGTAAGTTGCAGCAAGTGGAGGCTAAATCTATTCAGATCTAGGCCGATCTAGAGCCCCTTTTCAGTGGGAAAGTATTCTATCCCATTGGCAAGAGTGTTTTGGACCTTTGGACTTAAGATCTACATCTTGGCATCAGACCAAACTTTTCTTCAAGTCTACAGCGCAGTCCCTCTTCTAGAACTGCGTTATCTGCAAGGAGAGAAGTTGCAGGGTGTTTTGGCAACTATTGAGGAGTGATCTCTAGTGTTGGGGATCTGCCCTTCACTGTGGTGATCCATGGATTTCTGTTCTTATCCATGTCATATTCAGATATGATCTTAATACTCCTATATATGCTTCAGAAATTCTAAATAGATCTACATATCCACTACACACAATCTTAGATCTACTCCATGTGCTTCATGTATTGCCGAAAACCCCAAGGTGTATGTAAAGTAGAGACATTATAGTGTATGTATCTGACACATATATGACTGTTATTGCATAATATTGTCTTAGATCTAAGTTTTAATCTACTTTTGTAGTATACTCAATCAAATAACACTTTCAAGCCTTTTTGCAGTCAATAGATGTGTTACAACACCTCTTCCTGAGGGATTTCTTCCATTCTTGTCTTTTGTTTCCTATTTTACAATGTATGGGCCTCATTATGGATTTGATTTTCTATTGTATACATGAATTTTGAGCCTCCATGTTGGCCTCCTGTGGTTTCTTAGCCAAGCTGCATTATTTCTGAAGCAGTATTGTTGCATAGTATTGTAGTCCCATTTTTGGGGCATTTTGTAGCTATACTAGGTGTGGGAGATATGTTTACCTCACCTAGAAGGATTTGTTTTTGATCTCCTCTTGGATTCAAGTATTAGATTTTCAGATCTAATAGATCCAAAGTTTGGTTTGCAATCTTGTAGCATACATTCCTGAAAAATGCATTTTTCAGGCATGCCTTGCTAAGCAGCCCCTTTTGGGATATTACATTTGATTATGGGGATACCCATTAAAGAGTATCATCCAAAAATTTCTGGTGGGTCGAGGAGGGGGCATTGTTATGGATATCGATTCCAATGAGGGAATTATTAAGGTTTGCAGCCCTTAGGGTTCTGGTCAGGCCTTTGTCCATAGTGACAAAAAGGAAGGGAGATAGGGGGTCTCCCTCTCTTATGCCTCTGGAGAGGAAAAAGGGTTTGGAGGGAGAGTCATTGATTAGGATGGAGAATAAGGCTCTAAACATTGTGGCCATGATCTAGTTTATACAATATTTATGGAACCCAAAGGCCTTTAAGACTTCCCTCATATAAAACCAACTTGATTTTTCAAATGCCTTTGACATATCAAGTTTCATCATCATGCCAAGCTTATTTTGAGTCTTGAAAGAGTGAATAAATTCATGCGATTGAATAATGTTGTTAAGAATATATCTACCTTTGTTCAAGTCTCTTTCTCAAGCTTATTTTGTAAAAAAAAATTGTTAAAGGGGCGGGAATTTTTTTTTTTTAAATTTGAACTTCATCATCAAATTTCAAACCGTTCCCGTAACTATTCGGCATCTACAACCTAGTTTTTTTCAAAAATGCATAACTTCTTCACCTAGAATCGGTTTTTTGCAATCTACCTATTTTTTTGAGATATTTCCATTGGAGCAGTTAGTTTCGGCTTTTTTTAGCTTAAGCTTTTAAAAAAATGGAAAGTGCATGTCTGATTATTCTTAACAGCACCAATTATTTCCAATGGCTACCTCACATGGTAGATATATCTAAAAGTAAAGGGATTTATAAAATATCCACAAGACAAGAAACTAAACCTTCCAATGATGATAAAGTCGCTAAAGGGGAAAATAAACAAGATCAAGCACGAGGGTTGATATGAATGTCCATTGCTCAAGATCTTTGATTTCATATTCTTGAAATTGACACCCTTGATGAAGCCCTGAAAAAGCTAAATATTGTTTTTGAGATTCAAAATAAAATCAGGGCCCACTAGCTTCAAAATGAGTTCTTACTTTGGACCCCAATAATATCTTCTCCATTGAAGATTTTTTGTCCAAATTCAAGACCCTTAGACTTATTTTAGAATGTTGTAAGGTAAAAAAGAATGATGGTAGCCTCATCTATTCCATCCTTGCTAAACTTGGCCCTAGATAATATGTATTTGTTTCCACCTTCCATTCCACTAGAGAAGCCATAATTTCTTTAGGAACCGCCTACAAGAACCCCTCTTTCGATGCCTTTTACGATTCTTTGATAAGAGAAAAAGAAAAAATCTTACCCCTTGGTTTTATCACTTCTGGAAATACTTCTAAGAAAGCCTTAGCACCCGAACAACAACGACATCAAAAGAATCCCAAGAAGTTGTATCCTAAAAATTATGGTCCGAAACCAAACAAGGGTCCTAAGAAATTTCAGCCGCAAACTGAAAAAGAAACTCACCAAAATGATAAGGCAAATAAAAACACTGGGAAGAAGATAGATAGACATTGCAACTTTTGTAATCATGATGGCCATATAAAGTCCAAAAGTTTTAATAATATGGAAGCCTTAGAGGTAGCAATGAAGAAGGACAACATAAATTTGGAGCACTCTTCACCTTCATCTTCAGCAATGGCACTTTATGCTTGTGGTTTTCAAGCATGAAGATTTGGTTAAGAATTAAATGTATCTTCTTCTTCTAATTCTCATGAGTGGATCATTGATTTTGGAGCCTCTTACCAGATGGCCAAAAATAAAGCCATGTTTTCTTCTTTAAATGATTGTAACACCAAACATATTTACGTTGGTGATGATAGATCTATTATTGTTGTAGGATTTGGAACCATTCATCTAGATAATGGTCAGTTTAATGATGTACTATGTGTTCCTACCTTGTCATGCAACCTTCTATATGTTTATCAGATAACTCAATCAGATGAAGGGAAAATAGTAGAATTCTCACCTCATGATGTTGTAATCAAGGACCTCAAAAATCCTAGACATATTTTAGCTACTGGCATTGCTGATGATTACACAAGGTTGTATAAGTTTGAAAACTTTGGGTCATCATGTATTCCCTCCGTTTTTTTTGCTCATAATGATGATGTGAGAAAACTTTGGAATGAACGATTTCTTCATATAAACTATCACTCTCTTCAGACTCTATGTAAATAAAATATGGTGACAGGTCTTCCTATGGTATCTTTCCGAGATGGTGTTTGCTTCGAGTGTGTACTCGGAAAACATCATCGAGATAGTTTCGACAAACGTGCCTCTTGGCACACTTCAGCCCCTTTGTAGCTTGTGCACAATGATTTATGTGGTAAACTTCCTTTTGTTTCATTCTCTAGTTGCAAGTACTTCTTAACTTTCATTTATGATTTTTCCAGACGTAGTTGGGTATACTTCTTAAAACTGAAGAGTGAATTTTTTAACATGTTCTTGGCCTTTAAGGCCTTTGCTGAGAAACAATGTGGACATCAAATTCTTAAGTTAAGATTAGACAATGGAGGAGAAAATGTTCACAACAAATTTATCAACTTTTGCACTAAGCATGGCATTCAATTGCAACATACTGTTCCATATACTCCACAAAAAAATGGTGTATCTGAAAGGAAGAATCATAACTTAAAAGAAATGGCTAATTGTATGCTTCAATCTAAAGGAATTAGTCTCAATTTTTGGGAAGAATAAATTAATTGTGGAAATTGCATAGTAAATCACACTCCTACTAAGTGTTTAAAGAATATAACTCCAGAAGAAGCTTGGAGCTCAATCAAACCAGATGTAAGTCACTATTGTGTTTTTGGAAGTGATGCTTGGGCCCATATTCTAGATGCGAAACATAAAACCTTAGAACCTAAGAGTGAAAATTTCATTTTTGTTGGATATTCTGAAGATGTCAAAGGATATATAATTTTTCAAACAAAATGAAAAAATATAATCATTAGAAGAGATGTAAAATTTGATGAAAATATATAGGCCTGCGAGCCTACTTCGGTAGGTGTGCCACCTTTGGCCTGCGAGCTTGATTTGGAATATGTGCCACCTCTCTCTCTCTCTTCTATTTTTAATAGCATTCCTTCTAGTTCAGATGATGAAAGCGATGATGAAAATCCTCCTCTACCTCTTGAATTTATTCCTTTTACTCCATAGCTTCCAAGATGGGTCTGCTCTACTCGAGATGTAGTAGGTTCTCTTGCAGGTGACCTTGCAGATCGACGACGTACAGGTTCTCAGTTTGAAAGAGTCTCTTCCTTATTGGATCAAGTTCTAGAAACTCTTGATCCAGAAACCTTTGAAGAAGCCTCCTGTCATCTAGATTGGGATGAAGCTATGAATGAAGAATATCGTTCCTTATTGGAAAATGATACTTGGGATCTTGTTCCTCTTCCAAAAGGAAGAAAACTTGTCAGATGCAGATGGGTTTAGAAAACAAAGTTTGGACCAAATGGAAAAGTGGATAGACATAAAGCTCATCTTGTCGCTAAAGGATTTTCACAAGTTGAAGGCATTGAATATACTGAAATCTTCTCCCCTGTTTCCAAAATGAATTATATCTACATTGTTATTTCCCTTGTTGCCTCCTTTAAATGGGAAGTCCATCAGATGGATGTTAAATCCACCTTCTTACATGGAGATTTGCATGAAGAAATCTACATGGAAAAACCCCCTGGCTTTATCCAAAACCACTCCATCCTTCTTTGTCGCCTTAGGAATTCTCTCTATCTTCTCAAACAAGCTCCTCAGGCTTCGTATGCCAAAATGGATAGATTTCTATTAGATAATGGCTTCTAGGTGTCATTCTGACAACACTTGCTACACCAAGAAAGTGGGTAAGTCCTTCATCATCCTTTTTCTTTATGTTGATGATATTATCCTTACGGGTAATGATCGCAACCATATAAACCATGTGAAGTCGAGCCTCAGAAAGAAGTTTGAACTGACAGACTTAGGACACTTGAATTATTTCCTTGGTCTTCAAGTCTTGCAATCCAAAGAAGGTATTACCCTTTCTCAGTCCAAATATGCTTGTGATCTTCTACGCCACTTTCACATGGAAGATTGTAAGCTAGCCCCTTCTCCCTTTTAGTCTGGAGTGAAGCTTTCAGTCACTTGTAATACCCCTGAAGTTCATGCTACCTTATACCATCAACTTGTTGGTAAACTTATGTATCTAACCCATACCCGTACTGACCTTTCCTTTGCCGTTGGTCTTGTAGCTCGATTAATGCGCCAACCTCATGAAAGTCACTGGAAAGAAACTAAAATAATACTTCGATATATTCGAGGTACATTTTAGTTCTCAATTCATTACAGTGCAACATCATCTCCATTGTTTATTGGTTTCACTCATTCTGATTGGGCTGGTGACCCTGATGATTGAAAGTCTACTGCAAGATATGCATTCACTCTTGGTTCAGGACCTATTACATGGTCTTGTAAGAAAAAAAGTGCGATCTCTCTTTATTCAGCAAAAGGAGAGTATCGTGGTGTAGTTGAAGCCAGCAAGGAAGCCATGTGACTTCATCAGATCCTGTCTTAATTTTTTCTTCATCAGCAATATCCAACTACACTTTGGTGTGATAATGAGAGTGTCGTTCAGCTATGTAAAGATATAGTTTAGCAATAGTGTATGAAACACATTGAGCTCCATATACACTTCATCAGAAAGCTCATTCATGATCGTGTTCTTGAAGTGTAGTATTGTCCAACCAATGATCAAGTAACCAGTATCTTTAGAAAGGCTCTCACAGAAGCGAAGTTTACCAAACTTTGATCCATGCTTGGAGTTAAAGAAAGTTATCATTAAGGGGGGGATAGACTCTAATGCCTCCTTCCTTCTCTTATTGTGTCACCCTTGTAAATCGTTCAATCCTATCCCAATTTTCTCTTAAGGGGGATGTTAGGATATTTCGACACATAGGATATAGGCTCCTTTTGTGTCACCTTTGTAAATCCTTTAATCCTATCCCAATTTGTTCTTAAGGGGGGATGTTAGGATATTCTAACACATAGGAAATAGTTAAGAATAACTTAAAGTCTAGTGTAGAGTTAGCTAAAGTGTGTTTCTTTACTATGTAAATTTTTAACTTATAATCCGACGGTCATGATTTGTAGTGATCTGATGGTTCTCTCTCTCCTCAGTATTAATGACACTTGATTCATGGCTTAACACCCGATTGGTCCATGATCTCTATTTAAAGAGCATGGAGACTCATTCGTCCAATAATCGTTTATGAGAGAAACATATGTAACTTTTCTTTTTATATTAATAAAGTGCCTGAAGTGGCCGCGTTGGCTGAGGTCATGGATTGTTTCCCTCTTCGAGGGTTTTATCCATGTGATAATACTGGTGTATTGATTTGTGATATGTTTGTGAGTGGTGACTTTTGGTTTTTGATCTAAGAAACTTACCTTGTAAATTCCTACATGTTGTAAGTAATTTCCATGATTTCTTGGATTTTTTGAAGCTTAGGCTCCTCTAGGAGCTTTTTGTAATATTCATTTATCTCGTTCGATACGTCTTCATGGGTATGGATAGTAGTCAAATTTTTAAATTTTAGGCTAAGTATTCATTATGTCTCCTACGTTGAGTCATTGAGCGATTGAAGAAACAAGAGTTGTGTTCACCACACTTAAGCTAAGGGATTCGAGAATTTTTCTGCCAAAGTTTTTCATCGTGTAGAACTTTGACTTCCCACCTCTTATGGAGGATCATTTATTCCTCCTTCGTTTGGTTAGTGATTCCATTGTGAATGATTCTTTTTTGAAGGTGTTCCATGCTTTGCTCCATCTTTTTTCTATGTCTTATAAGATATTTCCAAAGACTTATTTATTCCAGAATTCGATTTGATTTTTTGTGTTCTTTACTTTTGCTGGAATTGGTACATCCTTGTGCCTAATTTGGGTTTTATGCTTTCCCATTATTTCTTCAGGTTATCAATGAAATCGGGTGCTCAAGAAAGAATGCCTCAAAGCGAAAGGGTCAATTTTTGGGGCTAGATGAGATGTGTAGTCTTAGAATAATAGGCTAGTGATCCAAGCCCATTTGGGGGAGAATGTGAAATTTAGTCTCCTAAGAGGTCATACAAATGGCTTATGAGAGAAGAAAGATATCCAACATAGAGGCAATTTGTCTTACCCCTCCTCTTATGTTGTTCCAAGTGTAGGTGCCATTTACAGTTGGAATTTCAATCGGTCCCAACCTATCAATGGTCACTTGGAAGACCTTTGAGCCTTTGTCCAACTTGTAAATCCCTCCTTTCTTTTATGAAATATTTAGGTCCATATTAAAATCCACTTCGATGTTTTTCTAGGGTAGAGGTTTGGTATCAACGATTTTCATGAACGTGGTTAGCATTTGGATTCTCTTGGCATCCTTGTGGGGAGAATATATATTCGTTACACATATGTCATCATTAGAACCAATTATTTTAGGACTATGGTAATGGATCTTCTAGTTGAAACATATGATGATAGCTCATAGAGTGAACTCTTCCATAGAATTAGTTTCCTGCCTATAGAACCAATAGTAGAGTTCGCAAGGTAACTATAGTTCTTAAAACACTCCTTTTGAAGATTTTGAAGGTTCTTCATAGCAATCTTAGTCTCTTGGATGATAAAAATGTCTAGTTTGTCTATGATGAGCCTATGTTTTAGGATTCTTCGTTTTACTGGACCATTTAGGACTCTTATATTCCAAGAGATACAATTCATTGATAAAAATGGGGTGTTTGGAGTGAGAGATCTTACATTTCCCTTATTGAGTAATCTTGCCCCAATTTCATAGAGGAAATGGCATGTGGTTTTCCTTCCTCTTTTTCGGTTGGGTCCTTTGGGGTTGTACCCCTCGACTATCATATTTGTCAGGATTCCTTTGTGAGCCAAGTCCTCTTGGAACTTCTTGAACGTCCCTTGTTTTAGTTGTTATTTTAATAGGTAAGCTCCCTCTTTTATTGTATTTTCTCATCTAGTATGGTAGCCAAGCCACTTTTTCCCCACTCTTCTCCTATGGAATGAAGATCTACTCCTTTGAGGGTTTCCTCTATATCATGGTCTTCAGGTGAGGCTTCTATCATTACTGGTTCCATATCGGTATCATTTGGAATATGGTCTTCCACTTCTTGGAAACTCTCGAAATGATCCCCTTGAGGTTGTATCTAACTTGGTCAGTTTTGGATTATCCTTTCATTTTCTTCCTCGGCTTTCTCACCTAATATTAATACTTCTTGGTATTATTTTAGGGCATCATATTTTCTTTTGTTGACTTCCTAATATTGACCTTCTTTGCCTTCATCCTTCCTATTATGCCTATTTTTGGGTACCACCTTCATAAAATCTTGTTCCTCTGACTTCTTTTGGGCTCGTGTGTTGCTTTTTTGTGCCTTGTTTTTTGGAAGTATTTGAATACGTGTCCATGTCCATGTCATTTCATACATCTAAATGGTTTATGCTCATAGTCTATATTTTGGAGCCAAGCTTCATCCCTAAAGGCTAACTTCATTACCTCCACCAAAGCGCCTAATACATCCATGTAAAGACATATTCTTGCATAGGAGACATAGTAACCATTTATGGTTCCCTTTGAAATTTTTATGTATTCCCGCAACTCATCTCTTATTCATTTTAGCACTGATGGTGAGCAGTACTCTGTCAGCAGTGAGTAGAGGCTGACCCAAATAGGGACTCTTATGAAATCCTCCTTTTCATGAGTAAAATTTTCCTTCCAATACCACATGTACAGATTAGCCAAGTTGAAGAAGTATGGACCTCCTTCGATTATGAGATATCTGTCTTCTAGGAGGTCAAAAATGACCGTGAAGAATCCTTTCAATCCTAGTTGCAGTCAGATATCTCCTTTAGGGAGCCATTTATTCTACATCCACCTATTCAATGATTTTTTTGTGGGCCATATCCTCATGAACTTGCAGACGACTGCATGATCCTGCATGAAGTCTTTGTAGGCTGCAACATTCGGGTCATGAATTTCTAGCATCAGTATCTTTTTTTTCCTTAGGTTTTCAGTTATTGTTGGCTTTTGATTTAGTCCCTTGCTAGATTTCTGAATAGGTTTGGTGGGATGTAGCTTCATTTATTTCTTGCAAAGTCGAGGATTCCTTCGAAGCATTTCCAATTGAAACCTTACCTTCTCCCGTGATTCTTCTTACATGCTTGCTCGCTCCTGTAGATTTAACGATTTTACAGGAGTGAAAAGTGTTGTAGGTACTAAGACTTGTCAAGAATGATGTTTCGGGCTCCTTGTTCTTTCCCGTGACAACATCCTGAAATGAGGGGGCTCCAGAGGCGCCTCAATCCTCTACCATGGTTTTAACCATGTAGTATGACAAAAACCCTGGCAGCAGAGTTGAGAGTTCATGACAACCCTTTGCTCTTAGGTTCAACTTAATATGAGTATAGTGCTTCCACTTAAATGCACTTCTCATTTGAATTAAATTTTCCTTCATAGTGTTTTATAATAATTCTTTATGTATATTATTAATCTTTTTTATGTTGATATGTTTGTTTATTTTAAAACAAGTATTTCGTAATTCTAAATAGATTATCAATATTTATAAGTGGATGGTAGATATTTAACCTCTATGGAATATGTTGGAATAATCATAATAGTATTCCAAGATCAAGGGGTAAGATTTATCTCCAAGTCATATCAACAAAAATTTCATATCAACACACCTAATATTGGGCATGGGGTATTGAGAAGCCATGGTATCAACCCATGGTATAGTAATAAAAACTATTTACATGTTAAAAAATTCCATGGTAAAACGCGGTGAATCCCTTTGTTAATTGTTACATATATTTTAAAATGTATATATCTTTAACTCATATTTAATGCTTTTTATAACTACCCTACATACATCTTAACTCAAGTTCTACCAAGCATGCAAAGGGATAAAATCTCTGAGATGAAAACATCTAGAGTGAAAGGAGATTTGATAAAGAGATTTTGATCGCTCTCTACAATATCAGGTTAAGATGGATCTAGGCTAGTTTAATTCCCTCTTTAAATAGACTATATTACCATGGGTCAAGATCACGGGTTCTCATGAACTTGAAGCTGAAAATCTACCAAAAACTACCAGTAAGTAGCTTGACCAAGTCAAGTTTACCTTAACTGCTAAACCAAATAAAAATAATAATAAAATATATTTTTTTATTTTAATTATTTTAGTTTGAAATTTGTATTTTAACTTGAAGTTATTTTAATTCTATTTTGATCAAAATATTTAAAAGAACATTATATTACAATATCTCCACCATATATTTTACAATATCTCTACCATATATTGGATTGCAAAGTCTTGAGCATAATTAGCTATATCCAACTTAATTATCTCTACCTTATATTAAGTTGCAAAGCCAGTCTTAACTTAATTAACTATATCGAACTTCACTCTAACTATATAACTCTAGACTCTAGATCTACTATAGACTCTAGATGTACTCAAGGGAGAGAAAAATCAAATGTCAAACATACTTATGATTGCTTCATATTATTAGACCGTTGACATCAGCATATAAATATTCCAACCATACGGTGGCGCGGGTAAAATCCGGCCTCAAAAAGCAGACTTTCATTTGATTTGGTTCGATTCTGAGAAAGTAACGCATCTGCGAAATATCACAGGTTCATGTCAAATTGCCCTGAAAATTGCATTATCCGTCTGTAACTGTTCAATGCACTTCGTCGAAGTTCTATGTGAAAATCTATGGAGCTTTTAGGGTTCTTAGGGTTTAAAACACGAGGGGACTCCTTTATTGTGTCCAGTGCTGGTTTCCAATATCTAAACCTGCGTATCCTTTGCTCGCCCAGCCCCAACCCCAACGTCTGGTCGTCTTCTTCATCTAGCTCCAGCTTTGGTGGCACAAATCGATCTGCTACTTTTTCCTGCAATTTATCGGATCTCTCGGCGCTGCCATTCCTAGAAGAAAATCCACATAAATGGTCAGTGCCGACCGATGGAAGGATTCTGGAATTGCCAGAGAGCTTTGTCTGGCCGGACTTGCATTGGAATGCTAACAAATCAAGTGAGGCCATGTCGGAAGACGAGATTACACGACGCAGATATTTTTCCATGGGGAGAAGAACATAGAGGCTCCCAAATGTCAAACCCTCATCAGCACCGAGCGGTGCAATGCGATGCCCAGCTTGGAGATTACTGAAGTCGCATAAAAATTGGCGAGGATTGTCGACCATCAGCTCTCCCACCTTAATTGCCTCCCTAAAGTCTTCAATGCTGCCATCGTCCCACCGTATAACTTTCGCGACCGCGGTGTTTCTTGGCAGTTTAGCACAGCAGAGATGATTCCCCATGGAATCTTTCTGCTCGCTTTCAAGCTTCTTCACAGCGCTCTTTTGAACTATCTATCTATCCGTCGCAACGCCCGCTTGATTGAACGCAACAATAACGAACTTGAACCCAACACAATGACATTACGAGGCTTCTAAATGCTTGCAAGCAGAAATCCCAAAGAGGGAGGTTGTGGATTTTGCTATGAAAAAAATGAGGAGGCTGTAGGTTGAATTAAGCCAACTAGCCAGCGACCTGTATATATAGAATGGCTAGTGATGACCTGTTCACGATTGAGACGGTTGCGGAAAATACACAGTAAAAGTTGATGGTACCAAGGCGCGTGATAAGTAGTAGTTTATCTACGAATTTGGCGCGTTCGAACAAGTTGACTCAATCCATCTACTTACCTTATCTTCGTTTGCTGCTGTCTGGGTAAAAGTTGCACACCAAAACAAGGTTTATAGGTACGGCTGATAGTTGTTGCAATGCAATATATATATATATATATATATGATTTTACATAGAATTTGAAAATTTCAATTCTTAACTATAAAAGATTTGACAAGGTATTCAAATGTTTCATTTCCTTGACCAGAAATTTGAAATTTTCAAATCTTATATATATATATGAAATTTTGAATTTTCAACTCTTCATTCATTAAATCTTATGTATGTGTTGACAGTGTCACGCAGAAATGTTCGGTTCGCTTAATTTTCATTCATATTTATTATATTAAGAAATTGATCTGCGAAAATATTCTCTTTCTGAATTGATTGAGACTGTACAACTTTCCCGTAAAGAAAGTATAGTTGGTAGTCCAACCGAAGGATAAATATAAACATGGTTTTTCAAGTATCTCTTTTGCCGAATTTCCCTGCCATAAGACCATGTCCCTATGTTAGCAAGCCCATTATCCATTACACATGTGTCCCTTGATTGCCCATGACATGTCCTTTAACCTCATTCCAGACAACGTTATAATCTTCTAAAATGTATAGATTATTTTAGGATCATAGGTATGTATTTCAGGGCCCTTGATTGCCAATGCCATATCTCTTAACCTCATTCCAGACAACGTTAAAAAATTCTAAAATATATATATATTGTAGGAATATAGGCCTGTATTTCAGTGGCACTTCATGGCACGTAGTTTAAACAATAGATTAAATGAATTTTCTAATTTTAATTAATATTTGGTAGATTAAATGATTTTTTATTTTTAACATGAGGTAAAGATTTCTAAAAGTTTAAATTATTTAATATGTATAATTTTAAAATCTTATTAATTTATCAAGATGTAAATATATGTATTTATTTTAAAATATATTTTAAATAACTAAAAACAATTCTATTGCTTGAAATTATATCACTAAATTTTAATTAAAAAAACCATTTTGCTAAATTATCATGCTCATAATAAGTATTTCAAATAATTATTTATTCATCCTATAGACATATTAAAAAAAGAAGTATAAAGGTAACTCGTAAAATTGATTTATTTTATTATCTCAATTATCTTAGATCATCTGTATTATAGTAAATGTGATGATTACTTAAAATTCGTCGAGGCAAGGTCTGTGGGGTCTTGGTTAAATGGTGATGAGGCGGGCTGTTATAGCACTCATCATAGATTCAATTTTGTGACAACCTCATTTAGAGCTAATTAGCATGAATTTAGTTAAACGACAATTTATTTATTTTTAATATATGTTTACTTTTATTTTGTAAAAGAAACTCAACAAGAAACACCATTTTTGTTACTGAGTTGGTAAAAGGAAATTAATCTCTTAAACTGCTGGTAAAGTGTCTAAGAATAGAAGTTGGTTACTTGGGAACAGTTAGAGGACATTTACCTAACCTCCAGGGATAAAAAGAAATCCCAGGGGAGGGTTAGGGGTTCTCTGTTTTTTCTCTGGAAAGAGTAAGGTGAAGTATTCTCTAGAGCTGTGGAAAAGGACAGTTGAGAATAGCTTCTGCAACCTTGTATCCAGATTGTCTGTCTATGGCTGGATTGGCCGTCCAGAGATCACAACAGGATTCCACTGTTCCCGTGGTGCCGACTGAAGTTCTGGAGCTAGGGGGCAAGCGGAGGACGTGATTTCCTCCCTTGAATGGTTGGGAGGACGATAGTTTTTTGAGCAACAGTTTCCTACAGATAAGTACTCTAGAAAGACTTAAATTTAAATGATAGGAAATAAAATGAAACAGTTTAGACTGCTATATTTTTACTAAATGTTACAGGGAATATTCTGTGACTGTAGAGACTGCTATATGAATGTGTTATGAGTTAGGAATTAATGTATGACAGAATAGACTGTAAGGTTTATTTCATTATGCTACAGTAAATAATTTGTGCCAGCTTCGATTACAATAATGTTATAAATTCATACTCTAGGGATACTGAGACAGAATAGACTATCACGATATGAAGTTTATGTAGCAGTAGTTACTGTGTAATAAAAGTAGAATATATATACAAAGTCAGACATTAGAAACTTGCATGTGGATTTAACTTCTGTTTAAACCAACTCTTGAATGATTTATGTACAGGGAACCTAATACCATAGAATTAAATAAAAAGCTCTTCAAGGTACAATAATCATTTCTGGAATAGTTAACCGCATGAATGAAGGGGGAGGGGTTCACTGTATATGCATGTTGTGGATTCTAGACCAAAATTAGGGAATGGTATTAATAAACTTATAAATACTTGCAAAAGTGATGGGCGTAAATAAGCATAGAGCATCTAAACTTTTTTGGGCAGGATCAAGAAACCCCGCACCGAACTTGTGAAACAGGGTTTGGGATAAACCCTACCTGTTCCTGTTCGTTCACCAGAAATTTATACGCGGCCCAGAATGGCGGCCGGTGCCAAGAAGAATGGGGAAGCTGATTTAACAAGATGTCGAAGAATGAAGAAGAGTGACTTAAGTTGTTAAGACCCAGAACGTCGCAACAGGAACATGCATCGTTAAAACAAGGTTCGGATAGCCGACTATTGATGAAACAGTAAAACGAAATGCTCTTACAAGTATTACTATTTCCAAATACAACCTTAACGAGAAAATAAAACATTCGACCTGTTAAAATCTTAAACGCATCTAGTTTGATTGAAAAGAAAGAAACAGTGAAATTTAACTGTGACAGAAAGATAAACCCCAAGGAGGAGGGGCGATAATAATAATAACTTCATATCTGTTATTACAATGTATACATTTCCAAAGAAGTCAAATCAAGAAGTATGCTGCTCTTTAAATAGAAATGTTTAATCAAACGGTTACAGGAAGCAATTAGATATTCGTAGGCAAGGAAATTACTCATTACATTATTCCTGTAACAAATCTATCACCCCGAATTCTCAAATTGCACCGAGGGTTTAAACTAACCTATGTCTAGAAAAAACCTAGAATTAAAACCCAAAAACCCAAATGAATCTTTAACTGAAGCGCACGCCACAACTTCATGCAATTTGTGAGCGGCACAGTACCTGTACATTTCGCAAATAGACAAGTTAGTCGCCAGAGAATTTGGTAGGACCTTGTTCTGTTCAAAGAATTTTAACCTGTTCTTCTCACCTGCAAGAAGCCAAGCGGAAGATTATTAGAAGAGAACCCTATGAATCAGACAAAAAAAATACATGTAGATGGGTTGTTCACCGGAACACACCAGATATGAAAGAATAAACCCATGTAACCCTCCATCTACAAGTAAGGAAAGCGAAGGATTAACGAGACATCAGCCGAACTCATCATTTTTCTTTTTAAGTGAAAACTTTAGAAACTTGAACCAAAACTCAGGGCGCACATACCTGCAAGGGAATAGGCAAGTTTTCTCTAGAGCCGAGAGGCGTGTTGAAGCGTTAGCTCGCGCGGTGTTTGACAAGGGTAAACCCTGTAAAACGAAAACCTTCTCCAGAGGCTCTGTATGACATTCAGAAGAACGTTAGGAATACATATAGCACCGCAACTGAAGATTTAACAAGGGATTGACTGCAGATTGCGCACCTCCTGGACTAAATCGTCCATGCAAACTGTAGCGCGCCGAGAACTAGCAAAGCGCCAGGAGAAAATGACATTCTGGAGAGATGAAGTCGGCAGACAGAATTACCTTCGGCGCTTTTCCCTCGAAAAATCTGCGGATATCAAGATGGGATTACGCGGCAGTGTTATCCGCACCGATTCATTGTACCGACGAAGGTCTGGAGGGCGACATCTGTGCACCGGACAGTAGGTTGTTGTGCCAATTGGCGGGGCATTGAATTCTCATTGGAATATGGAGATTATGTATAGAAAATGTGCATGCATGTAAAGTCTTATCCGGCAGATTAAACCAAGATCTATGTTGATCGAACAATCAAACAAGCGTTGCAAGGACACTACGTTTAATGTCGTATATTAATATGAATCAATACCAAACAAACTTACCATATGATCCACCTTTTATTATGATCCACCTTACCATATTAATATGATACTTACAGTTGTATGAATCATTATAGTTAAGTCAAATGCAATGTCCTTGGTTTACATGTTATCCGTAATAAAGAGAGATACGGTCTTGATAAGTGTTGTTTGATATATCTCATATGGATTAGTTATGTATGAGTAAAGCGCACACTATACAGTAATTATTTGTATTAATGCGGTGATGTTTTGGCTATATATATATTTATGTTACAATTTGAATGTTAATTTGAATATTGTAATTGTTATTTGTGTTATTAAATAAATAAATAAAAATATATCTTCTTTGCAATGGTAAAAACTGTAGTAAATGTCGTATGTGGTTGTGACAAGTGGTATCAGAGCCCAGGTTACTACACTGGTAACCTAAGGGTCTACTAACAAAGCTGTGTATGTATTAGTGCACTGGGCAGAAACAGAAGATATGACAGAGGATACAACATCTCAATTACCACCTGAAGATCTTCAAGGTCCAGCAGTTATGAACCCAGAAATGTGGGTTCAACTAACGGTGGAACAGCACCAGAAAACAAGTCAACTGCTGGAATCACAGCAACAACAAACTGCTTTTCTGCTAAATACAGTACAACAGTTACAAGAGGAGATGTTAAGAGTCCGAAAAGACAATGAAAAGTTGTTGCAGGATCAGGAAAAGATTCTGAAGAGTATATCGGATAAACAAAATCAGGAAATGCGACAACCCAGTGCAGAAAGGGAAGTATCAACAGAAGCAGAGGACCAGCAAAACAGAAATGACACCACTGGAAAAATGGACAAGAGTTCCTCTCACAGAAGCAAAAACCATAATAATAATGAAGCAGAATCGGAAAATCTGTCTGATCAGAAGGATCATAAGCGGCAGAAAACAGAACTGCAGGGGGAGTTTCGTAAGATTAAGCCACCAATGTTTGATGGCGAGGCAGAAGAAGCAGCTGAAGCATGGTTGATTAACATTAATAAATATTTTCAGGTATATGAGTACAGCAGCAATCTGAAGGCCAGATTGGCTATATACCAATTACGAGAGAAGGCCACCCTGTGGTGGGAGGAGGTGAAAAATGTTCGCAGCATTAATGAACAAGACATAACGTGGGAATTATTCCAACAGTATTTCAAAGATAAATATTTAACGGAAAGATTTTATGATGACAAAGCCAAGGAATTCCATGACCTTCGGCTGGGCCAAATGACCATGGATGAATACGTCACGAAATTTACTTCCCTTCTTCGCTATGTACCTTACCTTAGAGAGGAAAAAGCCAAGGTACAGAGATTTCTGAGTAGTTTGCCTGCTCCCATGAGGGAGAGAATAGAGTTCGTTAACCCCCAAACGATGGATGAAGCTGTCAGGAAAGCACACATGTGTTACCAACAGTATAAGATGAAAGCTGATGGTGGAAAAGGTTGGCAGCCCAAGAAAAATCAAAAGAATGCCTCTACTTTCAGAAGCAGTAAAAGCAACCACTTTAAAGGGGTAGTACGGAATGCTGGAAGCAAACAGTTTAACATGAACCATCAAAGGATCAAGTGGCCAGCTGAGGAAAAACTCACGGAAGCATCAAGAAAACCTGAACAAGGGCAGAATTATAAACCTCCCCTACAGTGTTGGGGCTACGGGGAAGCACACTACTATAAGAACTGTCCACAATGGAAAAAGAATGAAATGGTGGCCAACTTATAGGAGGCATCTACAATGGGGGATGTAGCACGAAATATACCACGTATAAATGCAGCCTTGGAGGATCGACAAGCTGACTTCCAACCCACAATGATTGAACTAGAAGGTACTATGCTATCTAAACCTGTCTCGATTTTAGTAGATCCAGGAGCTAGTTTAAGTTATGTAAGTCCTAAACTAGTGGAGATGTGTAAGCTAAAAGAACAGAAATTTAAAAACTCCTGGTTAGTTCAATTAGCCACCGGAGCAAAACGCAAAGTGACAGCAAAGATTGCTGATTGCATACTAGAAGTAGTAGAACAACAATTGCAGGTAGACTTAAATGTTCTGCCATTGGGATCGTATGATGTGCTATTAGGAATGGATTGGCTAGAAAAGCATTGGACCTTAGTGGACTGCAAGGAAAAGACAATTTATTATAGAGTGTTAGATGGTACGCGTAAGGAAATTAAAGGAATTAAGAAGCTTGTGCAATTACGCCCCATAACAGCGTCTCAGATGAGCAAGTGTATTCGAAAAGGATGTCAGCTGTACGCAATTCAAGTAGGTTATGCTGACTCTAAGGGAGAGATTGCAGAAATAAAAGACATTCCTGTAGTACAAGAATTTCTGGATGTATTTCTAGAAAACATTCCAGGGTTGCCACCTAAAAGAGATATTGATTTCACTATTGAATTACAACCTGGGGCCTCTCCTGTGTCAAGAGCACCTTACAGAATGAGTATACTAGAGTTAACAGAGTTAAAAATGCAGTTGCAGGAATTGTTAGATAAAGGGTATATCCGCCCAAGCGTGTCACCATGGGGCGCACCAGTCCTCTTCGTTAAGAAGAAGGACGAAACTTTGCGTATGTGTATGGACTACTGACAACTCAACAAGCTAACAGTTAAGAATAGATACCCTCTACCCAGAATCGACGATTTATTTGATCAGGTGAGAGGTGCCAAAGTGTTCTCTAAAATAGATTTGAGGTCTAGATACCATCAGATTCGAATCAAGGATGAAGATGTTTGCAAAACAGCATTCCACACCAGATATGGGCATTATGAATTTGTGGTATTACCCTTCGGATTGACAAATGCACCAGCAACCTTTATGAGGTTGATGAATGGCATTTTCCATCAGTTTTTAGATCACTTTGTACTGGTCTTCATAGACGACATATTAATCTACTCAAAGAGTGAGGAGGAACATAAGGAACATCTGAGAATAGTATTGGAAATACTGAGGAAGCATCAGTTGTACGCTAAATTCAGCAAGTGCGATTTCTTTAAGTCAGAAATCCAGTATTTGGGCCATGTTGTGATAGCTGAAGGGATAGCGGTGGACCCTGAAAAGATTAAAACCATCATGGAATGGAGAGTACTGCAGAATGTGGCAGATATCAGATCATTTATGGGTTTGGTAGGATATTATAGGCGGTTTATTGAAGGGTTTTCTAAGATTGCCTACCCTATTACATCCTTACAAAAGAAGGGCAAACCTTTCAAATGGACGAATGAATGCCAGAACAGCTTTGAGAAATTGAAACAACTTTTAACCACAGCACCAGTATTGAAGGCTGTTGACCCCAACAAAGACTATGTGGTGTGTACTGATGCCAGCAAGGAGGGAGTTGGTGCATTATTAACACGGGAAGGCAAGGTAATAGCTTATGAGTCCAGAAAGTTGAGAGAACATGAACAAAAGTACTCTGCCTATGATCTTGAACTCACAGCGGTAGTGCATGTTCTCCGAGTGTGGAGACATTATCTACTGGGCAAAAGGTTCGTGCTCAAAACAGACCATAGTAGTTTGACTAACTATTTCAAACAAGCAGATTTAAACTCTAGGCAAGCAAGGTGGAATGCCTTTTTGAGCGAATTTGACATGGACATACAACATGTTAAAGGAAAAGAAAACCGAGCTGCAGATGCCTTGAGTAGGAAATTGCATGGGATTTATGCAATGTACTGCAGCCAACCTGTGAGCCAGCTGTCAGAAAAAATGAGGGAGGAAGGGCGAAAGGACCCAAAATACCAATTTTTATGGCAGCAGATGAGAGATGATAAAGAGAAAGGAAAGCCATCTGAGTATGGTAGCAACGAAGAACAAATGTTAACTTTTCGTGGGAGAATCTATGTCCCTAACCGTGCAAGCCTCCAAGAGTTAATACTGGACGAGTACCATCGCAGCAACTATGCTCGCCATCCCGGTTACCAAAAGATGCTTACGGAAATTAGAAAGATATATTATTGGCCAGGTATGCGCAGAAGCATTGCAAAATATTTAAGCAAGTGTTTAGAATGCCAACAGGTTAAAGTGGAGCATCGGCACCCAGCAGGACTGTTGCAGCCCATACCCATACCAGAATGGAAATGGGAAGTGATCTCTTTAGACTTCATTACAGGCTTACCTCGAACAAGGAAGCAGAATGATTCAATCATGGTAGTGGTGGACAGATTAAGTAAATCTGCTCATTTCATACCTGTGCAATCCACTTACAAAACCGTGAAGATTGCAGACATATTTATTAGGGAAATATTTAGGTTGCATGGTATACCTAAGACTGTGATTTCGGATCGGGATGTTAAGTTTACCTCCGCATTTTGGAAAACCCTGTTTTCGGGTTTGGGTACTCAGATACACTTCAGTACTGCCTATCACCCTCAAACTGATGGGTAGACGGAACGGGTGAACCAATTTTTGGAGGATATGCTGCGCATGTATGTAATGCGGCAGCCAACTAAGTGGGAAGATTATCTGCACTTAGTGGAGTTTGCATATAATAACGGATATCAGGAGTCTCTAAAGATGAGCCCCTTTGAAGCGTTATATGGACGACAATGTCGTACACCAATTAACTGGAGCAGTCCGGAGACGAAATTAATGTTGGGACCAGAAATGTTGGCTAAGCTAGAAGCTGAGGTAAAAAGAATAAGGCAAAATTTGAAGGCTGCGCAGGATCGACAGAAGGTATTTGCAGATAAGAAGAGGTCTTATCGCGAATTCGGAGTAGGTGACCACGTGTATGTCAGGATTAAGCCTAAAAGAAGTACCTTAAGGTGGACTTCTTGTGCCAAGTTAGCTCCTCGTTACTGCGGACCCTTCCAAATTCTGGAAAGGGTGGGACCAGTAGCCTATAGACTCGCTTTGCCTAGTCACATTAAAGTGCACAATGTGTTCCATGTATCTTTGTTAAAGCGATATGTGCATGATGAAAAACATGTAATTCAATGGCAAAACATTCAGGTAGGAAGAAAGAAAGGAAATAAAATCCTAGCTGAAGTTGGAAACAAATCTGAAATTACTAATTGATAATCCTGTTGCTACTTTTCAGGTAGAACCGGACGGAGAATTTCTGGTAGAGCCGCTACACATACTTGATCGTAGAGAAATTGAACTCCGAAAAAGAATAATTACCCAGGTGAAAGTGCAATGGAAGCACTTTGGACCTGACGAAGCTACCTGGGAAGATGAAAAGTTTGTACGGGAAGCATACCCGGAGCTATTTGTAGACTTGGACTGAAACACCAAGGACGGTGTTACTTCCAGGGGAGGAAGATGTGACAGCCTCATTTAGAGCTAATTAGCATGAATTTAGTTAAAAGACAATTTATTTATTTTTAATATATGTTTACTTTTATTTTGTAAAAGAAACTCAACAAGAAACACCATTTTTGTTACTGAGTTGGTAAAAGGAAATGAATCTCTTAAACTGCTGGTAAAGTGTCTAAGAATAGAAGTTGGTTACTTGGGAACAGTTAGAGGACAATTACCTAACCTCCAGGGATAAAAAGAAATCCCAGGGGAGGGTTAGGGGTTCTCTGTTTTTTCTCTGGAAAGAGTAAGGTGAAGTATTCTCTAGAGCTGTGGAAAAGGACAGTTGAGAATAAATTCTGCAACCTTGTATCCAGATTGTCTGTCTGTGGCTGGATTGGCCATCCAGAGGTCACAATAGGATTTCACTGTTCCCGTGGTGCCGACTGAAGTTCTGGAGCTAGGGGGCAAGCAGAGGACGTGATTGCCTCCCTTGAATGGTTGGGAGGACCACAGTTTTTTGAGCAACAGTTTCCTACAGATAAGTACTCTATAAAGACTTAAATTTAAATGATAGGAAATAAAATGAAACAGTTTAGACTGCTATATTTTTACTAAATGTTACAGGGAATATTCTGTGACAGTAGAGACTCCTATATGAATGCGTTATGAGTTAGGAATTAATGTATGATAGAATAGACTGTAAGGTTTATTTTATTATGCTACAGTAAATAATTTGTGCCAGCTTCGATTACAATGATGTTATAAATTCATACTCTAGGGATACTAAGACAGAATAGACTATCACGATATGAAGTTTATGCAGCAGTAGTTACTGTGTAATAAAAGTAGAATATATATACAAAGTCAGACATTAGAAGCTTGCATGTGGATTTAACTTCTGTTTAAATCAACTCTTGAATGATTTATGTACATGGAACCTAATACCATAGAATTAAATAAAAAGCTCTTCAAGGTACAATAATCATTTCTGGAATAGTTAACCGCAAGAATGAAGGGGGGGGGGGGGGTTAACTATATATGCATGTTGTGGATTCTAGACCAAAATTAGGGAATGGGATTAATAAACTTATAAATACTTGCAAAAGTGATGGGCGTAAATAAGCATAGAGCATATAAACTTTTTTGGGCAGGATCAAGAAACCCCGCACCGAACTTGTGAAACAGGGTTTGGGATAAACCCTACCTGTTCCTGTTCATTCACCGGAAACCTATACGCGGCGCAGAATGGCGGCCAGTGCCAAGAAGAGTGGGGAAGCTGATTTAACAAGATGTCAAAGAATGAAGAAGAGTGAGTTAAGTTGTTAAGATCCAGAACGCCGCAACAGGAACATGCATCGTTAAAACAAGGTTCGGATAGCCGACTATTGATGAAACAGTAAAACGAAATGCTCTTATAGGTATTACTATTTCCAAATACAACCTTAACGAGAAAATAAAACATTCGACCTGTTAAAATCTTAAATGCATCTAGTTTGACTGAAAAGAAAGAAACAGTGAAATTTAACTGTGACAGAAAGATAAACCCCAGGGAGGAGGGGCGATAATAATAATAACTTCATATCTGTTATTACAATGTATACATTTCCAAAGAAGTCAAATCAAGAAGTATGATGCTCTTTAAATAGAAATGTTTAATCAAACGGTTACAGGAAGCAATTAGATGTTTGTAGGCAAGGAAATTACTCATTACATTATTCCTGTAACAAATCTATCACCCCGCATTCTCAAATTACGCCGGGGGTTTAAACTAACCTATGTCTAGATAAAACCTAGAATTAAAACCCAGAAACCCAAATGAATCTTTAACCGAAGCGCACGCCACAACTTCATGAAATTTGTGAGCGGCAGAGTACCTGTACATTGCGCGAATAGACAAGTTAGTCGCCAGAGAATTTGGTAGGACCTTGTTCTATTCAAATAAGTTTAACCTGTTCTTCTCACCTGCAAGAAGCGAAGCGGAAGATTATTGGAAGAGAACCCTGTGAATCAGACAAAAAAAATACATGTAGATGGGTTGTTCACCGGAACGCACCAGATATGAAAGAATAAACCCATGTAACCCTCCATCTACAGGTAAGGAAAGCGAAGGTTTAACGAGACATCAGCCGAACTCATCATTTTTCTTTTTAAGCGAAAACTTTAGAAACTTGAACCAAAACTCAGGGCGCACATACCTGCAAGGGAATAGGCAAGTTTTCTCTAGAGCCGAGAGGCGTGTTGAAGCGTTAGCTCGCGCGGTGTTTGACAAGGGTAAACCCTATAAAATGAAAACCTTCTCCAGAGGCTCTTTATGACATTCAGAAGAATGTTAGGAATACATATAGCACCGCAACTGAAGATTTAACAAGGGATTGACTGCAGATTGCGCACCTCCTGGACTAAATCGGCCATGCAAACTGTAGCGCGCCGAGAACTAGCAGAGCGCTAGGAGAAAATGACAGTCTGGAGAGACGAAGTCGGCAGACAGAATTACCTTCAGCGCTTTTCCCTCGAAAAATCTGCGGATATCAGGATGGGATTACGCGGCAGTGTTATCCGCACCGATTCATTGTACCGACGAAGGTCTGGAGGGCGACATCTGTGCACCGGATAGTAGGTTGTTGTGCCAATTGTCGGGGCATTGAATTCTCATTGGAATATGGAGATTATGTATAGAAAATGTGCATGCATGTAAAGTCTTATCTGACAGATTAAACCAAGATCTATGTTGATCGAACAATCGAACAAGCGTTGCAAGGACACTACGTTTAATGTCGTATATTAATATGAATCAATACCAAACGAACTTACCATATGATCCACCTTTGATTATGTGCATAGTAAACGGATTGCAAAGTTAAGTTATGTACAGTTGTATGAATCATTATAGTTAAGTCAAATGAAATGTCCTTGGTTTACATGTTATCCATAATAAAGAGAAATACGGTCTTAATAAGTGTTGTTTGATATATCTCATATGGATTAGTTATGTATGAGTAAAGCGCACACTATACAGTAATTATTTGTATTAATGTGGTGATGTTTTGGCTATATATATATATATTTATGTTACAATTTGAATGTTAATTTGAATATTGTAATTTTTATTTGTGTTATTATAAAAAAATATATATATATATCTTCTTTGCAATGGTAAAAACTGTAGTAAATGTCGTATGTGGTTGTGAAAAATTTCCTTCCCTGATCGGGGTGATGTATCTGAACATGTTGATGAAAATAGAGTTGAAAAAAAAAAATTGAAAAAGTGAAAAAATGAAAGGAACTACCAAGCTTACAAAAAAAAAAAAAAAAAAAAATGGTCGAGACAAGGTAGAGATAGTGTATATTATAAACTACATGATTGGTAACTTTTGGTAAGTGCGGATAATCTAACATACATTTTATTATAAAAATTAATTAATAAAGTATAATTTTATTGTAAATTATTATTATTAATTATTAAAATTTTTGATATACTAATAAATTTATGTAATTTTAAAAAATATGGGATATATATAGATATAAAAAGGTTGGATAATATTTATGGATATCATTTTTTTAAATTAAATTAAAAATATATATAATTATTAATAAATTATATTTCAATTATTTATATAAATTATTATTAAATTTTTTTATTATAAAAAATTAAATATTTTTCATCGATTTCATAATTATTCATAATTAAATTAAATTATAAAATTTCTATTTCAAAATAAATACATATTAAAAAAATAAAATAAGAACCTTTTATAAGTTGAAATCTTAAAATTTAGAATTAATATACTTTATTCTGTCTCTTTCTTAAAAGTGAGCGTTTTTATTTTTGAGAATATAGTTATGATTAGATTTATGTGATGTACACGAACATAGTGCACAACATGGAATAAGAGGTTCTCAAAAGTTATTTCTAATTAGAGGATTCCATAAACACGGCAGTCTTGCCTATATTATTGGGGATTAAAGTAAGATTTCATAATGTGTTATTACATTTAAATTGATGGATAATAAAATATATCGGATAAAGTAAAATTATGATAAGATTAAAAAATAAATGGTTTGCCATAATATATAATATTAAAAATATCTTTTCATGTTTTATGTATATCCAAATTAAATTAAAATTTTTAAATATTTTTCATAATATTTAATTTTATTTAATTTTTTAATTTTTTAAGTTATGAAAATTATAATGATTTTATGTTTTTCATTGAAAAATACAAAATATAAATAAAGACTTATATTTTATTTATTTATTTTATGTTATATTAGACAAATGGAATATTAATCATCATCATTTATTGGGTATAAACACTTAAATCAAAAGGAAAACAACACTTGAGGACTATTTCTTTATATTCTCATTGTAGCATTCCTCACTAAGTTGTAAATATTTCAATTGCTTTTATTGAAATGACTTATGGTTAACAACAGTTAATATTTTTCAAAAAAAAATAATAACTGTGGTTAGCCATAAATTTATAGGAAAAAATGCTAAAGGAGAGTTTTACTCACGAGACAGTTAGAAGAAATGTATTCCTTTTAAAGATAAATGTTCTCACTTAGGAAAAGGGAACTAAGAGGGTGAGACAAAAAAAATCGTGAGGGAACTTTGTGAATTTGGTACCTGGTTGGAGGAGGCCTGAGAGAGGATAATCATGTTGTAAGCTTGTGAAACTCACACAATACATTCTTGTGGGAGGTAGGATGCTACCAAGTAAAGGATTATTGAGCTATTTAGCTAGTGGAATCTGAAAGTGTATCCCGATGTTTAGTTGAATTCCTATAGTAAAACTTCGTAGAGGTTGAGAAGAGTCTTGGAATAGACCTGTTATGGTTTATGTTCAAATAAATTTCTAGAAATGAAAACTGGATCGAGGGGGTTCTTGTAGTGGATATTGTACTCATTGGTTCTGTGGAGCACTCTCTTTCCTCGTGATCTTTTGTATGGTCCAAACAGTTAATGAAATAGATAAGTAGAAACTACACTAAGTATCTATATTGTTACTTTTTTGTCCTTGAATGGTTATATAGTGTGTAATTTATCGAAAAATGATATTCTTTAGTTGTCTGTAATACTGTGTAATTTGTTGAAGAATTATGTTCTAAAGTAATATGTAAGACTCTTTAATTTGTTGAAGAATTTTATTCTGCAGTACTATGTAGGACTGAGTAATTTGTTGAGAAACCATCTTGTTTCTGTGTAAGTATAATAATTGGGGCTTAGGCTAGTTCCATGCCAGGGTCATCGAAAATCAACTAGACCGCTATATTCCTAGCCCTTATTCATCGATTCGGGAGGAACGACGGGTCCTAGAGATCAGTTCCTACCGTAACCCTAGATAAATATGGAAAGTTCTAATATATGAAATGAAAATAACTGAATAAATTATATATCAATTTAAGAACTGGATAGCAAAGGTATTTCCTTCAAGAATAGTCCTACAATATAAATAAATTTAAAAAAAAAAAAAAACAAACAAACAAACAGAAAAACAAAAACAAAAAAAAAAATTCTTAACAAAATGAATTGAACCATCGATACGAAATAAATTTCTGCATATATGCAAACAAAAATTCAATTAACAAATTAATAGAACATGAAACAAAATTTGTATGTATCTACATTGAACTACAGAAATTCAACCTGACGAGCTTGACTGCACACAACCACATGTTGGCAATGCTAACTAAGTAATATGTTAACGCTAAGCATGAAAAAGTTAACCATAATTAATAATGAGTCATGAAAAGAAAAAAATGAAATTATTTATGAACTAAAAGAAAAATTAAAAATCCTAAACCCTAGGTTTCAAGGAACTAAAGCAAAAGAGGGTTCAAATAAGAGTCTCTAATTTATGTAGAAATTACATAATTGTTAGTAAAGTTAAATAGGGCCAAAGGTCACAATCCGGCATCAACTAAAAGTAGGAGTTACACAATTCGTTGTATGGGTCAAACTATTACAAAATATAATTCATAAGGGAGCTACAATCGACTAGGGACTTCCGAGACCATCGGACCCTAAGCTACATAACCACATTTTAATTTACACCAAATTTAAATGACTCAATGAATAAACTAAGTCTTGATGTAGACCTCGAACACATCCTAGCTACCAATAGCCTATGGGATGAAACAAAGAGATAATTAAGACAGAACCTAAAACCCATAAAAAATTGGAAGAGTTCATTTTTGGTAATGGGATTTTTCTAGAACATCAACTTGTAAGAGAGAGAAATTGAACCAAAAATTAGTAAACTCATTGTTTATGTGCCAAAAAAAAAAACAAATGACATAGGTAAATGTAGAGGAGGTATACTTTTGTGGTGGCATAGGGAATGACTCTCGTTCCTTGAAGAACTTGAAAAAAATCCATTGGAACCATTTGTGTGTGTTATGAAACCAACTCACAAAATAGAAGAAAATATAGACCAACGACTTCAAACTTATCCACTTTGACTGAGAAATCTCCTTTACAATACATAAATGAACAATTCTTGGATGATTCAAATGACAAAATCTACTTTCTATATATATGAGTCTAGGCGTCACAATATAATCAGAGCCTACAAAAAAATAATAATGTAAGTGCACAACAATAAGAACAATGGGCTTCTATGGGGCACAATAATAACAATATTGTGACTACATGGGAACAAAAATAACAATAAGGGGATACACTAATGATAACAATAAGGGGCTACACTAGTATTGTACGGACCTAACATGCCCCTCTCCTTCAAAAAATTGTTGTCCTCAATAATTGAGTAGTTCTAGATGCTCATGTATGACATTCTCATCCTCCCGTGTGAAATGTTTAGTGGGTAAGTTCTTCCACTTGATGAGATACACTGAAATTGATCGACTTTGTAGTTGTCGAGTTCTTGTTTCCATGGTTGTTTCAGGTTCAAATATTATTTTTCCTTCCTCATCAAGTTTTAGAAATATTGTTTGAGTTGGGAGCTTGTCACTTATGACCTTCTTTAAGAATTAAAACATGGAAAACTGGGTGCACTCAGGAATATGCAGGAAGCTCCAATTTGTAAGCCATAGTTCCAATATTTTGCAACATCTTGTAATGAACATAGTACTTTAGTGATAATTTATTAGCCTTCTTAGCTTTCTTGAGGGACATTTATTTGTATGGTTGTAGCCGTAAAAATACACAATCACCTACATCAAAAATTATTTCGCTACGATGTGAATCTTCTTGTTGTTTCATTCGATTTTGTGCCAAAGTGAGGTTATCCTTTAAGAGCTAGAGAACCTTTTTTTGATGCTCAATGTGATCTTCCACTGGTTGAACCTTAGAATTTTCTCTTAAATATAATATGACGGATGGTGGATGGTATCCATAAAGTGGAATAAATGGGGTCATTTTTGCTGCTTTATGGAAGGAAGTGTTATACCACCATTCAGCGAGAGGTAAACACTTGACCCATTGTGTTTGTTTATCATATACAAAGCAATGAAGACATCCTTCCAAACATTTGTTCACTATCTCAGTTTTCCCATCATATTGATGATGATAAGATGAGTTATGAGCTAGTTCTGTACTGAGACAAGAAAATAAATAGCATGTTGGACTCTCTTATAGTTTGTTTCTATGATCCTTGAGGCATCATCATTCTTATCACCTCAACATACTAGCATTGGATATATTGTACTAGGTTGTACGAAAGCACCTTGCTCGCATCCCAAAAATATTCATGCAATGCCAATAGTTTTCAAACTCCTTTCAAAGTACCAATTGACGGACACAAATTTTAGATCTAAGTTTTTCAACAAACACTTGGTGCTCAACAATTGTATTGCTTATATCACCTCTCTGGAACATCCAATTCCACGTGCAAACTGATAATATTTTTCACACACTAGGAAAGCTTCATTTTCCACACATGAGTCACTAGGAAAGTGCTATGGTAGAGGATCTCAACATTGGCACACAATCCCACGCTCAGCCTGCACCAATTCCCAAACAGACTTATTTCAACCATGACATCAGTCGGTTCCACCCGATCTACCTCTTCATCCAAATCATGCTTGTCACAATTGGTCTCAATCGACCTCTTTGACCACAAAATCAACCCTGCTCTTTGCCTCTAAATGAAAATTGGCCTTCACACGACCTTTGATAAGCAATTCAACTTGACCTCTCATGGCCTTCAGCAATTCAGCCTTCTCACGGCCTCTTGCATCAAGCTTTCCCTACCTTTAACTCTCCTTCAATGTTGCCTTCAGCACTCTAGCATAGTTGATGTTCAACACTGCACTGCACAGTTTCCTCCATGCCAACACTTCAAATATTTTATTTCCTTGTTGTTGAATACTTCGACTCTTCTACGACTCAAGACCACCACACTTCCATTCCGCTCAATCCTTCTGACCTAAACTATGTTGCCTCCTCTTCAGTTACTGAATGGAATTTGACCTATACAACTTTGATGCCCACAAAGCTAAGACTCAACTAACAAGCTCTACATGACATGCACAATACACTCCACGATAGCGACGATACCACGGACAGGTCATCACACAAAACTTGGTTCGGCCATTCACAGGTCACACAACTACAACAAAACATCACAGTCTTCTGTGACTAACGCCTATATAACAACTTCCTATTTTGGATTTTTGAATTGAAAGTCTCCAATGTGGATTCCCTCTACTCTTTGACTATTCCACTAATCAGCGTCTTCTTGACCAAAAGGGTGATGCTTCGTTCGACCTTAGTCTGGCACCGATCAAAAGTAGACTCCTCCTTGACTCAAGCAGTCACTCATTTAATGAATTAGGCAACCTCATCCACCAAAAATCGAACACATACCTTTATTCTTCACAGGATTTACATGGGCCCTCCCATGAGGGAGTGAGGCCCAAACCAGATAATAACTAAGATTTTCTAAATGCACCCAAAAATTCTATATTCATATCAAATAATGATACAATATAAATACAGGAAACTAAGTCTCGAGATAGCTAATCTATTTTGGATTATTCAATCTCTTGGTTAAGTGATTATCTTAACCATACAACAATTTAAGAAGTTAACTAGTTGGAGAGAATCTTTCAACCAACTAGACCTCCACAAACTCCTAACTAATAGGAACACACTCATTCTAAAATTGATGAAGACACGAGAGACAAGTAAAAATTATATTTTCCAAATCACTTTTAATAAGATTGAGATTATAGCTAAAAAGAAAATAAACTAAAATAAGTGGTGCATTAAATTAAGACACATCCAGTAATCCAAGAAAAAAAATATAACTTTAATTTCAATTTGAATGAGAAACTCTGAATGTAATTCATTTCCTAGATTGTATTGAGATTAGACCTAGTTTCTCTACTAACAATAAAATAGAGTTTACACGGTTATATTTATAGAGTTCGAGGACAAAAGTTCCATCCACAACTTAAAAAATTATAATACCAAAACTTTATAGATTAAAAAATTTTCCGAATAATAGAAAAGCTAGAACTTAAAAATGCAGCACACATCCCTTTCGAGCATGGAGTAGCAGGCTAAAGGAAAACTTCATTATCTAATTAAAAAGTAAGCGGTGACATTAATTCTGGACGCTAGATTTCCAAGATTTTAAAATTCGTTTAAATTAAAAACTAATTTTCCCATTATCAATATTCTTGTCTTTTGTTTCATGCTCTCCGGGGCAGACCAGCAACTACCTAGTTTGTTTACCGGGACCAACATTCTTGAACCACGTACTTCAGCTTCTCCTATGCAAATACAAGCTGAGGTATTTCCGTAAAAATCTCCTTTGTTCAAGAATTATGGAATAAAAAAAACTAAGAACAAGACTAAAAGCAACTCTATCCCGTCAAATTCAAGTCTGCAATCCGAATTTCGACGAAAAATATTTACAGTGGTTGAATCGCAATCATGCACGATTTAATATTGATAATCATATTCTAAAATAAATACACCTATTCACACAAAAAAAACAACTTTTTTCATATTTTCATAATTAAAAAATAAACATATAATTATATCAAATGGGATCATTTGTCAATTTTATTTACATTTACTATTTATTATACAAGGACTTGTAACTTAACATCGCTATTCATTTGCTGGTTGAGTGGAATAATGTTTTATATTCATATTTATATGTATTTCCTATGGTGGTTGCATTAACAAAAAAAAATGTACCACTAATTTATTCATCACACTTGAAGATTTGCTTAGGCATGGATTACAAGTTCAATGATGGATATAAATATCGAACATTGATAAGAATTATATGGGGGAAGGAGGAACAAATTGATTGCAAGATGATTCGACATCACACTAAATTTAGACCCGAAAGAGTAGTTGTTTAATTTTTTTCCGAGAGATTCAATTTACATTAAGCAGCTCCTTTTGAATAATAAAAGTGTTTAAATGTTTCTATTTCATAAAGTATTCCAATAAAATCAAAATTATTTCTTCTTTTAATTCAATTACAAATATGACACATATATTTCAATCACAAATATGATATATATATATAGTTGGATTGACAGCCAAGTAATTCCAAATATAATTGTGGGATTGAGATATTGTCTTATCGAAATCTCAAACTAACTCTAAACTTATTATTTAAGAATTATCTCCAAGTCTCTTTCTTAATGCTTGAATGTCAATAATTAACATCACGAATATCAATAGAATACATGAAAAATTATAGTTAACATATATATATCACATATGTTTGATATGGTTCACTAACACTTCTACCCACTCTAAAGTCTCAAGGACCATTTTCTCTTTTCACCACAATCTTTGAGCTTCTTACTTGACTCATTGAAGGTACAATTGTCTCCAACCATCATTGATGAACTTGCATGATCAAGAATATGGACATACTTTATTGCGCCAAGTTACATAGCTTGTTGTAGTTGTCAAAAAAAATAGCCAAGTAACCAAACCATCCTACAGACAAACTCCCATATGTTAAATAACATAGCTTATTGTATCTAAAAGTTATCTAGGAAGATAAAATTAGACTTTGCACTCTATATTATATTAATCAAAGGGATTACATATATACATGACGTATAGTCTCAAGATAGGAAAACTATATTGGACACACAATAAGGTGATTGAGAGAATATCTCAACCACACACCAAACTAGGAATATATAGATTTAGCTACCTCCTATGATATAGGAACAAAATCCCTACATAGAGAGTCACAATCACAGACAAGTAGGAATTACATATTCCAACAACCCCCCTTAATGACTACTTGTCTCGATATCGATTCAAAAAATCTAGTTGTGGTCAATCATAACAAAATATGTGTATGCGACTCAAATCCACAACAAATGGGAAAATACCATGTGAAGAACCAACAACAATGTCTACGACTCAGATCCACCACAAATGGGCGAATCCCATGTGCAAAACTGCCAAAAGAGAGATCAGTGCCTTTCTAAGACAAATATCCGCGCCCAAATAACAATCCCTAACAGTCGCATTGATTGCGCCTTTCATCGCGACTGTTAGGCAGAAAAATGGCTCGACCCTCCTATGCTCAGAAAAAAATATCTGAGACCTGTGAGGGAGGTGTTTACTGCAATCCACCTATTCCTGTGAGCATTGAATCTCTTGTGTGCACCCGGGGCACCGTAGCCACGAAGGATCTGTAGCCGTGAAGGCTCTGTAGCCGTGAAGGCTCTGTAGCCACTAGGGATCTCATGTGGTTTTTGGTTCACTACAAACCATCACTTCAAAGTGACAAAACATGGTTTTCGACTGACCATAAACCTGTAATAACAAAGTGGCAATTACAAAGTGGTTTTTAGATAACCACAAACTTCACGAGGATACAAATGCCTTTACAAGGATTACATTACACACTCCAACTCTTGGAGTTACTGGTTACATATAATCACCACTACAAAACCATCCTAGACTTGCATACCATTCAACTGTGTGACTCATCATCAAGAGTTTATTCCACATACTCACAAAAAACTCACACAAACTTGATTTTCCATCCTCCTCCAATATATGTTGTATATCCAACCACTATCCTTTGATGCCATTTTCACCGTTAATGCCTTCATCATATCTGGTAGTAAACCATTCCTGCAAATAAATTTGTCTATTATTGGAATGGAAAATTCCAACATAGATTCACACTCATGACAATAGTTTGCGAACCTAAATGTCACAACAATACAACATCTGATTCTTTTAACCAGATTTACATTAATGTATTTACATGTTAAGTCAACTGGTCTCAACATGAAAACAAAGGAATTCACGAAGACAATTTGTTTCATCAAAGCAAATATGTTTGAACTTTTAGTTTCATCTTCACCCTGTCTCCACAAATGCTGCAAAAACCACTACCATCAGCTACAACTCACCATCCTTCAACTGCAACTTACAAAAGGCCACTCTGGTATACGAACAAAGGCGCGTCGAGGCAACTCACCACACTGCCTCAATCATTGCAGCAAATATGTTGTACCACACTTCACCGTTGTGCCATGATACCATGATAACAATGTGTTCAACCTTAAACCAGGTCGATCCTGAACACAGGAAGCTAGAAGCCTCTCGACAACTCCACGTGCTCCGTAATAATTCTTACTGCTTCTTTACCTCATCTTTTCGTTGTTCACATCTTGGGTAGCTTTATCTTTGTCAATTAAATCTTGGAAATCCATGCTTAACTTGTCATTTGTTAGAGTCTCAAATTCTAACAAAGTAACTTTACCTACATTGAGTTAGCTAGGCTCAATAAGGCTCAATGATTTTAACATCAAATTTCTCTATCTCCGCCCAGAGATAACTATTTCCCAAACATAACAGCAACCATTCTTCTCCAAGGATACCTCAGAGGGGTCCATTGATGAAGCAATGGATCAACATATTTTCAATTGGTCTCAATGCACTGCATTCTAGAATAGACGATCCAGATGTGGGCACTAACATCCAGACGTGGGCACTCTAGGAATCCACCATTAGATCCTGCGATTCCCACAATTCTTCGTCGAAATACATAAGTTTCGACTATTTTTACACACAAATTCTACATCCAATACCTCTAATAGTATATTTCTGCCCAAAATAGGACCAACAGAGTATATGTGGTTAAAAAGAGCAAACTAAGCATATCAAGAAAAACATGTAGCAAACAAAACAGGATCTATGTACTGCACACTTCGACGAAATATAAAGACAACACTTTGAACTCCATTCCAACGAGTCTATTAAATAAATTATTTAAACATGCAAAAAATATCTCTGCGGGAGAGGAGCCCATGGTATGCCCATCCTTTGCTTTTGGAGGAAATGCATTGACCAAAACAATCTGAGCAACCCTTTCTGAGGAAATGATTAATGTATATGTAATTAAGTACATTAATATCCACATTACTGTATAGAAACATTAACATCCACATTAGTATATATATAGTTAAGCTCATATAAATGTATAAATTCTTATACAATATATAGACAATATTGTATATTAATATGTATTTATAAATGTGATTGATATACTCCTATCAACATTTATCAACCACGTTTATTAATATGGTTATGCTAATAATATATAAATTCATGTTTATATTCATTAATTTAATAAAATCTCCTAAAGTGAATAAGCAATTTTACCATTACTTAAAAAAACAATTATTTACGTGTATATTACTTTTATATTTTCATATATTACCACACAAAGACATAACATGAATACAACATTTTATGATTATTTCTTAAAGCTGTATAATAACTCTAAATATGCCAAGCTTATATTCAGTAATAAAAAAAATGGATTTATATATTACTAGTTGGAAAAACCTTTTCTCAAAAGCTGATTGATCATTCTATCTTGATATTTTATGGTTCATTCCACAATACTTAATGTATATTGACATTTTATTTATTTCTAATCTTAGTACTTATCAATTAAACATTTCGATTTTGAAAATAATGACACCAAAATTAACATTTCAATTGTGGACATAGTGTCGTTAAAGTGAAAAATCATGAATGACCAAATCTAAAAACTAACTTTCAAATATATGTAACTTCCAAATCAATCATATCTATAAAATCCTTTTCCATTTAGAATATCTTTTTTGTTTTTCGGTCATGCTATAGACATGGAGTGACCAATGTAGTAGAAGTCCTTTTATATTGTTTGATATTCCCAATCAGGTCTGGAATTTGACATCTTATTTTTCATTTCAGGTTGTATTTGAAAGCTACTGCAAATATTTTCCCGTCAAGTTTGATGTGACTGGCAGATCAACAACACGTCAAAATGATGTTCAATTTCGAGTTGAACCCGTCAAAATTTATAATAGGTACATCTTTCTAGCTGCCGCTATTTTTAATTCTATCAACTAATGAATAAGTTTTGTGAGTTCACCTTCAGTCATTACAACTTTGTAATAAATTTTTGGGTGTTCGACTTGCATTGAATGCTTCAATATCAAAATCATATTCACAAGATGAGTGACTAATAAGTTTTGAATGTGATATGAAACACGAGACGCTGCATGGCAGCTAGGCCCTGTGTTGAGCGAGAAATGAGTCATAGTCTTGATTTCAGTAAGCAAAGACTATGGTTGCATTGACTGAGATTGTCAAGTGCTACTTGGCATTGCTCGCTAAATGTTCCTCGAATTGCTCACTACTTGGCATTGCTCGCTAAATGTTCCTCGAATTGCTCACTGAATATTGTTGGAGTCTATAAAGCTACTTTGATTCTTATGTTTGACATTGCATGATAAGCATCAAGGACTGTGAACCGTGAATGCCTCCCAGTTCCCGGCCTAGAGATTGAGCGTGGAGAGCGGCAACCTTAAAGATTAGAAAGTTGTCCCGTAAAAATGCGTGAGTGACGTGGGGAAATATATGTTGGCAGAACGACAATATTGGGAGGATTCCAAAGTAGCAGTGTTAACCATTCAGGATTATGTCGAAACTTTGAAACTTTCCAGAGACGGGAAGGATGTGTGGATTTTTTATAATGATAAAACTATTCTATCCAATATTCGTTATTACTGACAACATGATTTTGGGGGAAAGGCTTTCGATTAAAAAAAAATTGAAGCGTGGGTATTAAATATGAAAGCACCTGCAATGTCGTCATCTCTGCTACTTTATAAAGTTTTTTAGTTCGGGGTTTCGAAATCTTCCTTCACACTACCGAAGATGAATCTCAGTGGAATGGAACAGTCCATAACCTGCCTTGTTATTCCAACTAGTGGAACCGATACAATTGTTTGATAATTTTTCAAAAACATGAGCTCAAGTAATTTGGATATTATTTAGTAATAGAAAGGCCAACCTTCAAGAAATCAAATGGCGACTATCCATAAAGCAATTCTAATGGGATAGCATCATACCAACCAGTTTTAGGTCCACTATTTCAATCCGATATGAATGGAACAATCAAACTAGTAGACCAATAAGTGACGGCTATGACTTGGAAGGGATTTCTGTAGTTACTTCCTTATCAAGTTAGGTATGTTTAGTGTTATTCCGGAAATACCAAATATGTATCGACTACCCATCTAAGGAACCAAATCCATTCTTTGTGGCTGACGTAATGATACATTGGTTGTTTTGCAGTTTGATACAACGAAATGTGAGGACACGTTGTAACAAGGCGACAGGTCCGAAATATGACCTAATGAAATTATGCCATGAGGACATGATGCTTATTATTTAATTCTGAAGTACCCTAATCATTTCGGGTCGGTCCCATTTTTTCCATGTTCTCGTTCTCGTGGCTTGCATGCCTTTCTCTATACTTGTCCTGTGGCCACACGTAGGATATGTGTTCACGAGATCTAAGCATATTGGTCTCCCCTGTCAACCCCCCTGCTTTCATTTTTGCCTGAGAAAAAACACAACCATTTTTTCACTGGTCCAGTCTATGCATTACCCGATCCTTTGAGCAAATTGCTCGATCGAGATTCACAGCATCTGAACTATGGCTCGATTAGGAGATTTATTTGCAGGGTTTGGCAATGAATCATTTATTCTGTCATTTTGAGTAAAATAAGCTTTGAATATTTTAATAGAGTTCAAATGATGATTAATGAGCCTTTAATTTGATGAAGATTTAGTTACCAATTTTCTGAGTTTTTAAAATCTATTTTATTTAGATTTCTGCCCTTAAATTTCTGTAAAATTATTTGGAGTTTGGTGAATATTTTCGTGGTTTTTTCTTAAACATGCAATTTGAAAGTTCAGCTGGATTTCGATAATTAGCTTGCCGGGAATTTAAATTTTAGGGCCGACGAGTGTTTAATAATATTTATGCTGTTGAAATGCTCTGTAAAAAGTCTTGCTTTGGCGACTTCGGTAGGAATATGGGTTGGACTAGATCTAGGTTTGACAAATCTTAAACCAATGGCCAAGTTTCTTGTTCAGATGTGTGAATAGCATCTGGCCGATACTTATGTTTTTTGAGAGATTTTAATCGAACCATACGTTTGTAAAATATATCTGAGATATCTGCTCTCTCACCACAGGGAAATTTGCAACCTGGATCACATGGATTTTATCGCTTATATTGGCCTTGATATTCTCGTTTTGACATCGGTTTTTACGGCCAATGATGGCTTAACAAAAATTGAATTCAAGAAGAAGGGATTGGATCAGAAATCTCTCCAGGCTTCAAGGATTGTTGCAAGGGAAGGGGGACTTTCTAATGAAGCTAATAGAAAGTATTTTTTGAGAGGGGATTTGAGCTACTCTGAATCTGCAAAAGGAGAATATGTTCCTCTGAAGAATTATTTTGATGCTCAGTATTATGGAGAAATTGGT
Organism: Pinus albicaulis; assembly: GCA_034641835.2. Classification (NCBI taxonomy): domain Eukaryota; kingdom Viridiplantae; phylum Streptophyta; class Pinopsida; order Pinales; family Pinaceae; genus Pinus; species Pinus albicaulis. The sequence goes on along the minus strand of CM076584.1, from coordinate 1,669,956,583 downwards.
CTTGGTACTCCTCAGAAGTTCATTGTAATTTTCGATACAGGAAGCTCTAATCTTTGGGTGCCTTCATCGAAATGTTACTTGTGGGTAAGAATCTTATCTTTTAGGATTTTATTTATTTGAAATCACCGTTATATATTGACGTTTCAATAGCGTTTAGTCTGTGCATAAGTAATCAATAACATTGTTATGGCCCCTGTGAGATTGAGATTAGGAAATTCCATCTCCTAATATAATATGGATTATTAATGTCAAATGAAATCCCACCACGACAGTAAATAGTAAGATAGCTTTCAAGATCTGATAGACAACAACTACAAGTCAATGACGGTCCATATTTCCTGGTAGTCTGTTAGATAAGGTCATAAATATCCGTCCATCCATTTTTTGAATGTTTAAATCTCTTTGTTCTCTTTAACACTGTAATTTTGTTAAAATATGTTGCTTGTTGTGCTCGTTAACACTGTAATTTTGTTAAAATGTTAAAACGTTATTGTGGTAATATGTTTTACATACAGTAATTTTGTTAAAAAACCATTATTGTGGTGACAAGTTTAAGAGGACAAGCTTGTCACATACAGACCGCCACATACAGAACGCCTTATGGAAGCTAATTCATGTGAAGCTACCATTTCAATTAATTCATGTGGGTATCTCTGTTTATTTAGCGAGTTTGTTAGCTTTGGTTATATGGAAGATTATTAAACACATTTTAAAAAACAAACATTCAAGAAAACTGTCATTTACAGAGTTTATTAGCTTTGGTTTTATGTAAGGTTATTAAACACAGGTAAACAAAATAGGCATTCAAGAAAATGACAATTTCTTAGATTTTGTTTTATGGAAGATTATTAAACATAGGTAAAAAAACATACATTCAAGAATAAGTTGCTTAACCAATTGCATAATCAACAGAGTCTCCTTCATTAACTGCTAAATCAACCGAACTTTCTACTGCTCAATCAAATGAACTTTCTGCTGCTTAAATGACTGCTCAAACTACTGTTGTTGGGTTTGGATCTTCGGCTCGAACATCAGACTCTTCATCTAGCTGTCAGGATCTCGCTCATGAAATCGATCTCACTTTGGAACTGGATCTCGTTTTCTAGCATCATAAGAAATACAATAATAGTCTTTAAGTGATCTAGGTGACGCTCTGCCAAAGCATCGCTGGTAGTTGGGAAGCTCACCATGTGGTATGGTACCTATCCATGTGGTCTGGCCCAGAGACAAGCCTACACATATTACAGGACCAAGAGATCAAACCAACAGATACTTACATATATTAGCAACCAAAACAACAACATTTAATGTTAGTGAACTAATGCTGACATTAGTTTTAGTTTTAGATATAGGAATAAAACAAATTGCGTTAGCCATGATATATAGCCTTTTTGCTTGGTGGACGAAAAAATGTCTCTAATTGATAGGTTGAATGGCTATTTGATAGGTTGAATGGCTAGACCAAACTTTAACTTAAACTAATAACTTAGTCGATTAGTCGCATGGATTAATGCTATCTCTTTAAAAATGATTACTATAGTCCCATGTCGCAAGCAGCAAGGACTAATAAGAATTTTACAACATTTTGTGATAGATGTAACTGTTATTGTTCTCATTTGTAACTGTTTTATTTATTTTTACTCTGCATTGCCTTTGTTTATTGTTTTCATTTCTTTGTCTTGTCTGCAACATGGGCATGCACGTTTATTTTTTTTGTGTATAATTTTTCATTTTTAATTGTCTTTTTACCATGAGTTTGATTGATCTTTTAAATGTTTTCTTGTGTGCTTCCATTGTTTAGTTGCCTTTTTTTAATCACAGATCAATGATAGACTGACATAAATGAAACATTAATTTCATATTTGTATTCTTTAGTTTGGTTTTAACATGAATGAATGTGACCTCGTAGATAATGGTTTGTCTTGTATTTGTTTTCATTCTTCAGCTTGTGGATAATTCAATATTTAACATAGTCTTCAGAGTTTTGCAAATATATCTGCTAAATTTTATAAGGTCGCTCAATAATTTTGGGTTTTACAGCACTCTCTTCTACATTGTGAGAGGTTGAGTTCATTAAATAACTGACTATCTCTTTCAATCGTTATCTCTCTAAGTTCTCGTGACATGGAGAATACAGAAAGATGAACTAATAAACTCAATAGTATGGAGAATACAGAAAGATGAACTAATAAACTCAATGGTTTGGATTTGACAATTAAACTTTATGTAATGTCAAAAAATATGGGCAAGGCCTAATGAGTCATTGGTATATGCCTAGTCTCAATTAAGTTATGGTCACATATCTGATTCTCTCTTTCTTTCTCTATAAAATTGATATGATATACCCAATTTTACTCATGGTTATCTACAAACATAATGTAGATAATGGTCTAACTTGGATTTCTTTGGGTTGTTACATGTCTTGGTTTTGGAGACTTAAAAAACAATTTTTATTGTTTTTAACTTGGGAAAATTGGAGAATTTCAACATACAAGGAGAAAGACCATTGACATTTAAATCCAGAGAGAAAATCATTCAAGCTAAAGGTCACTCTATCCTTGTCCATTGCTTCTTAATTTCTATGTTAATTTGCTAGGGTTTTGGCCATGGTATCATTCAATGTTGAAGTGGAATCTTATCTCAGTGTCTTTCAAGAGGAGCGAGCCACTCTTTGAGGACAAAATAAGAAGAAAAGAGTATGTTTTTATGTTTTGTTTTGATGGACAATGTAAGTTTTCTTTGCGTATTTTTTTATCCCATTTGATTTTAAACCAACCTTGGAAAAACGTTTAAGCTTAAAGCATCGCTGGTAGTCAGGAAGCTCGCCATGTCATATGGTACCTCGCTGGTAGTCAGGAAGCTCGCCATGTCATATGGTACCTGTCCATGTGGCCTGGCCTAGAGACAAGCCTACACATATTACAGGACCAGGAGATCAAACCAACAGATACTTACATATATTAACAACCAAAACAAAAACATTTAATGTTAGTGAACTAATGCTGACATTAGTTTTAGTTTTGGATATAGGAATAAAATAAATTGCGTTAGCCATGATATATAGCCTTTTTGCTTCATAGTTTAGTCTATTTTCCTTGGGAAGAGGTCAATAAGAAAAAAATTTATTGGTGGACGAGACAATGTCTCTATTTGATAGGTTGAATGGCTAGACCAAACTTTAGCTTAAACTAATAACTTAGTCGACTAGTCGCATGGATTAATGCTATCTCTTCAAAAAACGATTACCATAGTCCAATGCCGCAAGCAACAAGGACTAATAAGAATTTTACAACAACAAATTTGTGATAGATGTAACCATTATTGTTCTCATTTTCAACTGTTTTATTTTTTTTGTACTCTGCATTGCCTTTATTTATTGTTTTAATTTCTTTGTCTTGTCTGCAACATGGGCACGCGTGTTTATTTTTTTTGTGTATAATTTTTCATTTTTAATTGTCTTTGTACCATGAGTTGGGTTGATCTTTTCAATGTTCTCTTGTGTGCTTCCATTGTTTGGTTGCCTTTATTTTAATCGCGGAGCAATGACAGACTGACATAAATGAAACACTAATTTCATATTTATATTGTTTAGTTTGGTTTTAATATGAATGGATGTGACCTCGTAGATAATGGTCCGTCTTGTATTTGTTTTCGTTGTTTAGCTTGTGGATAATTCAATATTAACATATTTTTCAGAGTTTTGCAAATATATCTGCTAAATTTTATAAGTAAACTCGATAATTTTGGGTTTTGCAACACTCTCTTCTACATTGTGAGAGGTTGAGTTCATTAAATAACTGACTATCTCTTTCAATCGTTATCTCTTTGAGTTCTCGTGACATGGAGAATACAAAAAGATGAACTAATAAACTCAATGGTTTGGATTTGAAAATTAAACTGTATGTAATGTCAAAAAATATGGGTGAGGCCTAATGAGTCACCGGTATATGCCTAGTCTCAATTAAGTTATGGTCACATATCTGATTCTCTCTTTCTTTCTCTGTAAAATTGATATGATATACCCAATTTTACTCATGGTTATCTACAAACATAATGTAGATAATGGTCTAACTTGGATTGATTTTGGTTTTTACATGTCTTGGTTTTGGAGACCTAAAACAATTTTTATTGTTTTTAACTTGGAAAAATTGGAAAATTTCAACATACAAAGAGAAAGACCATTGACATTTAAATCCAGAGAGAAAATCATTCAAGCTAAAGGTCACTCTATCCTTGTCCATTGCTTCTTAATTTCTATGTTAAGTTGCTAGGGTTTTGGCCATGTTGGCCATGGTATCATTCAACGGTTGAAGTGGAATCTTATCTCAGTGTCTTTCACGAGGAGTGAGCCGCTCTTTGAGGACAAAATAAGAAGAAAATAGTATTTTTTTATGTTTTGTTTTGATGGACAATGTAAGTTTTCTTTGCATAATTTTTTATCCCATTTGATTTTAAACCAACCTTGGAAAAACATTTAAGCTTATACAGTCAATTTGATTCAAGGTTTTGTGGTGATCTTTAGGTATCCTCATTTATATCATTGAATATATCTTTTTCAATCTTTATCTATCCCAATTTCATTTATATAATTGAATATGTCTTTTCCGAACTTTATCTTTTTAAAATTGTGTTTGGTTGAGGATAGTTGAGTGACCTAAATGACCTGAAGAATGAAGAAATTGAAGAGTAAAATCAATGCTCTTGTTGATGCCTATGCGATGCCATTGTTCTTGCTTTTACAACCTTAGCTTTCACGGAGACAAGTATATATGCTACAATTATTTTTCCCAACATTAGCCAAAACTAGTATGATGTATCCAATATTAGATTGCATTCCACTGCAAGCAATGTTTTAGAATGAAAGTAAAGTACAAATAGTAGGATCATAGTAGAGTGAGAGTATGATAGCTCTGTTAGGTGGTTGCAGAGTGTCACCCGAACTTCATCCTTCACGAAGTCGTTTTATTGTGAGTGGTATGTTACAATTTTGTTTTGTTCTTTTTTTTTTGAGCATTTTCTTGCTAACAATGGTTATTTAAACTCTATTTAATATTTAATAGTTTAAGTTATTCAAAAGAAAATAACAAATTGATATATATATATATATATATATATATATATATATATATATATAATTTAAAAATATTATAATATAATTAATATATATTAAATAAAAAATAATGAAATTGATATATATTTTATAAAATAATGTATTTCAGTAGGAAAAGTTATTCAATATATAACATTCAAATTTGTAAAAGATAAAATAGTAACGCTATGCAGTTTGATATACTCACCATTAGAATTTGCAAAGTCAATAGTAAAACTTATGGTTAAATTGAATTTAGACTTTGTACATTTAGGTTAACCATAATACATAAAATTTGTTAATCACATTTTTAAAATTTATCTACCATACCTTTGATATGGTTTATGGCTTATTTAATTTTGTTTTTTTTCTCTAGATCATTTTACTCTTAGAAGCTTTATTCTTTTTTTCATTTTTTAATGTTTGATGTGAATTTTGCTTTATTTATCTAATTTTTGGGATGTTAATTGAACTATATATATATATATCACTTATGGACATAATGTGATTAACATATGGCATGTTTCATGCTCAACATAATTCCTAAAAATTTTATTGGTTGTAGTTACTTTATCGAAGTTCTTATTTATTGTAGTTCTCCATCTTTTTGTTAGTTAAAGTTCTTAATTAAGAAATTCCTTAGAAATGTGATCAACATGAATTTTAATCAACACAACTTAAAATCAATACAACTTAGACCAATTTGGGAACAAGACAATCATAGTTTATTGGTCATAGTTCCTTAGTGAAATAATTATCTACCAAAGTTCCTTAGAAGTACCATTAGCATGACTTCTCATTAGCAAAAACTGAAAAAGAAGGCATAGAGATATGATCCTGGTCAAAGTTCTTCTTTTTCACAATCTCTTTCTTCCAATAGGAAAGCTCATCAACATTTGACCAAAAAAATATTTGTTAGAGTTATTGGCTAGCAAGAACTTTGAATAGAGAACTATGAAAAGATTATGAACTTTTATTGAAAAATAACTTTGTTTATTATAGTTGAGAACTATGAAGAGACTATGAAATTTACTGAAAAATAACTTTGTTTATTAGATTTTTCTTAGTCCTAGTTCAGGGTGATGAATGTTCTTCAAAACTATAATTAATGAGAATTTTAATTTGTTGAAGTTAAACCTTACATTAATGTTATAACTAGAGGATCAAATTTAAATTGTGCTTCTTAGAGATAGTTGAGATATTCTCTCAACTTATCTTTCTAAGTTTGGAATAAATTGAATATCACAAAAAAAAACCTATATAAATTTATTGTATTTGTACCAATTTTAATATAGTATATCAAGCTAAAAGAATTTTATGTTTATTATATTTAGATTAGAGCAAGGTATCCAAACATATATATGTTAAATTAAGAAAAAAACAAGACACTTTTAAAAGGAAATTAATGAATTTTAAAATACAAAAATAATTAGTATAACCTAAAATGAAGAGGATGAAAAATAAGGAGAAGTCACACTTACCAATATTGGTATAACCTAAAATGAAGAGGATGAATAAAGAGGATTTGAAATTCCAGGCCTGTTTCCACTATTTTAACCATTGCTATCAACAAAAAGTCCATTGTTTAAATCCTACGCTGACGGCCATAAGCTCCTCCTGCCCTGTTCCCACTATTTTAACCATTGCTATCAACAAAAAGTCCATTGTTTAAATCCTACGCTGACGGCCATAAGCTCCTCCTTCAAAATACAAATTTTCGTTCAACGCAATTCGTGGAAACTCAGCGTGAAAGCTTTACGGGGTTTCAGGGTCTGAAACACGCGGGGATTCATCTATTGTCTCCAGCATTGGTTTCCAATATCCAAACCTGCGTATCCTTTGCTCTCTCAACCCCAACCCCAACTCCTGGACTTCAATATCTACGTTTAACTCTACTTTTTCATGCAATTCATTTGTTCTCTCCGTAGCGCCATTCTCTGAACTAAATTTATGTAAAGAGCCAGTGGCAACGCAGGGAAGAATTCTAGAAATACCGCAGAGCTTTCTCTCGCTGTAATCGTTTTGGAATGCTAAGAAATTAAGTGAGGTCATGTCCGAAAACGACAGGACACTACCCAGATATTTTTGCATAGGGAGAAGAACGTAGACGCCCCCCAACGCCAAATCCTCGTCAGCACGCAGAGCTGAGATGCGACGCCCAGGTTCCAGATGACTGAAATCGCATAAGAATTGTTGGGGATTGTCCAGCATCACCTCTCCAACTTTAATTGCCTCCCAAAATTCTTCCACTCTGCCATCTTCCCATCGTATGACTTTCGCAGCTCCGGTGGTTCTGGACCGTTGAACACAGCACACACGATTTCCCATTGATTCTTATCGCTCGCTTTCAACCTGCTCCCACCTCTATTCTGCTCTATCTACCCCTTCCAGCACACGCTTGACGGACTATGAAGCCGCATGATGAGAATTCTTAAATATCGGACGTTGGCGAATCCCAAAAAAGTCGATTCAATCCATATAGACTGCCTGATCTTGATGCACTGCTTGCAAAACAATAGGTTGTCTACGTGTAGTTGCGAAAAATTATTTTGTTTATATATTAATCCGACATCAATAGGGAGAAAAAATAGATAACAACATAAATTTCATATCAAATTGAAAATATACGAGTTTTTGAAACGCTAGAATATTGGAAATGTGGAAGGATTAACAAAATTTGGACGAAATATTGAATTGGAAGCAGCTATGTTATGTATATAAAATAATATAAAAATAATTGGATGTTACAATGTATTTTAAATAATGTACATTTTAAAATTTATTCAAATAATTTTGAGGTTAATTTAAGAAAACTTGTATTTTAAATAATGTATATTTTAAAATTCATTCCAATAATTTTGAGGTTAATTTAAGAAAACTTTATTTTTATCTGTAATTATATTCTATCTATTTATATTAATGTTATGATGATTAATCAAAATTTACATGGTTCATTTAATTTTAAAAAGGTAAGAAATATATATATATATATATATATATATATATATATATATATATATTAAATTGTTAAGAGAAGCATTCCAAGATCATTATAGTTCTCACTATAGTTGCTAACATAAAATGGTTAGAAAGTTGGTGATGTGATAAATATTTTGAAAATTATATTCAATGTGAGTATAAGATAAGCCAAGAAATAAATTAGACATAATATGAATATAGATCAAATGCTTTTCATCTTCAAACTTTTTTCATCTTATCTTCTTCTTTTTTTGGAGATTTCTAGTTTTATTATGAAATCCATGAGAATTTATTCTTAGTAATACTCATTTTTTGGTGAATATTAAGGGAGACATTTTTTATTTTATTTTTAAATTTAAAATTTAGCCCATCTTTATAATAACTTAGTTTCCTTCTATCTCTAATATTTTATCATCCCACAATTATATTTTTAATGTTATTTTTCTTAGACATTACCACCATAATATATTTCAATATTAATAAATATCTATTTCAATTATATTAAAATCTGCAAAATTAAAACTTTATAATATAAATTTCAAAACAATTATGGTATTTTTTTTTCATAATTTGACCAACATATTGAAGATTTAATACCGATTCATGTTTAAAATGAAAATGGAAAAATACATAAATATAAAAATTTAACATCTTTATCAAATTAAAAGATATAGATATTAATTTATATATATATTTGTAAATTTTAATCTTATTTTAAATTTAATTATAAAAAATTATATTATTAAAATAATTTTCATTAACAAGACATACGTTTATTAAATTGCCATTTTTAATATACACAAAGGTAAATATAGATGCATTAAAGTTTATTCATTCACAACCATGAAGTAAGTATAAAGTAAAAGGTAAGCATGCATGCATTATAGTTTATTTATATCTATTTTTTTTATATGCAAGAAGCACATTCAAAAAAGGATTGTAAATAAATATAGCCATCTTTAAAAAAAACAAAAATCAAGATTTTAAAAGGCCCTTATTAGGTCCAACCAAAAGTCTATTAGTGCTAGCAACATGTCATAAATACATAGAAAAAACATATTAACCTCCTAGTCACCTAGACAGACTTACATCTCAGATAAATATAGAAAAATAAATAAAAGTGTTCCTTGATTCAAGAATTATGTCCATCTGTTTTTCTTCGACCAAAGGCCTATAAAAAAATGCAAAGGATGTATTGTGTCCTTTGTGATCTTCCAAGTACTCAACACCCACTTTAGAGAGAATTTATGTAGTAGTTTCTTTCCCTTATATATGGCAACATGAAATCTAATAAAAAGCATGTTTTAACTATAATATTTCTTCAAGGATTGGTATCAGTGTGTGCATGTGACACCTGGTAACCTAGTTGAACCAATTTATAACATTGAGTGAGTCTCCAAAAATACAAAAATATCCATATCCTTTCACTATAGCGAACAAAAGGATAAACTTGAGGCTCAATAACTCTACACATTTATTACTTCCTCTGTCCAGTCTTCTTCGAAGCATTAAGAAGTGATTTTCTAAGAGAAATAAGATATCACCCTCTCCCCTAGTGCCCTACATTTACCCCCAACAAGAGAGGCACCATTAAATTATGCACATAGATAGGATTGGTCAACATTCTGTGGATTGTGCACAGACTTAGCCTCAAAAACTAATTCAAAAGTGGCCAAAACCTGTGTTACCACCCTATATGGAATGATAGACTTTCCTAGGAAGATATCATTATTTATTGCAATGCACACACCCAAACTAATAATTGGCCGAAGATCTATGTTCTTTTTTGAGATTGCATGTTACCACCATTGCTACCAAACATATTTTCAATAATGATCCTACCACATTGAAGCGAAATCTAAGCAATTTCATATAGGGTTACATACTACTAGGGTGAAAGGAAAAAAAAGAAAGTGATGGTCCATCATCCCGAGGGAATTTTTTCACATGACACACCAACTAGCACTGACCATGCTTCTCTTTTTTAAATTTTCACCTGTAGGGATGTTATTTTCTAGTATGTAGCACTGGAACGATCTTTCTTAACTTGGTAACTAAGCTTGCATAATTTTCTCTACCAAAAAACTAACTCTCTCAGCTTCTTGGCATCAATGATATACAAATAACCCTATGTATGAGGTGCACATTTGAAATATCGAGTACTGCAGTGTAATTTAACCACTAGTTGATGTGATTAATTAGCAAGTTTAGCTTATTTTCATCATCCCATCCCTAAGCCCAAATAGAAGAGAAAGAATTATCTACCACATGGTTCCAGGTATTCCTACCATTTTTATTGAGGAATGCAACCATTTGCCAAAGTGAACAAAAAATTTCTGCACGTCCTACTCATGGATCAATACCAATCATCACTTTTTCACTGTTACCAATCTTGCACGTCAATCCTTCTTCGACCAGTATGAAAGACGCTAAGACAATTTTCCACATGACTAAAGCATTCCACCTCTAATTGTTCAGGGTCCTTATCCATTCTTCAAGAGAGCTAGGGTGAATATAGTTCGTGGATACGACTTATGTCCATAAAATTTCAGTGGATAACAACTTCTAACCCTTTTCCCACCAATGCCTTAGCAAACAAATGTAATTTTTAAAACACCATCCTCCTTGCATCTTTGAAATCGTGATTTTCTCCTATTTGACTCAAGAGCAAACCTGACAAACTTTAAACTCAAATTTATTCATATCCATAATTATAAAATGAATATTGTTAAATTTTTCATTTAAATATCTTTTAAATAAAAAAATTATATAACTTTTAATTTTTATTTTATAATTTTTTAAAACTTTTAATTTTTAAAATAATTTTTTTATAATAATTAAATAAAAATATTTATATAATATTTTATTACTATTTATTAAATGTTTAATTTTTTTAATTTTTTTTTTCTATTGAGTAAAGCTTTTCGAAAAGCTCTCAAATTTCCGACCCATTACCACTCAATTACAAATATTCAATCCCCATTTTAAAACTCTCAATAAGTTCAAAAAAACATCAACAAATTTCAAAGTCTCATTAACTTGAAAATAACAGAAACAAATTATAACAATACTCGAAATGGTTTCATTTAAAAAACAAATAAAGTAGCGTTTACGTAAATAAATGAGAGAGGGTAACTTGATTTGAAAATTACAATCTCAATGCTCAATACAATATTTTTAATTACATCCCTAGGGTGAAAATGGCAAATTTCAATTTTGATAAGAAAAAATAATTTTAAATTCACATATGAATTGATATGAATTTAAATTTTCTAACTTTTATATAGGAAAAGGTTTTCAATGGGCCTATGAATTGAATTTGCAGGAGTTCAAATTTTTCGAGTATTTATAATTAAAATCATAATATTATACTTTTGTAATATACAGTATGCTTGTCAACTTTTATATGGGTTGACAGAATCAGCAGGAAATTTTGCAGTTGCTTAAATTTCATGCGTAATATGAATTTTTTTTCGTCACTATATATATATATATATATATATGTATGTTAAAAAATGTGACGTCCTAACTATCATACCTAATGCACTGATATATTTCTTTTGCCACTAAGTGTATACCAATTATGATTTCAAGCTAAGATCTGGCATTGTTTTCCTGGATTGACAGAACTGTGACTATCATTCCCATCAATTGCCACCTCGCAATGATTAAAGGCCATCTTGGTGTCCTATGACAACTTGTAATCCATTTTTTCATTGTTATAACTTTGGTCACGCCACAAAGGAGAGGGAGGGAAAATAGGTCCAAAGCAAAGGGCAGGTACAAAATAAGTTTTATTGCAAATAAGAGGCTATGATAGAGTCCTGGCTGACCCACAGACATCTCAACGCCCCACTTTGAATAACTCAACAAAGACCACACCCAGAGAACTCCTAAAATTATTCAAAATTGTTGTAGTAATGGTTCATGAAGCTACGCATGAGAATCAAAATTTCCAGCTGGTTGGCCAAGCATTTGGATAACCAACCTCGCCTTAAGTCTTTGAGCCATAATCCAAGGAAATCTAGCGTCGATACTATTAAAATTCCACCGTTGATATATAAATGATCATGGATATTTTTGTTATAAGAAAATATCATAATATTTTGAAATCTTAGTCTATGTAAATTAATATTTTTTAGAGTTAAATTTAATTAGCTATTAGTTTTTCTTCAATATTTCAAATGATTGAAATGATAAATGGAAATAATAGTCATCTAAACACACCATACACACAAATCAACAACATGAGACTTATCATGGGAAACCTAATAGGGTAGAAAGCTTAAAAGAAGGGCCTATTTTCTGATATATGTTCTTCAATTATTGAAAATCACATACAAAGGTACGAGAACTCACTCTCAAGTTATAAAATAAGTATTATAGAATCCTCCTTCTCCTCTATTACGTTGACCTAGTTGCGCTCTCAAATTCTTTTTCTTAGCTATGTAATCTAATACAATGATAAAGAGTAAAATGCCTTGTCTTCCAAGTGACCCATAAATTGATAAATGTTTATGGTTATGGTTTTGACTTAATAACCCTAAAATATGATAATTTTTTGGGCCTTATAAAATCTTCCAAAAAATCTACATGTGGCTAGCCCCATACGCATAAGAAGCTATGGGTTGGCATCCACTCATATGATGATGGTCATCAAGGGAAGTAAATTTGCAATAGGCATAAATTTCACATACAAGCTCCCATTGAGGCATTTTTTATACCATTCGAAAAGTCACAATGCGTATATTAATGTAGTCGGTGTGCTTACAAGTTTCACACTCTAAAGCCCCAAAAATAATTATTTTATGCCTTAAAATATTGAAAAGGTTCTCAACCCAATTTTCCAAACTAAGACCTATGAATAAAATCAAAATGCAAGCCGATTCCTCTATTTTTTCCACCCTAAATTTATTGAGAGAGATAAAAAAAAATGTATGATAATCCAATATAGATCATACCTCCCCATTAAGGGAGGATTTTGGTTCCTGAATAATGAGGTGAGGAAATTCTTTGTCTACAGTCTCTCTAGAGAACCATTTTCTTTTTCTTAGAATTTGTCCTTTTAGACCAATTTGCAAAGGGTCATACTCCCTCTATCTTGTATATTTGGATTTCTTGTGCAAAACTATGTCTTCTACAAACTCTACCTCAACATCTGATGCTAACTTGTTTATGGTAGACAATACTTCCTCCTCCTCCTAATCCAACATGGAAGGATGATGAAGTTTCAAATTATTCACATTTACTAAGTAAATATGCATTTATGGGGGTGCACTAAGTTTTTATCCGCGATATCCAACCTTTTCCAATACCTCAAAATGGCCATTTAATGCCTTGATATTCTTTATAGCACCTTCTAGTCTTTACTTTTTTAGCGCTAACTAGAATTTGTCTCCCGTGTTGTGAATAGATTCTATGTTCTAAATTTGTCTCCCGTGTTGTGAATAACTTCTATGTTCTATATTGATCATGTTTAGTCTTCTGATTTTCCCATGACTTATGCAATGTCTCATATACTTTTAAATGTATCTTCCTCACCTTTTCAACAAGCTTATTTTCTCTCAATTCTTGTCCTATGATGCCATCCCTCACCCCTCCTTGTTTTCCATATACAACACTTAATATGAAGGTGGAAAATACATAGACTATGTTTCAAAAGATGACTTACATATGTGTTGATTTCCACCATAAAGGAAACACCTTGTAGCAAATGTTTTTGGGTTTTAGACCTTTTCTTTAATGACAATTCAATGAGAAAATGTTGGAAATGACACACATTATTTAGAATGTTTGTTAGAAATTTTTCATTGCACCTTCAATGAAAATATCCAAATGCATTGCATTTAACATAAAATGTTTCCAAATGGAAGTTGTGGGGAGACCTAACTCATGGAACTTTCATTGAAAATGTTTGTCACACATGTGAGAAATGTACCCCATAGTAATATGTTCATAAAAACAAATAATTCCACATTACATTTATAAATAGATTTGGTCTACCAAGTTTTCTCCACACTATTGACATAGGTGAAGTCTCAACTTAGACCTAAAAATGATGGCAGTAGACCATTTCTATGACTCATTATCCTGCATTATCTATCGAATTTTTGATGATGTAGTGGATAAATTCCATTACCGGTTACTATGGGTGTAGCAACACTTTTGAGGGGAATTTTTTGTGTAAATCAGGTAGTAATTTTCCATGTAATATTTGACAATGACATGTGTCATCATAGTCCAATCCCATAATAATAATTTTAAAAATAACAAAAATTGTTGTACATTGAAAACTATTCTTGTGATGGATTCAACATAGTATAAAAACCCTACTCCATTTTCCTCGATGTCATTAAGGAACATGATTGGGGTACAAAATAATTTCTACTTTCATACTTCATTTAAGACTTAATATTCACTAGTATAAAATGATGAAATTAGTGCCCAGGTGACTAAAATATTTAGCCACCACAACTTTTCCAAGTGAAATACTACAAAAAAATGACCAATCTTAAGTGACCCAACTAAAAACGACTAACATAAACCACCAATTTAGTCTCGAGCTAAAATATATGACTATATAATAAGTAATGCAACTAAAAATTACTAATATGAATGACTAATTTAGTTTAGGAGCAAAAATGTGACTACTTAAAAAGTACTACAATTTTGTACATGTGTGAATCCAAATTGTTTCTCCCATTCTAGATTTGCATGTTATGTATGGATGAGAGATATTTGTAAGGTTGAAAAATTTTGATCTCCATGTAGACTTATCAATATTTTTTTTTCTACACATCCCAGTGTTACTACACATATGGAATTTTTCTACTTATCATATCCTTCTTTTTATTCTAGTTTGATTGTTACAACAATGTTTTCCAGATTGTGATTCCTTTCTCTTACATGTTCTGATAGCTTGTGATGTCATAAATATAGATGATATTTATGTAACCTTTGACTCAATTGTAGGGTTAGACTAGGTTAAATAGGAACTTTGTTATGAAACAAGCTCACAAAATAGAATAAAAGATAGATAAACACCTTAGAAATCAGCCTCTTCGAGGGGGAAACCTCCTTTATATTACATAAATGAAAAATTCTTGGATGATACAAATGACAAAACCTCCTTTCAATATATAGGAGTGAAATGGGTCATAATATAATCCTAGCCGACATAACAATAACAATAACAATGTAAGGGCACAACAATAACAATAGAGGGCTTCTATGGGGCACAACAATAACAATAGAGGGACTACATGGGTACAACAATAACAATAAGTGGGCTATAATAATAATGAAAATAAGGGGATACACTAGTATTATAGGGACCTAGCATGCCCCTCTCCTTCAAACAAGTGTTGTCCTCAACACTTGAGTAGTTTTGGATGGTTTTGTATAAAATCCTTATCATCCCATGTCGAATATTTAGCAAGTAAGTTCTTCCACTTGATAATATACTCTGAAATTTTTCGATTTCATAGTTTTCGAGTTATCCTTTATTTGAATGCTTCAGGTTCCATATATGATATTTCCATCTTCTTCAAGTTCTAGCAATATTATCTTAACTAGGATCTTGTCACCTATAACCTTCTTCAAGCATGAAACATGAAAATTTGGGTGCACTTGGGAAGATGCAGGAAGCTCCAATTTGTATGCCATAGTAGAAATATTTTACAACACCCTGTAAGGACCATAATACTTTGGTGATAATTTATTATCCTTCTTAGCTTGCTTGAGGGAATTTTTTTTTGTATGGTTATAGCTGTAAAAATACCCAATCGCTTACGTCAAAACTTCTTTCATTGCGATGTTGATCTACCTGTTGTTTCATTCGACTATGCGCCAAAGTGAGGCTATCCTTTAAGAGTTAGAGAAATTTTGTTGGGTATGTGTTATATTCTTTCCACGACTAAGCATGTGTTATATGGGTGTTGAATAATTGGGCCAATGACTAAGCTCTCCTGTGGCCCACTGCGGAAAGAAAACAACAAGTGGGAGAATGTTGGGTATGTGTTATATTCTTTCCACTACTAACTTTTTGGTCCTTAATTTCTGGTGGGTAGTTCGCGCCCATGGTTTTGTGCATGGTTTTGCACATGGTTTTGGGGTACGATGGTTTTCAGCCCATGGTATTTTTGTAGATCCAGTCAAGGGAACTACGGTTATGTTCTAATCCAGGGTTAATGGATTAGGGTTCAGTACGCTTCGACATGTATATATATGTGTTGTAACACTAAAAGGAATATAATGAAAAATCAAGCCGGTCGTCCCGACTTGGGATCTAGGGGAAAATCTCCGTGTTTATCTATTTTATGTTTTATGCTCTCGCTATTGTTTATTTTATATTATAATATTCGTGTGTAGATAAATTTTTTCCAGGGTTAAAACCTACATTTGGTATCAGAGTTGTTTCGGCTTCAAGGGGACACCTTTACTGCTGACGGTTTTTTTGCTCGGGCCTGAGGTAGACACTATTCAGTGGGAGATCTACGAGATCGATTCTTGCAGTGAAATAAGATGGCGAGCAGCAGAAAGATAGAGATCGAGAAATTTAATGGTCAGAGTTTTGAGTTGTGGAAGCTCAAGATGGAGGATTTGCTGGTGGATAAAGATCAGTGGATCGCGGTAGATCCAGGTACTAAACCAATGGCAATGTCAGATGAAGACTGGAAGAACCTGGATCGGAAGGCTAAGAGCACAATACGGTTGTGTGTCTCAGATTCAGTATTGTTGAATGTATTTGGGGAAGCTACGACGAAGACCTTGTGGAATAAGCTAGGGACTTTGTACCAATCTAAGTCTCTGGTGAATAAATTGTTCCTGAGGAAAAAGCTGTATAACCTGAGGATGAAGGATGGAGACTCAGTGATAGAGCATCTGAACACCTTCAATACTGTGTTAAGTCAGCTATCATCTGTTGATATTAAAATCTCAGATGAAGATAAGTGCATCAGTTTGTTGTGTTCTCTACCAGACTCGTGGGACAGTCTGGTTATTGCAATAGGTAGCAATACTACCTTGAATTTTGATGACATTGTCTCAGCCTTGCTGTCAGAGGAAATGAGACAGAGAAATATAGAGGGTCAGAATGGAGATGCTTTATCTAAACGAGGAAGGTCCCAGAACAAAAACAAGAATAAGGTTTCGAGTGGGAGATCTAAATCTAGAGGGATATTTAAATCTCCCGGAAAGTTTGTAAAGGTGTGTTGGAAATGCGGAAAGGAAGGGTACTACAAAAAGGACTGCAGATCTAAAGCTCCTGAGAAAGGAAAGGGATTTGATGATGCTCCTTCTGCAGAGACAAACACCACCTCGGATGAAGGTGGGGATGTGTATTTGGATTCCTCTTCAAATACACATGTAGATAATGAGTCATGGTTGATTGACTCAGGTGCATCCTTTCACTTCATTCCCCATAGGGATTGGTTCTGCAAATCTGAGAAATATGATGGTGGTGATGTCTTCCTAGGGGATGATAGGAAGGCCAGAATCATCGGACGTGGAAAGGTCAAGATGAAGCTACAAGGTGGAAGGATTAGAACACTTCCTAGTGTTCTGCATATTCCTGCATTGGCCAAAAATTTGATTTTTGTAAGCAAGATGGATGATGCAGGTGTAAAAACAAACTTGTTCGAGAAAGATGTCAAGATGGTTCGGAAGTGGCCTGGTATTAATGCGGGAGGGAGTTCAGACCGGAACTTTGTACAAGTTATAAGGTAAAAATGACATGGGTATAATGGGGCCGAGAAGTTCCCGAAAGTGTGAGCGTAAAGCCTAGTCGTTCGAGGAAACATGCTATGGCATCAAAGGCTTGGACATATCGGAGAGAAGGGCCTTCAGATACTGCACAGAAATGGTATGGTAGAAGGTATGTCTAATTGTTCTCTGGATTTCGATTTCTGTGAACATTGTGTATATGGGAAGCAGAATCGGGTGAGTTTTCCTTCTGGTGCTAAGAGGGCAAACAAGATATTAAAACTTGTGCATAGTGATGTGTCGGACCCTAGACAACCCACCCTTCTCCGCCTGCAGAATACAACATTCATAGATGCTCAGGAATACATGGATATATTTCTTGAGGAAGAAATCTAAATTCTTTGACAGATTTAAATAATTTAAGGCTCTGGTGGAAAACTAGACAGAGAAGAAGATAAAGGCGCTGAGGACAGATAATGGTGGGGAGTTCTGCAAGAAGGAATTTGAAGAGTTCTATAAGAACTGTGGTATAGCACGACAGAAGACTACTCCATACACACCAAAATAAAATGGAGTTGCAGAAAGAATGAACAGAACACTGATGGAAAATGCAAGAAGCATGCTCAGCAGCATTCTGGAACAGGAGGACTTGTAAGTAGGTATGTGGGGATGCAGATGCTATATTCAAGTTAATAGACTACCTGCCAAGGTTTATGGATAAGACTCCACATGAGGTATGGACTGGTAAGAAACCCTCTCTTTCACATCTAAGGGTATTTGGATGTGATGCATATGTACATGTTCCAAAGGAGAAAAGGACCAAGTTGGATAATAAATATGAAAGGGGCATCTTTATTGGGTATAAGGATGGTTTAAAAGGTTATGCTTCCTGAACCCGAAACAAGGAAGGTTGTGTACAGTCGAGATGTGGTGTTTAGAGAAGTGAAAGATGTTGTTAAACATGAAGTCCTACCAAAGGAACCTGAGAAGATAGAGTTTGAGCTAAAGGAGGATGAATCAGACTCTACAATAGAAGAAGAATTTAAGGGGAAAAGCCACACAACTCTAGCCTGAGGGAAGATTAGCTCAGAAAGAAGACAACCGTAAAGGTGTAGTCCTATCTTTCTTCGTTCAAATTTTCCCCTAATTGTGCAGCAATGATGATGATCCCAGAACTGTCAGGGAGGCAGTAGATTCAGAGGATGGAAAACTCTGGAAGGAGGCCATGGTTGATGAAATGGCATCCTTACACAAAAATGAGGCATGGGATCTGGTGGAGTTGCCAGCTGGAAGGAAGCCCATTGGGAGCAAATGGGTGTTTAAGAAGAAGATGAATGTAGAAGGCAAGGTGGAGAAATACAAAGCTCGGTTGGTAGCAAAGGTTATTCCCAGGTGCCGGGAATTGATTTTGGTGATATTTTTTCTCCTGTTGCCAAAGTTACTTCTATTAGATTACTTTTATCTGTTGCTGCCGCATTTGATTTTGAGATAGAACAGATGGATGTGAAGACAACATTTCTTCACGGGGATCTAGAAGAGGAGATCTACATGAAGCAACCTGAAGGCTTTATGGTGAAGGGTAAGAAAGAACTAGTATGCATGTTGAAGAAGTCTTTGTATGGGTTAAAACAGTCACCAAGGATGTGGTATCAGAAATTTGATACCTATATACGGGGACTTGGCTTCACCAGAAGCAAGGAGGATCACTGTGTTTATTTTAAATTAATTGGTGACCGTGTTATTGATTTGGTCTTGTATGTGGATGATATGTTGTTGATTGGAAATGACAAAGAAATTATCCAAGATTTGAAGACCCAACTGTTCTCCAAATTTGACATGAAGGATCTGGGTGCTGCAAACTATATTTTGGGCATGGAAATTAAGAGAGATCGGGCAAAGAGGAAGCTATGGTTAAACCAGAGGAAGTATGTCGAGACTATATTGCAGAGGTTCAATATGCAGGATAGTAAACCGGTGAAGGTTCCTATTCCTGTAGGTGTAAAGCTGTCTGCTGAACAGTGTCCTAAGACAAAAGAAGAAGAGGAGTATATGTCCCGTGTTCCATATGCAAGTGCAGTGGGTAGCCTGATGTATGCAATGGTCTGTACTAGACCAGACATTGCACATGCAGTGGGAGTATTGAGCAGGTTTATGTCAAACCCAGGGAAGGAGCATTAGACAACAGTGAAGCGGGTTTTCAGATATTTACGTGGCACTAGTGATTATGGCTTGTGCTACCAGGGAAGACCAGGATTGGAAAGAATGTTTGACATTCATGGTTTTGTTGATGCAGACTGGGCTGGAGATCTGGACCAAAGAAGATCTACAAGTGGGTATGTGTTTAGCCTATTTGGAGGCGCAGTCAGTTGGATGAGTAAAAGACAGTCTGTAGTGGCTCTTTCAACTACAGAGGCATAATACATAGTAGCCACTCATGCAAGCAAGGAAGCAGTTTGGTTGCAAAGATTGTGTTCAAGTATGGGGTTGGTACAGCAAGCTATAAGGATAGACTGTGATAGCCAAAGTGCAATTTTCTTGGCTAAGAACCCTGCTTATCATTCAAAGACAAAGCATATTGATGTTCAATATCACTTTGTTAGAGATATGGTTGAGGCTAAAAGGGTGTTGCTAGTAAAGGTGGACACTTTGAAGAATGTTGCAGATGCATTGATGAAGTCTGTGAGCACTCAAAAGTTCTCTTGGTGTAGAGAAACAATGGATGTTGAAGAATTGGGCCAATGACTAAGCTCTCCTGTGGCCCCTTGTGGAAAGAAAACAACAAGTGGGAGAATGTTGGGTATGTGTTATATTATTTCCACGACTAATTATATGGTCCTTAATTTCTGGTGGGTATTTCACACCCATGGTTTTGTGCATGGTTTTGCACATGGTTTTGGGGTACGATGGTTTTCGACCCCTGGTATTTTTGTAGATCTGGTCAAGGAAACTACGGTTATGTTCGAATCCAGGGTTAATGGCTTAGCGTTCATGTATGCTTTGGCATGTATATATATATATGTGTTGTAACACTGAAAGGAATATAATGAAAAATCAAGCTAGTCGTCCTGATTTGGGATCCAGGGGAAAATCTCTATGCTTATCTATTTTATGTTTTATTCTCTCGCTATTATTTATTTTCTGTTATAATATTTGTGTGTAGATAGTTTCTGTTCAGGGTTAAAACCTACAACTTTTTGTTGATGCTCAATGTGATCTTCCACTGCTTGAACCTTAGAATTTTCTCTTAAATATGATGTGATGGATGGTGGAGGACATCCATAAAGTACCATAGATGGAATAATTTTTGCTACATTATGGAAGGAAGTGTTATACCACCATTTAGTGAGAGGTAACCACTTGACCCATTGTGTCTGTTTGTTAGATACAAAGAAATAGATATATCCTTCCAAACATTTTTCACTATCTCATATTTCCCATTAGATTGAGGATGATATGATGAGCTATGAGCTAATCGAGTATCCAAACAAGAAAATAATTTTGTCCAAAAATTTCCCGTAGAAATGGGAACTCTGTCGCTTACAATGATCTTTGGGTTTCCATGTATCTTTTGAACTATTTACATAAATGCAATAGCAACTATATTAGCTTTAAATGGATGAGATAATGCATAAAAGTGTGCATACTTGGTAACTCTGTCAACTACCACCACGATTACAATATTTGACTTGGAATGGATAAAGGTTGGTAAACCTGTGATAAAATCCATTGAAACCTCCTCCCAATGTTGACTTGGAATAGATAAAGGTTGTAACTGACCTGGGGTCTTAATTGTCTCAACTTTATTTTGTTGGCAAACCAAACATTCTGCCACAAACTTTTTAATATCAAATTTAAGGCCATCCCAAAAAAATTCCTTCTTGAACCTGTGGTAAATTTCTAAATTTCCTAAGTGCCCTCCTAAAGGAGAGGTGTGCAATTCCAAAAGAATATTTTGTTTGATTTGGGAATTCTTACAAATATATAAGTGATATTTGTACCATAATCAATCATTTTTCTAGAAATTTTTTTCAGATGTACTAGGATATTTTTGCAAATGTTGAATGAGTGTCCACACCATTTTTTCATCCTTCCATTCATCCCTCACTTTGGTTATCCACTCAGGTTGGATAATAGAAATGGCACAAAGCAATGCTTCCACATCCTCACCCTTTCTTGAGAGTGAATATACGACAACATTTTTCTTCCCTTTTTTCTAGATGATTTCAAAGTCATAACCCAACATATTTGTGACCCATTTTTGCTGCTCTTCTGGAGATAATATTTGTTCAAAAAAGTACTTTAGACTAACATGCTTTTTTTTTTACCTTGAAGTGTCTTCCCATTAGGTAAGGTCAGCATTGCCTTAGTGCATGTAATATTGCCAACATTTCTTTCTTGTAAATAGGTTTCTTTAAATACTTTCCTTTGATTTGATGACTTTGAAAATCAATGGGTCTTCATTCTTGCATTAAAACTGCATCAATTCCATTTCCCAAGGCATCACATTCCACAACAAAAGTTTTTGTGAAGTCTGACATAGATAAGACCAGTGCTTGGTAGATTGCCTCTTTAAGATGATCAAAGGCCTTAGTTTCTTTTGGAGTCCAAGGAAATTCATCTTTCTTTAGTAATGATGTTAGAGGTTTTGATATTCTCCAATAATTATTAAAAAACTTGCGATAATATCTTTTTAACCCCAGAAATCCTCGAATATGGTTTATGGTTGTGTGGATTTTCCATTCCTTCAAGGATATAATTTTGATAGGTTCTACCTTAACTCCCTCATGAGATACAATATGACCCAAATATTCCACCTCCTGTACTCCAAAGAAACATTTGGAGGCTTTTACATATAATTATTTCTCCTCCAATAGTTTGAGAACCCTGTCAACATGTTAAACATGATCCTTCCAAGACTTGATCTAGATCAGTAAATCAACAAAAAATACTAACACAAATTTTCTAAGAAAGGGTTTGAAGATGGAATTCATCAAACCTTGAAATGTGTAAGGTGAATTAGTAAGGCGAAAAGGCATTACCAAAAGTTAATAATGACCCTCATGAGTTATGAATGATGTTTTCGAAATTTCTTCATTCTTCATTCTAATTTGATGACATCCGTAATGAAGATCCATCTTGGTGAAGTAAATTTCTCCATGTAATTCATCTAATAATTCATCAATGACTGGGATGGGAAATTTATATTTAATAGTGATCTCGTTGAGCTCCTGATAATCCAGACACATACACCATGATTCTTCTTGTGCACAAAAACTACTAGAGAAGACAAATCACTTTGACTAGGTTGAATTATACCATCATGTATCATTTTTACAACCATACGTTCAATCTCACTCTTTTGAGCATAAGGATACTTTTAAGGCCTGATGTTTGGAGGAACACTTCCTGGAATCAAATGAATAGCATGATCATGATCATGAATAGGTGGGATTCCTTTGGGAGTCTCAAATACCTTGGAATGATTGTCCAATACGTTTTGGAGATCTGGATAAATAGATGATTTTAATGTTTGAACCTCTAGTGAGCATAATTTTTCAATTACTTCATTGTTATTTATTCATAAGATTTTTCATAACATTCGAGTTGATTATCTTTCCCGGCTTCCCTGCGATACCTCGTAATTCAAATTCCTTTCTTTCCGAAAGAAATTTGAAGAAAATTTCTTGAAAATTAAAAGCTATCGTCCCCAAATATTGTAACCATTGTACTCCTAGTACAACATCAACACCACCGATTGGAATGGAGATATTTTTACTATTCAGTACATATTCCCCCATGGATAGCTTGATATTATGGCACTTGCCAGAGAAATTTATAGTTCCTCCATTTACAGCCATCACTTGACACCCTAGTGCTCAATATAGGAAGCAATTCAATTCCTTGGCTACCTTACAATGAATAAAATTATGGGTACTACTTGAATCAATCAGCACTATCAAATTTTTCTTCTTGATAATTATTTCTATCTTGAGAGTTTGAGGAGTGAGAATTCCTGCCAATGCATTACATAATATGGCCAGATTGATTTATTCTTCCTCTTCACAATCTATGTAAAATAATTTCTTCTTAGCACACTTATGATCTTTAGTGTATTTTCTATCACAACTATAGAAACACCCTTTTTCTCCTTTTTCTTCTCATTTTTGTGGTGTCAACCTTGTAGATTTTGAAATTCGAGGAGAAACAACACTTCCATATTTATAGTTGTGAGTGGTAGGCTTCCTTGTCGCCATAATTTTGCTTTCAATTCTTCTTGCCAGCTTGAATGCCTTCTCGAATGAATCAAGTTCCCAAAGGCGAACCTCGTGTTGGATGTTATCGTTTAATGTATCATGTCCATTTAGGAAGAAAAAAAAAATCTATTTATAGAAATACTAATAATCACACTTCATGAACTAATTATTGTTCCTCACATTCTGATGTATGTCATCCATTAGCATTTTATTTTGTTGTAACTTTTAATATTTCGTACTTTGGAAATATACTCGTTGATACTAAAATTATACAATGTCAATAAGACAAAATTTGCTATGAAAACATCTAATTTTCTGCTACTTGGAAAATCGTAAGGTAATCGTTAAATTTCCCCTCAACTATTAACACACTTTCCTTTCTCATTTTAACTACTAATACATACTCTAAGCCTAATTCATTCCCAGCCACTTACACATTGATCTAAATTTACCTTAAAATTTACAATCAATCACTACTTCCTCACACACACACACACAGATATATATATATATATATATTTCACTATAAAATAAATGACCTTGGTATTGCTTCATTCTAAAGGATAAAAATTGTCACATAGGTTTAGAACCTCTATATGAAACCATTATTAAGAGTTCTCATTGTGTTCATATGTGTATCCACATGTTATGTTTAATCCATATCACCAAGGCACATTATCCTTTCATCGAAATGATATATCTAAATCAAATAAAATGTGATACCCTTATTAGACTGATTTACTTAATTTTTCCAAAGTTTACCTCGATGTTGGCTCTCTATGTGAAAAATATGAATGTATACCATATGAGACGTTATATTGAATCCACCTATGTTAATTCGTAGTATGCATTAACTACGTTGTCATAATTAAATCCATCATTGGAATTTCAAAGCGTGGTCATTGCTATGATTTAATTTGAGCGGTTCCTCTATATGAATGTACTCCAAATTTCTGTAGGTTCCTCGAGATATCTTGAAATTAAATTGAATACACAATGTCACATAACTTGTATGATCCTAGATTGAACCCATCAATCTGCAGGAAATTCATCCAACACCAGATCTCATACACATGGATGGTTAGGATATATTATAAGTTAGGGATTGAGACTCCATAAATGCTTTCATTTTTGAATTGTGACTATTTTTCACTCAGTGTCTTTTGTGAACCTCGTTCATTCTACCTTGGCTCCACCTTTCACTTACAGTTCATCAATGTCACTCTCATCTCTTCCTTCATTTACTAGTGAGAGGAGAAATTAGTATGGTCAGTTTGAAGTGAAGGTTCTGATTTCTACGCAGAGGTTGCATTCATCATTCTTTCCAGGTAAGATACCTCGGTTCCTCTGGTTTCTTGGAAGTTGACCTGGGTTATTTCTTATTTTCATGTTTCTTATTTATTTAGTTTCTTTTCTAACTCGTTCGTTGATTTCTTGACAGGAACTCCATATGATTGTGTCTCTTAAATAGGACCAGGACTTGGGTTATGTGTGGTTTGATAGAACCCCTCTTTCCAGGTATTCCTTTGAATCATTTTACATCTTACGCTATCTCTCATTTCCAAAATTTCCACGGTATTAATTAACTACAGGTCGAATGTGAAATACTATTTCTAATAATGTGGTATTGATTTAGTTCAAGGTATATTTCATTACTTATTTAGACTTTTGCTAAGTTTATTTAGAAATTTTTCCTACAAGAGAGTATCGTTTGGGAGTCCATTTTGTTCATCCACTGTCAATGCTTATTCTAAATGTGAAAGTTCGTTTCTGCGATTACGATGCTTCTTCTGGTTACGCCACACTTTTTTTTAATTTTCCATTTAGCTTTTGCATTGACTACTATTACTAGTAAATGTTTGTGACTACGGTTTTTGGTTAACCTAGATGGCCAGACAAAATGACCTCCTCTCGTCCCATCGTTGCCATCCCAGAATCGTTACCAAAATCTACAAGTAATCTCAACACCACTGTAGTCTCTTTTAATGGTTTATATTTACCTTGAACGATTTTCTAATACATTTACTATTTGATTGTATTCACTCAACTCACTTTACCAAGAACTCCATAGGTTTATGGATGTATTTGATGGCCATTATCAACTCTCCGTGGTAGCATTTTGATCATTAATTGAAAAATGCATTCCGAAAATTTTGATACCAAATTGGGTATTTTTATAATATAATCATGAGTTTTGATTCCTTAATCAATATTATCAGTAGAGATATGTATTTTATTTTTAATTCAATTTCGTATAGTCCGAGTAATGATAATACTCTGGTATTCGGGTAGTTTTAGTTTAAACCATTTGCATAGATAGATTTTACACTTGGTTGATTTCTACGATGAATTTCTTCTCATCGTTTCACCATTTCATAAATATTTATACTACTTTTCAAGTTGAATGTCACTACCGTCATGCTAGTATAACGCTTGTTAGCTTCCTTCACTTATTATAGGAATGATACCATTCCTCTTATTTTCAATGTTTATTGATAAATTCTTGAATATTTTCTTTTAACAATTCTGACTTAATTTCTTTCAGTTTCAGATGTACATAAAATCCTCCTCTGCAGTAACTAACTCTCCTCTTATTATTGCAGGTTGAGTTTCCTATATCTGTCCCTAAGGTAAGTATTTAACCCTTTTGGGTTTAAAATCTAGTATTATTTCCTGTTATGATTATATTCCTGAACTAGAATTAATTCATAGTTTTGTACTGTGCATGTACTATTTATATATTTTTGGATTTGTGTACTATTTTTTGCCTTTTCTATTCAATCATAATGGTGGACTATTTCTCTTCTGGTTGGTCTAGTAACCCACTTGGGCTTTCTGATATGCCATCTCTGCATAATTTCTAGAGAGACTTTACAATTTATTTTAAATGGGCAGAGTTCCAAATTTGTATAATTTAGTTATACTCAGTGAATTTGAACTGTATAACTCTATGGATTTATATCCTTATAATTACATGACTATTTAATGTATGGAAAAAAATCCTTCTCTTTTAATGAAGTTATGTTTGAACTATTATGTAGTATTTTTCTTGAAGTTGGTATTTCAATTATAGTAATAATTTCTGAGTTCCTACTAGAAAGATATTACTGTCATTGTCTATTATATCTCAGTTCTTGTAATAACTTTGTCCAGTTATAATACAACACAAGAATTTACTTGACTGTACTAATTCCACATTAATTTTCATACATATTTATTTCCATTATGTAATAATCTAATCACAAATTTTCCTGATTTGTAGAATAATTATAAAACAAAGATATTAATCCCTACTAATTTCTGAGAGTTACCTATCCTCTGATTTAAACCTTCATCAAGGTTTAGACATTCTGATAGTTGGTACTCTTCAGATTATTGTTTTTACAACCATACAAATAAATTCTATATTTATTATAGCCTCCTATGTTAAATGTACAGACTTCCCAATTCGTTTCCACTTAGTCTTTTTAACATTCCTTTCATATACAACATCTATTATTGAACAGATTTAATCAAGTATATTGCTACAAATTTACTTCACCACAATAAGCATAATAATATTAAAATTCTAAGTTAAAATGAACTAACTGGTGCATACCACTTAAGGTAGACTAGTTTGCACCCAA
This sequence comes from Pinus albicaulis, assembly GCA_034641835.2. Classification (NCBI taxonomy): domain Eukaryota; kingdom Viridiplantae; phylum Streptophyta; class Pinopsida; order Pinales; family Pinaceae; genus Pinus; species Pinus albicaulis. The sequence continues at coordinate 1,669,928,933 of CM076584.1, read as the reverse complement.
ACTTTGAGCTCTTTCTCCACAGCCTCCCTCGAGCAGAGATCCAATCTTCCAGCAATAGACAACCCTTGTCTATCATGAATCTGCTTATTTATTCCTACTTTTCCATCATCTTGTTTCCTTAACTGCGTCAATTTAATCATGACGTTTTTTTCCTTTTTTCCCAAGCTTTCCTTTTGTTTCTTCCACAAAAGTACTTTAAAACTAGCTTTTCCTCTTTCTAGTTTTATTCCACCTCTTTCGAGTAACTTTCCGCTTTACTGGGGTAGCTTTTTAGATTTTTATTTCCAATATAATTTTTAATATTTAGTTTATTTTCTCCAAGGATTTTTGGAGAACTTGTAAAATCTTATGAACCCTCCATCCTCATGGATTTGGTTTCTTGATCTCTAATCATAATCTAGTCTTTGCACAATTAATTCAATTTTTATTTTATTAAATGAAAATAATAAATAAATCTCCAATTATTGTTTTTCTTTGGGGTCCACTTTACCCTTTAGCATTGTTCAAATGTCTAATAAAAGCAGAGAAACTAAGGACAATACATATTCCCCCTCTAAAACAAAGCATCGTCCTCGTTGTTGTAAAGACAAAAATATAAAATTCACTTTTCAAATAGTGATGTATATTTTTCCTCCATATCTTCCTCATGCTCTTAAGTATCCTCTTTGGGTGGAAAGTGCCTCCACTGCATTTTCACACTGGCCATTTTTATGTTTCAAAGCTCAATTTATTATCGTGCTAAGATGAGAAGTGGCTCTTGAAGGAATTCCCCTTTTGGTTCCACCTGTATCACATTCCAATCAATAACATGAGTAGGGTCATGCACATACTTTTTTAATAATGAAGCATGAAAAACATCGTGAAACTTAATGTGACTAGGTAAAGCCAACTTGTATGCTACTGGTCCCACTCTTTCCAGTACTTCAAAAGGTCGATAGTACTGTGGTGCTATCTTTTCACAGCTACCAGTGTACAAAGTACTATTTTTGGGCTTAATCCTCAATTAGACATGATCACCCACATTGAATTATCTATGAATTCTCTTTTTATCTGCATAGTTTTTCTGCTTGTTTTGTGTTGTCTTAATATTTTGTTGAATTTTCTTTAGAGTCCTTTCCATTTCTTGCAATACATCAGGTCCAAGTATTAACTTATCCTATGGTTGACTCCAACTTAGATGTGTATGGCACTCTCTTCCATATAATTCTTCGAAAGGACTCACCTTTATTGAGGCTTGGTAGCTATTGTTGTAGGAAAACTTTGCTAAATGGAGAAAGTCCTCCCACTCTGCTGGTCTCTCTGTCACATACATTCTCAACATGTCTTCTAAAATCTGGTTTGTTCTTTCAGTTTTTCCATCAGTTTGGGGATGAGATGTGGTACTAAAGTTCAATTTGGTACCCATTCCACTAAATAGACTCCTCCAAAAAGTTGTAGTAAACTTTGCATCTCTATCTGATATGATCATTTTAGGAATACCATGCAATTTTACAATCTCTTTCAGGAATACATTGGCTACTTGAGTTGTCTCGAAAGTAGATTGTACTGGTAAGAAGTGTGTAGTTTTGTTCAATGTGTCAATGACTACCATGATAGAGTCATGTTGGTATTTAGTTCTTGGTAATCTAGTGATAAAATCTATGGAAACTGTTTCCCACTTCCATTTTGGGATGGGTAAAGGATTCAAAAATCATGTTGGATGTTGGTGCTCTACCTTTACCTGTTGACATTCCAAACATCTAGCTAAATAATTAGCCACATCCCTTTTCATACCCAGCGAGAACATGTTCTTTCTTAAGGTTGAAATGAATTTCTGATACCCTAGATGTCCTGCAGAGGGTCTCTTATAATACTCATCTAAAATTTCACTTTTTAATGAGTTCACATTTGGGATGTATAATCTGTCTTTATAACAAATCAATCCCTTGTGGTTCTGAGTATACCCCACCATCTCTTGTTTCTGCAATTTTTCTTGAAGTTTTTCATAGTTTGGGTCTTGTCTCACTAGTTCTTGGATCAGTCCTTCAATATCAAAGTTTACACTACTCCCAATGCTATTAGCACTCTGAGAAGCATTTCTACATAAAGCATCTGCAATCTTATTTTCCTTCCCCTTGATATGTTTGATCTTCATGTCAAACTCACTAAGGAAGGAGAATCATCTAGCTTGTTTAGCATTTAAATCATTTTGGGTGAAAAAATACTTCAAGCTGATGTGGTTTGTCATTAATGTAAAAATTTTCCCTAACAGGTAATGTCTCCACATCTTCAAGACATGTACTACGAAAACCAACTCTAAGTCATACACACTGCAATTATGTTCATGTTTCTTTAGTCTTCTTGACTCATATGTTATGACTGAGTTTTCTTGTAGTAGTACTCCTCCTAATCCCTCTCCACAAGCATTGGTACATACTAAAAATTATTCATTTGGATCAACAATATTTTGAATAGGAGTAGTTGTAAGTTTAAATTTTAATTGTTGAAAACTATGTTGACATTTTTCTGTCCACACAAACCTCACTCCTTTCCTTTGTAGAGATGTGATAGGATATGCTAAGGCTGAAAATCTCTCTACAAATTTCCTATAATATCTTGCAATTCCCATGAAAGATATTATAGAGGAAACATCAGTAGGTACATGCCAATCCATTATAGATTGTATCTTTCTGGGTCCAATACTAATCCTTTCTCTGAAATTATATGGCCGAAGCACCAAATTTTATACTTGAAAAATTCACATTTGCTAAGTTTAGCATACAAATTATGTTCTATGAGTGTTTGCAAGACAATTCTGAGATGTTATTTATGTTTAGATTCATTCTTAGAATATATCATAATGTCATCAATAAATACTAGAAAAAATTTGTCCAAATACTTACTTAAGACATTGTTCATTAAGCACATAAAGGCAGCAGGTGCATTAGTCAACCCAAAAATGTAGGACTACAAACTGATAGTGTCTGTATCTTTTTTTGAATGCAATTTTACTTATGTATTTATCTTTAATTCTCAGTTGATGATAGCCTGTCCTTATATCAATTTTTGAAAAGACTGTAGCTCCTCTCACTTGATGAAATAGATCATCTATCCTGGGTAGAGGATATCTATTCTTAATTGTCAGTTTATTTAGTTGTCGGTAGTCTATGCACATTCTGAATGTACCATATTTCTTTTTGAAAAATAGTATCGGTGATCCCCGGTGGGATACACTTGGTCTTATGTAACCTATATCCAACAACTCTTATAGCTGCAGTTTTATCTCCATCAATTCTGGGGTACTCATTCGGTATGGGGTTCTAGAGTTTGGGGTAGCTCCTGGTACTAACTCAATTGAGAAACCAATTTATCTTTTAGGGGGTAGATGAGGAATTTCATCTAGAAACACATCCTTAAACTCCCGGATGACTGGTAAGTTTTCTACAATCCCTTTTTCAGTTTTTTGTCCCAATTCTTCCACATGTACAACATACACTTGGTAGTATTTTTTTGCTATTATTTTCAATCAAAGTGCTGAAATTTGTCTCACTCATATTGGTTTGGGTTTCCCTTTCTCTATCACTGATTTTCCCTCACCATCTATACAGTGTATTGTTTTTCCTAAACAATTTAACATAGCTTTTTATTTTTATGACCAGACCATTCCTGCCAACATATCATTGGAACCTAGAGGTAAAATATTCAAATTCAATTCAGTTTCATACCCATTCAAATTTATAGCTATCTTGGGTAATTTATGGGTCACTTTTCTTTTTGTTCTAGTAGCTAACTGAAATAAACATGTTTGCTGGATTTTTTCTAACTCCAAATTTCATTTTTACACAATTTGAGGACTTATATAACTTAAAGTTGCACTTGGATCTATCAAAATAGAAACAGGTTGTTCAACAATCATACCTTCTATTTTGACCATAGTGGATTGGTGTTCAGATTGATGATCTTCCAGGGAAGCACTGACTTTGGGGATGTTTCTTGCCACATCATTTACAGTAGTTGCCTCTGTGAGCACTTGTATGTTGTGAATGGTTCGGTGTGGAAAATATCTCAGTAGATGAGGTTCTCCACAACCCCAACACTTCATAGGTTCCCTCATTTTAACATTTCCTTCTGTCTTAACATATATTTGTTTAGATCTTGTTTGTGACTGTGCGGGGTGATTTTCTCCATTTTTGGAAAACTTCTTCGTTTGGTGATTTCTCCCAAAGTTCTTTAGGTATGCTAGTTTTGTTCTTTTTCCACTAGTGTCACCATTTCATTGTTCTGCCAGTTTTTCACTTGTTTATTTTTGCCTTTCAATTGCTGATAACACAACCTTGCCTTGCACACAACTTCATCCATTGTCTTTGGGTTATCGAATTCTATCCTCTCCTTGTAATAGGAGGTATGAAGTTTAAAAATCATTGTACCTTTTCCTTCTCTTCTATTATATAAGGCACATAGTGGAGTAGGTTGGTAAATTTGGTAACAAAATCATCAATGGTAAGTTGTCCCAACCTAAGCTCATGAAACTCTTTGACTTTATCATCATAATATCATTCATTCAGATATTACGTTTAAATTTTATTTGGAAATCTTCCCAAGTGACATTTTTCTCATCTATCACATGCCCCATTTTGGTTTTCTCCCAGCACAAGGTAGTCTTTCCTTTTAATTGTTAAATAGCCAACCTGGCTTTCGAGTTACTTTCGTACTCATAAACTTGAAAGTACATTGCCATGTTTAGAAGCCAGGCTTCTGCATCTTCCTCCTTCTCTCCATCAAAGGAGGGAGGCTGGATTTTTCAGAATTCACCCTATAATTCATTGTTTCTTCTATAATGTTGTCTAAAGGCTTCATCCTCCTCAGACTCTTTTGAGTGCTTTGTAGTTCCCTTTCTCTTTTTCCTAGAACCTTCACCTTCATGACTATTTTGGGAGGTTAATTCTTTGATTAACCTTTCTTTCTCTTCGCTGGCTAGCGATAACCTTTCATTGTGGTTTTCCAATTGCATCATTTCTCTTTGCATCTAATACATCATAGGTATCAATGGAGCATTAGGATCTGATGGATTTTCTGCACCACCCAGATCTACATACAGATCATCTCCTTCACTCATAGTTTCAGCTCTATGGTCTTGGACTATTTCACTGTACACAAAAGTAAACATTAGTGAAAATTTTCAACAAACAATTTACAATAACAAAAAAAAAATGTTTTAATTTTTTATTTTTTATTTTGATTTTTATTTATTTTTATTCAAATTTATTTATTTTTTATTTACATTTTATTTTTTATTTTTATTTATTTATTTTTTTCCTGATGTGAGCACACATTTTGGCGCAATGTTTTAAGATGGGCTCTAATACCATTTGTAACATCTCCATTTTGGCAAAAAAAAAAAAAATTCTATTGATAGCAATACTAATAATCACACTTCTTAAACTAATTATTTTTCGTCACATTCTGACGTATATCATCCATTAACATTTTCTTTTGTTGTAACTTTTAATCTTTCGTACTTTGGACATATACTCGTTGATACTAAAATTCTACAATGTCAATAAGACCATATGTCCTATGAAATAATCCCAATTTCTACGACTTGGAAAATCGTAAGGTAATAGTTAAATTTCCCCTCCTTAACTATTAACACACCTTCCTTTCTCATTTTAACTACTTATACATAATCTAAGCCTAATTCATTCCCAACCACCTACACATTGATCTAACTTTACCTTAAAAGCTATAATCAATCACTACTTCCTGACACACACACACACACACACACACACACACACACACACACATATATATATATATTTCATTATAAAATAAATGACCTTGGTATCACTTCATTCTAAAGGATAAAAATTGTCACATAGGTTTAGAACCTCTATATGAAACCCTTATTAAGAGTTCTCATTATTTTCATATTTATATCCGCATATTATGTCCAATCCATCTCACCAAGGCACATTATCCTTTTATCCAAGTGATATATGTAAATCAAATCTTATTGAAACCCTTATTCCACCAATTTTCTTAGTTTTTCCAAATTTTACCTAGACATTGGATATATATGTGGCAAAAATGAATTTATACCATATGATATTGAACGTTATATTTAATCCACCTGTGTTAATTTGTAATATGCATTAACTACGTTTCCAGAATTAAATCCGTCATTGGAATTTTGAGGCAAGGCGATTACTATGGTTTAATTTGAGTGGTTCCTCTGTATGAGTGTACACCAAATTTCTGTAGATAATTTTCCTTGGGATATCTTGACATTAAATCGAATTTACATTGTCACATAACTTGTCTGGTTCTTGATTGAACCCATCAATCTACAGGAAATTCATCCAACACCAGATCTTGTACATGTGGATGGTTAGGATCTATTCTAAGTTAGGGTTTGAGACTCCATAAATGGTTTCGTTTTTGACTTGTGACTATTTTTTACTCCATGTCTTTAGTGAGCCTCCTTCATTTTTCCTCAGTTTCTGCTTTCACTTACATTTCATCAGTCTTATCAGTGAGAGGAGAAATTACTCTGGTCAGTTTGAAGCGAAGGTTCTGGTTTCTACACAGAGGTTGCATTCATCGTTCTCTCTAGGTAATATACCTCGTTTCGTCTACTTTCTTGGAAGTTGACCTGGGTTACTTCTTATTTTCATAGTTAATATTTATTTAGTTTCTTTTATAACTCATTCACTTCTTTCTTGATAGGAACTCCATATGATTGTGTCTTTCAACCAGGACCAGGACTTGGGTTATAGGTGGTTTGAAGGAACCCCTCGTATTCCTTTGAATCATTTTACAACTTACACTGTCTCTAATTTCCAAACACTACAAGGAAAAGACCCTCTAGTGGAGGTTATAAAGGAGGTTTTTAGTGTTATAAAATTGGCCAAAATTGTCAAAAAAAAAAATTCTACAACATTCGTTTATGATTACGGAGGTTTTGGCAGAGCGTTTAATGAAAATTCAACACAACTAAAAAAAATGGTTGGCTGGAGGTTATTATGGATGTTTTTTTCATCGATGCGCTACTCTGGATTTAACACACTGGTGCGTACATCCAGACGGTGCCCTAGGGCAGTTTGAGTCCAATGCACCAGGATGTTTAGGTGTAAAACCGCACCGGGTGTAGTGTTGGTCATATAATGCATGGGGCCGTTCTAATTGGTCTTGGGATTTGTGTGGTGCCCATAGGTCGTATCAACACACCGGTGTGTATACTTATATAAACTCACCAGTGCGTCGTATCATAGAAAGGGACTAATATTTATAATTGGTATCGGTATTCGTGCAATTCCCATAGATCGTAAAAATGCACCGGTGCTTATAGATACGTAAACACCCCGGTGCCTAGTATCACACAAACACACCGATCTTTATAATTGGCATCAGTATTTGTGCAGTGCCCGTAGATCATACAACGACACTGGTGCATATAGACACATAAACGCACCAATGTACAATTACTGACATGCACTGATTTTCATGTTGTATTTTTTAGAAACATCGACCTGTGACAGTCCAATTACTGTGATTGTTTTAAATTCATTATTCATCAAAAGTCGACACATGTTATAACAATATTCATATTAATTACATTTTTATTAATACATTTGGACGTGATGTTTGGATTAATTTGTTATATCATATCATAATTATTGTGGTTTTTTAAAATTCATTATTCATCAAAAGTCAACACATATATATCTTATCACAATATTCATATGAATTAAAATATTATTAGTGCATTTGAGAATGACAATGGAGAACACAATAGAATAAATTAAAACATATTATATATATATATATATATATATATATATATATATATATATATATATATATATATATATATATATATATATATATATATATACGACAGTCTTTATCATACAAAATGGGACAATTATTGGTATCCCTTTGTCTTTCAATTGGAACACTATGTCCATTACATTAAACAAAATGTCTGATTTCACAAACATATATATTTCAAAAAATAAAATGCCTTGCTTTCATATCCAAACATAGTGATCATCATTCTTTGCTTGAACTTCTATCACTGCTAGAGCTACTTCCATGACTTGGGTTATGTTCAGGAATGTTTTGTTGACGGCGTTGATTGTTTTCTTCTTCTTCACCTTCCATCCACAAACATAAAAATAAACTGAAATGAGTGTATATACATGGCGAGAATAATGAAAATTGAAATATTAAATAATATCCATCAATGTAAATTGAAAAGCAAAATGATGTACCATAGAAAAAATTGACTCATAAACTATACACATTCTTTCAAAACCATGTACCATGCCATCTTTCAAAATTTCATCTATTAGCGCAGTTCCATACTTTGTTTCCTACAAGTTTTATACACGATAACAAATCATATATTTGATATAGAAGATGTTTTTTTTATATTAATTATAGACGGATCTAAGTAAAACAAGATCGATAGATGCTTACAAATTCCACAATTAATTTATGATATGCCAACATATACTCACAACTCATATTTAACCCAATTTCAATCAATTTGTCTGATGGTTCTTCTTTGTATGTTAGCACCAGTTTGAAGACATTCAATGATGATTTCTGTAAAACAACTTAAAAAATACAAAAATGAAATCTAGTTAAGTTGTTATAAGGAAGTAACAATTACTCACAAACTTAGAGATCAACCCTTTTCTTTCTTGTCATCCTGTTTCATGTGTTGAATGGGTTCCATTTTCTTTTCTTTTCTGCAAGAAAATTCTTGAAAATTATTATTTAATGCTAAATTATTTATTTATTGTAGCTAATGATCGAAAAACTCAATGATTACATATTACATTTGAAGCACGTTTTTGTTGAGATGGCTCCTCCTGTGACGCAATTTTTTCCATTTATTTGACCATCTCCTTGTACACCTTTTTGGATATTCCTACTGGCATATTTTTGATATCAGCTTGTTCATCTTTTGGGATTTTCATAATCTTCCTGAAAATGTAACATGACAATACAATATTTAATTTTTATATTGATATATGAAAATCAAATATAACAAAAGTGATATTTATAAATAATTCTAGACAAACATTTAAAGGAATATTACTTTTTCATTCCTTTTTCTTTTGTTGTTGTACTTTTTTTCTATTAAAAGTCTGACATGTCTGATTGACCAATTCTCTGGAAACTCTTCCTGTAGTTTACATAAAATTTGGTTCTTGGAATCATTGGATTTATTTTTGTATTGTAAGTGGAACGAACGTCTATACATTCGTTCCACTAGATCCCTCAAACTTTTGTAAATGTTTTCCCCTTTTCATTAACTTCCAACACCACTCCAGATCAGCTAAGGAGCAATTCATTTTCATTTGCATGTTATATTTTTTTTCTTTTCTTAGGAAAACATTCCTTTTCTAAGTTTTTGGTCCTGGTAGAACATTAAACAGATGTGAATTAATAGACTGTTTGACACATGTTATCTAATAATTTTAAGTATATAATTAATGATAATTAAAAAAAGAAACTCATATTGGATCGATAGTATTTTTTCATTCACCTGATTCAACCTTTTGCAATTTTTCCATTAAGATTTTACGCTCTTCTGGTCCTAGATTAGAAATAATCATATTGAGTTTCATCATTTTGTGGCTTTGCATGATAGACAATAAATAGTACATATTAGTTAAACTTACATATAGTTCAAAAATAATATTTTTATAAATAATTTACAAAGAACTTGCCTTTTTTCTTCTTGATGTGTTATTAGTATTTTTGTTACTTGATCTCTTGTGAGTCATTTCTTTATCAATTTGAAACCTGTACCATATCATTCATTAATATATTTATAAACAAATTCTCAAAATTTCAAGTACAAAATAAATCTGAAGACACCGGTGCACCTTTCATGAGGTACACACCGCGATCAGTGCGTGGGGTTATTAAAAATGCACCAAAAAATAGTATAATAGACCGTACGGTGCCTGGGGTATTATAAACTCATCACAAAAACAATGTAATAGATCGTACGATGCTATCCTCGTAAAATGGAGCACCGGTACCCTATTTCAGATATGGCGCACTAATTTAGAAAAATTATTTTCAATTTTTTATTACACAGTACTTACGTGGTGCACTGTATAATACAGCACACCGGTGCACTAGGATATGCAGGGTGCATCGATAAAGAAAAATCCATTTTTTCCAAAAATTCACGCAATGGCCAAATGGATTGGGATCCGACTATGAAAGTCGTCCCGTGGGTTGGATGTCAATCTAAAATGAAAAACCCTAATTCTAAAATTATAGAAACAGGGAGAAGAAAAGGAAAAAACAAAAAAATGAAGGGTTTAGGGTAAAAATGGATAAAACTGCAGAAAAAGTTAAAAAACTGCAGAAAAAGCAAAAAACATATTTAAATTTAATGACGAGATGGTTTGAAATTCTATGATACAAGGTTTGAATCACCATAGGTTTGGTTTCTGATTGTCTGAATACTTATGTTCGAATGTATTTCGCTGCTCCAGAGTGCCCTTGTGCTCTCTTGCTCTAAGTTTGTCTCCTGCAAATATCTGGCTGAAAATTTTAGCAAAAATAGTGAAATAATGAAAAGTGTTTAGTATTTAAAGAATTATTTTATGAAATTATATTTTCAAAAATATTTTGCCGCTCATTTGTCAAATTGCCGTTTTTTTTTCACTTAAAGAAAATAGAGTTGCATTGTTTTTATTTGTGTTTATTCATGACCGGTGCGCAAGAGTTGTGACACACCAGTGCATCTGAGTTAAACAATGCACTGGTGCATGTTATGATGATAAGCGCACCAAATTGTATAAAGTTCTTTTTTTGTATGTAAGATCATAATAAAATAATGATAATTCTAAAGTACATGAATTTATTTTCATTATTTTCTAAAATTTATTATGTTACAAAAATTCATATTGTTCTATATTTGTTATTTTACAATTATTTGCAAATTTACAAATTTAAATATTTTAATAAAATCATTCCACATTAATACAATTAAAATTTTCACATTAATACAATTAAAATTTTACAAATATTTTACATACAATTACAATTAAAATTAGAATTAGAATTAGAATTAGAATTAGAATTTTACATACAATTACATTTACATAGAATTACATTTACAATTTTATGTAGAATTACATTTACAATTACAACTAAAATTTTACAAAAAATTTACATACAATTACAATTAAAATTAAAATTACAAATACAATTACAATTTTAGAATTTTACATATAATTAGAATTAGAATTACAATTTTACAATTTTTCATATATACAATTACAATTAAAATTACAATTACAATCATTTCACAATAAATTAAATATTGCAATTCCAATTAAAATTTTACATTAAATATTTTACATACAATTATAGTTAAAATGACAATTACAAATACAAATACAATTTTACAATTTTACATACAATTAAAATTACATTTTCAATTACAATCACGACATAATATTTAATAAATATCATGGTCATTTAATATTAAATTAATTAATAAACATCATCACGATCATGATAACCATCATACAAACATCATATTCGACTAGAAAACACATTCAAACATCAAATTAACATTATATATTAACATCATCACAACACAAACATCAAATATACATCTCACGTCAAATAACACATGCTATCACATATACACATCTATCTGCAAGTTAAATGTGAAATGAACATATCTAACATGACCTAACAATATGCACATCATAATGATCACCAACATATAAATTAAGTACAACTGCAATACGAAGATGAAATGCATGGACCATATATATATATATATATATATATATATATATATATATATATATATATATATATATATATATATGAATAATGTTAAAAATACACCACTGTAATATAAATGTCATGGATCAGCTGGTGGTAGTACTACAACATCAATAAAAGTACAAGTGGAGACCTGCTTGGTAAATGGTGTAGCCTCGACAGTCGATGGTCGAGCCTTCTCATGATCATGACTAGTACTGATGGATGCATCAACTCGTGGTAGTACAACATTAATATAAGCAGTTGTAGTGGAGGACTGCTCAATCAATAGTGCAGCCTCGACGATCGATGGTCCAACCTGCTCATGATCATGACTAGTACTGATAGATGCTACAGGCTGCTGACTGGACGTGGCCGATGATCCAGCCTCATCTCCATGATGACTGCTATATGCTGCTAGTGGAGCCTCATGCTCATCAGGTGTGGTGCGAGGTGAATGATCATGAGATGATGAGCCACTGCTTGCGGACTGTCCATCATGTGTCGTAGCTCGACTATGCCTATAACTTGCAACAGTCCACCTCAGTCGCGTAACAACTGTTGTATCTCCTATGACATGCCACATCAGGTTGTATATGTCACGCAACATGCCTCTCCACATCTGTAATAACCTATCATCAGTTTGTATGTCTCTGTAATGAGCGGGCCTGATTCCCGCCTCAAAAATCAATTCATTGAGTTTCTTTCCTAATTCCATCCTATATCTAGTCTCAAGTCGACCACGCCTAGCAAATGGTGGTACCGTTGCACCACCAGGAGGATATCTCTCTGCACCGACCTCATCCTGATCATGATCCTCGGCATTGGCCATGTCCTGATCGTCATCAGGATCCACACCTAGATCATGTGGTGGTTCTAGCTTCTCCTCGAAATCAAAAGAGCCAATGTCTACAAAATATATACAAGTACACAACAATAATTAGACAATTTCTTTACACAATTTAATAAAAAAAATTTAAAGAACATGTTAGAATAAATATAAATAAAACAGTAATATTACCTCTATCATCTGGTGGCTCATCATCTGTGAAGAGAATGTTGGCACACACTCGCCAATCTAATCTAGCATAAGGACATGGGACCATAATGAAGGGATGCAGTTGATTGTCAACACTAGCTAGTAAGTCCAGTGCATCATGCGATATCCTGGCTGGAAACATAGTATCTCCCCTCTTAGGCATCATTTTCCCCCACATGTGTATTCGGGCCTCCAACATTGGCCTACAAGGTTATCAAACAAAACTAGGCCTCATCTCTGGAAACCTCTCAAAAAATAAAAAAAAACTCTAAAGCAAAAGGGAAGTTGATCCTCCCTTGTGCATGAGCACGACATCTATCTAAGGCTGTACAAAACTGCCACAAAAAAAATGGTAGACCACCTAACAAGTCATGGCTCCTGTACTAAAGAATAAACATAATAATAAAGTGAGAAACTAATGTGTTGACCATCACTGGTGTTGTGAAAAATGGTCAAAATGATAAGTGAGAGGCACTGCACATCCTGTCTACCAAATGCACCTATACGTAACTAACCTCCAGGTACCTGAAACTCTGAAGGAGATAGTACATGTGCTCCAATGTATCTCTAGGAGTAAACTGACTGAGTCCTTGGTACACAACCCGCTGGAACCTCTGGGAATGAGAGAAAAACCACCCCTCTCCTTAATAGTATTGTAATAAAATAAATATCCTTCTAAGTGGGTGTGTACCACTAGTCAAGAACAACCTAGAAAGCCTGTTGGTGGACATTCCACCTGGGGATAAGATATCTCAAAAACACACTATGGGCCTTTAAGGAAGTAGCCTCCTCATAGAACTTGAGGAGGCCTACCCACCTTAGGATCCTCTGGATACCTGTTGTAATAGGGTGAGGGTATGGATCTCTCTCCCTCTCTCGTGCCTCCCACAGGAGAATCATGTCATACTGTTCTGCCTGTTGTTGCTAATGTTCCTCCTCTTCTCTCTAAACCATTGACATATTAAATATTTTTTGTTATTAAAATAGACATGTATTTAGGAACATATATATATATATATATATATATATATATATATATATATATATATATATATATATATATATTTTGAAAAAAAAACAGACCAGACTGTGCTCCACGAAAATAGTCACACACTGGTTCCAGTGCGGCTTGTGTTTGTAGAGCACCGATGGCGGTGCCCCAAATGAAATAAAACGCACTAGCCTCGGTGTAGCTGAAATTTTTTCAAGCACTGTTGACTATATCTGATGTCAAAATAGCGGTGCGCTGACTAAAATATATGCCCCGGAGCATATAATCGTGTCAACGCACCGACTTCTTGACAATTACATAGTTGACGGTGCGGTATTTTACCCAACCACACCGTTGACCCTTTCAGAATGTCGAATGTGGTGCGTTGACAAACTCCAGGGAGGATAATTCCATCAACGCACCACACAACTATTCCCATGGTCAACTGTGTGCCTAGATAAATGAGCGCACCGCATTTTACTTTTTTTATTTAAAATAATGCGGGCACTTAGTACTGCCCCAAAAATGGTGCGGATACCATTAGCACCTGTGGTGGTGCGACCTGTGAATTTTACAGGCAGCAACGCTATCCGGTGTGAGCCGAACAGCTCGAGCACACTGCGCAACAATTTTTTATTTTATTTTTTAATGGCTATTTTTAAGGTTTTTTCAAATTCTAATCCACTAAAAATCTTAATTATGGAAAAACTAGAAAAATACCTGTACATTTCATCGTCAAAGACATATTGGTTGTATAATTCTCAAAAGAAAATTTTCCCACAGTTTTTCAAAATGCAAGCTGGAGATTGGTGGTCAATGCACAGCAGCAGTGCATGCAATGGGTGCAATGGGGGCACCGATGTCAGGGCAGCTCAGAGAAGGGGAAATGTCACTGGTGCTTGAGAGCTCTGGAGCACTGAGGAAAGTGAAAAATGTTGTTTTTTGGTCATAATTTTTTTTAATTTAACCCTGTTCTAGTGCACGAGGTTTTATAGGCACACTGGTATGCTTACTTACAACCGCACCAGGCGGTGTCAGATTTGGTGCATTTTTTATGATGCATTGGGGCGATTCCCTAACACCGCACCGGGATGTTTTAGTTTTGGCACGATGTTTTGATGATGCACTGGAGCAGAATATTCATAAATCCCCAATGTGGAATAGTTTTAAAGCACCAGTTTTTTGGCCATAATTTTTTTTATTTAACGTTATTTTGGTGTGTGCGTTTTATACGCACACCAGTGCTCTTGGATAAGAACGCACCAACACGTTTCTGTTTTGACGCGGTGTTTTATGATGCACCGCCATGGAAGAGTTCATGAAGCACCGGTGCATTACCGTAATAGGATGCCCCGGGTGGGTGTGTACATCGCACATGGTGTCTGGTGTTCCAATTTTTTATGCACATCGGAGCTTTCTATGGTAGAGAGCACCGGTAATTGAGGGCTCAGGAGCACTGAAAAAATGAAAAATCTAGGTTTTTTTTCCGTAATTTTTTTCTTTATTTTACCCTTTTCTGGTGCGCATGGTTTATAGGCGCACCGGTTTTGTTTCATATGAATGTACCAGTCGGTTTGTGTTTTGGCACGTTGTTTTATGATGTGCCGATGTGGTTTCTTAATACTGCACTGGGCGGTTTTGGTTTTGGCGCGGTGTTTTCTAATGCACCGATGCAGAAGAGTTATGAAGCACTGATGCTCTACAATAATAAGATGTACCAAGAAGGTGTGTATGGAGTGCACGGTGTCCAGTGTGCCAATGTTTTATGCACATTGGTGCTTTCGAGTTTCAAGAGCACTGGTGCGATGTTTAATGATAAGCGCACCGAGTGGAAAACAACCGCAAAACCCTCCGCCCACCAACATCCTCTAGTAACCTCTGCTAGAAATAGATGTCTGGGGTATTTTTTGTGTGGTTCCTCAAAAAAATCCACTAGAGGGTCTTTTCCTTGTAGTGAAAATTTCGACGGTATTAATTAACTATAGGTCGAATGTGAAATATTGTTTCTAATAATGTGGTATTGATTTAGTTGAAGGTATATTCCATTACTTGTTTAGACTTCTGCTAAGTTTATTTAGCAAATTTTCCTACGAGAGAGTATCATGTGGGAATCCCTTTCGGACATTCACTATCAATGCTTATTCTAAATGTGAAAGTATATTTCTATGATTATGGTGCTTATTTCGGTTACACCATGCTTTGTTTTAATTTTTCGTTTAGCCTTCGCATTGACTACTATTATTGGTAAATGTTTGTGACTGCGGTTTTTGGTTAACACATACGGTCAGACGGAAGGACCTTCTCTCGTCCCATAGTTTCCATCCCGGAATCGTTACCAAAATCTACAAGTAATCTCAACACCACTGCATTCTCCTTTAATGGTATACCTTTAACCTAAATGATTTGCTAATACATTTACTATCTGAATGTACTCACTCAGCTCACTTTACCGAGACCTCCATAGATTTATGGATGTATTTGATGGCCATTATTAACTCTCTGTGGGATCATTTTGATCGTTAATTGAAAAATGAATTCCCAAAATTCTGAATACCAAATTCGTTTTTTCTATAAGACACTCAGGAACTTCGATTTCTTAATCAATATTCTTAATAGAGATATGTATAGTATTTTTAATTCAATTTCATATAGTAATGATAATACTCTGGTATTCAGGTAGTTTCAGTTTAAACCATTTGCATAGATATATTTTGCACTTGGTTGATTTCTACGATGAATTTCTTCTCATTGTTTCACCATTTCGTACATAATTATACTACTTTTCGAGTTGAGTGTCACTACTCTCATGGTAGCATAACACTTGTTAGCTTCCTTCACTTAGTACAGTAATGATACCATTCATCTTATTTGAATGTCTATTGATAAATTCTCGGAGGTTTTGTTTTAACAATTATGACTTAATTTATTTCTGTTTACGATGTACGTTACGTCCTCCTCTGCAGTAACTAATTCTCCTCTTATTATTCCAGGTTGAATTTCCTAAATCTGTCCCTAAGGTAATTATTTAACCCTTTTGAGTTTAAAATCTAGTATTATTTCTCATTATGTTTATATTCCTGAATCAGAACTAATTCATAGTTATGTAATGTGCATGTAATATTTATATATTTCTGGATTTGCATACTGTTGTTAGCCTTTTATATTCAATCATAATGGTGGATTGTTTCTCTTCGGGTTGGTCCAGTAACCCACTTGGGCTTTCTGATATGCCATCTCTGCATAATTTCCAGAGAGACTTTACAGTTTATTTTAAATGGGACAGAGTTCCCAATTGTATAATTTAGTTATACTCAGAGTGAATTTGAACTGTATAACTCTATGGATTTATATCCTTATAATTACAAGACTATTTAATGTATGGAACAAACTCCTTTTCTTTTAATGAAGTTATTTTTGAGCTCTTATGTAATACTTTTCTTGAAGTTGTTATTTCAATTATAGTAATAATTTACGAGTTCCTCCTAGAAATATATTACTATCACTGTTTATTATATCTCAGTTCTTGTAATTACTTTGTCCAGTTATAATACAACATAAGAATTTACTTGACTGTACTAATTCCACAATAATGGTCATTCATATTTATTTTCATTATGTAATAATCTAATCACAAATTTTCCTGATTTGTAGAATAATGCTAAAACAAAGATATTAATCCCTACTAATTTCTGAGAGTTACTTAACCTCCGATTTAAACCTTCATCAAGGTTTAGACATTCTGAGAGTTGTTACTCTTAAGATTATTATTTATACAACCATACATAGAATTGCTATATTTATTATAGCCTCCTCTGTTAAATGTATAGACTTTCCAATTCGTTTCCACTTAGTCTTTTTAACATTCCTTTCATATACAACATCTATTCTTGAATAGATTTAATCAATTATATTGCTACAAATTTACTTCACCATAATAAGAATAATAATATTAAAATTCTAAGTCAAAATGAATTATCTGGTGCATACCACTTAAGGTAGACTAGTTTCCACCCAACCTTTGAGATCTTTCTCCACATCTCCCCACGAGTAGAGATCCAATCTTCCAGCAACAGACAACCCCTTGTTTACCCTGAATCTAATTATTTAAGCTTGCCTTCCCATCAACTTGTTTCCTTAACTACGTCCATTTAATCAAGATATTGTTTTCCTTTTTTCTTAGGCTTTCCTTTTATTTGTTCCCACAAAGGTACTTTAAAACTAGCTTTTCCTCTTTCTAGTTTTATTCCACCTCTTCCCAGTAACTTTCCTCTTTACTAGGGTAGCTTTTTATATTTTTTTTCCCAATCTAATTTTTAATATTTAATTTATTTTCTCCAAGGACTTTTGGAGAACTAGGAGGGTCTTATGAACCTTATCCATCCTTCATGGATTTGGTTTCCTAATCTCTAATCATAATCTAGTCTTTGCATAATTAATTCCATTTTTATTTTATTAAATTAAAATAATAAAATAAATCCACAAGAATTGTTTTCCTTTGGGGTTAACTTTACCCTTTAGGATTGTTCAAATGTCTAATAAAATCAAAAAATTGGGGACATTACATTTAAATTCCCTGTGAATGCAACAATCATGTTCTCCTCTAGGATATCCTTTACCCTTATATTCAATTTGTGTAAGTCCTCAATGTGCTCCACCATTTAACCCTTTTGTTTGAGTTTACCAATTGTCTAAAGAAGGTGTTGCTCTTTGTATCCTCATAATGTGTTATCATTTCCTCTGTAAAAATTGACCAATTGACAATTTTTTTACAAGAGAAAAGCCATACATACCATAAAATGTATTTTTTTTTTAAATATAAAGTTTCAATATGTACCTTTTGTGTGTTTTTCACATTATGGAAATCAAAATATTGCTCCATCTGTAGTATATATGTTACGAGATCCTTGCAATAAAACTTCCCCATATCGATGTTTGGAATATGGTGTGTCTTCGATCCAAAGTTAGAGTTTATGTAATCATGATTAATGTTTATTTTTCTAATCGTGAGTTTCCTCTACTACCTTTTTTTCATTATGAATCATTTCTTGTAGCAACTTGGTCAAACCTTCCTTCATACTTTCCATGTCTTCTTTCAGTTTTTTTTTCTATACCATCGATGTTAGCTTCCACACCATTCTTTAAAAAATCCATCTTAGCTTCCACGCCTTTCTTAAATCCATCCATGTCTTTCTTCAAACCATCCATCTTATCTTCCATTTCATTTTTTGTTACTCTTTGTGAAAGTGAAATTTGTTGCACATGGTCTCATAATTTTGATAGATCATGTTGCACTTCTTCCTGTTCATGAGTCATAGTAGAGAATTCTAAGGGCTTGATGGTTGTGTAATTATTTTTGGGGAGCATTTTAGAACTCAATATTGATATATATGCTTCAATATTCCTTTGGAATCACTTCAAATTTAGTTTTCAAACAAGACTTACACAATTTTTAAACAAAATACACACATTTTTCTTTCTTTTGAGGAGATCAATATTGAAACTAATGTATCTATGTAATTTTGGATCCCAAAGATCTAATCCTCAGTCTTGTAGTATCCCTCTAAGTCTTATTTACAATGCCATAGTTCAAACCTAATTTGGATTCTTCAAGGTAATGTCATCCCAAATCTCCCACAATGTCCTAATGATGGGCTGGTTTGATAGAGCGAACTTGTATGGTGTGCCACGTGTCACTGTTTCGTCCTTCGGATCTAAAATAAATATATAAGAGACCAAATTCCATGTAATTTCAGTCACTTTTTACATAATTCCAATATGATGTTTGAAATAAAAGTTAAAGTTATGACAATTTTCCCTCAACCACTTGTTTGAGATGAAATTATGCATCTTGCAAAAACCCTAACTTTTGCAAATCATATCTCCAAAAATATATCGAACTACTATCTACAATTTTTACATGACGTTCCCGAGGATTTCAACTCAAATGGATTTCTTTTCTACCATCGGAACCATTGTAGAACAAAATTTATAGCGCAAATTAAAATGTGACATGTTTGGAGCACTGAAACCCTAGAATCCAAAGCTCTAATACCAAATGTTATGAAGCCAACTCACAAAATACAAGAAAATATAGATAAATTCCTTAGAAAGTATCCTCTTCAAGTGGGAAACCTCCTTTACAAATGAACAATTCTTGGATGATACAAATGAAAAAACCTCCTTTCTATATATAAGGGTCCAATGGATCACAATATAATCCTAGCCGACATAACAATAACAATGTAAGGGCACAACAATAACAATAGTGGGCTTCTATGGGGCACAATAATAACAATATGGGGACTACATGGGTACAAAAATAACAATAAGGTGGCTATAATAACAATGAAAATAAGGGGATGGACTAGTATTATAGGGACCTATAAAACTTTATGAGCTAGTTATTCTTCCATTACAGAGGCCTAATTTGTTTGGGTAGTGCAAGTTCCTCAGTCCTCCAAAAGGTGCTTTGGTGTATGGACCTTATCAAACTAGGAAAACATTACTTGAAAAGGAAATAACAAGAGAATTAGTGGTTATTTTCATCAACGCAATGCTATCCAATCTAATGAGAAAATGGTTTGGGAATTCTTAGAATCTTGGTATGTTAACATCCTTGCCTTAGTTTTTTTTGAAGTCTTACAAGCACTTTCTTGCATTGGCAATATATTTTCTAGTAATTTTCTCTTTCATGATGATAACTTGATCAATGCTGGGTCATTTTTGGCATTTTATAATAATTTTCTTTTAGTAGATATTGTTAGGATAGTATACCATATTCCCTGATTTCTAATATTTATGGCTTTACATGAATTCTAATAAATGATGGAAATTAAATTTCTTGGGGTGATACAATTTAAGGATGTTAAATGATATCTCTATAGCTTTATTAAAATTTTCGATCTAAACACAATAGTTGTTGATATGGAACCAATCACCTTACGAGAAATCCTCTCATTTTGGATTACTTATTGAATCTTGAGGGTATCCCAAAGCACAAATTTATAAGGTCTTTTACGTGACTAAATCACTAGCATTGAAAACCATCTTTACATTGGATGGTTCAACATCTTGATGGTCCATATCCTATTGACCACAAATTGTTTCTTCATTATTGCTTTCATCATAGCACCTCTAATAGAGATTTATGGTGTTCATGGGCCTATTTCTAGTTCTCTTATTTACGGAAACAATATTACCTCAAACGACATTATTCCTACTTTTGCAACTACAAATTTTCACTTCTATCCCATCAGGGAGGTAGCTTTTGTCAATAAATGGCTACAAAAGAGGGACCCTATGATCCAATCGTTCATGTCATTTATGTACTTCCCACAAGACAAAAAAATTTAATGGTTTATTTTAGGCAAACACTCTATGATGGTTTTCATAGATTCCCAACCTATAAAAATGAGCTACATTATATTGCAAAAGCCTATAAGCAATGAAAGGAGTATATTCATGCCTACTATGAAATGTTTCACTCACATGCTTATCTGAGTGTTGAGAATCATACTTTCTTCACACTTTGTTTGATCCTCTCCTTAAATTATCACCTCAAAGGAAGGCTTCAATTATGTCTGTGAGGTGAGAGATTAATATCCTTCTACAAAATACCAAAGACATATTTTATATCCTAGTTAGGTTTATATTTTCCTCATTTTTCTCATTTCCTTTTGTTATATGTATGTGTGGAGATGTGAATACCTTTGTTATATTTTATAGGAGGATCATGAAATTGTAGGTGAGTAAGGAGGCCTAACCTTTTGATTTGTTTGCATATTATTTGATCTCTTTTAGCATATTCTATTAAAATTTCTCATCATTTATACCACATAATCATGGCCTTTTGTGCTCTGAGGACGTTAATCATTCTTCATTCTATTACATTAACTTGAACACTAAACAAAATTGGAAATATCCTTCAAATTCATAAATATGAAACAATATTTGAAAATATACTCCATCCAAGGGAAACTTTCATTTTCTTGATAAATATTAAAAATACTTTTAATTTGAAAACATAATCGAAAATAATTTTTAATTGATTAAATATTTCTAATTTTTTAAATATAAAAAATGGATTAACTATTGAAAATCCAAATATTAAAAAAAAAAATTAAAATTAATTCCCCTAAGAAACTTTTAAATAAACCCAACCCAAAAGAAATAAAATTAAAAATTATTGTTTGCACTAAAAAGTTAAAGAGATTTTGGCAGTTTAGCTCTTTTGATGTTTAGCTATGAATTATATTAGTTCCCGTAATGAGTAGAATGGAAAATTAGACATGTTGTTGAACATCTGCAAGGAAAGTATAATATTTCCTGAGGTATTTATCATTACATAATGGTAATATCCTTGAGGATTCATACAAGGGCCACTCGCAATAGGATTCCATTTGATAGATTGAGCTTGGTTCAATTACTAATCGATATCAGTTGGAGCAGGAGGAATCGGACTAGAAGAACCATTATGTGGAATTATATAGCAGAGAAAATAAATGTTAGATAACATACAAGTGGTGAACCATGTATATGAAACCATGTAATAGTCATGAGGAGGCTCATCCGCATAGACTAGTACAGAGTAGGATTGGCCCAAATGAATTTCTAGAGAATCATATATGTTTTGAACGGTGTGAGAGCGTTCGAATTATACCAGCTTCATTTTATGCCCCGAGAATCCTGAAGTTCAAAGAAATTTTGAAACCCACATTGGATATGTGGAAATGGTAAGTTGGTGGCCATGAATTTTTTCTTTGCTAAACTCCATCCCAAGAGAGAAGAAAAGGTTCATATAAGTTTTGAAAACACTGAAAATAATGTTATCATTGGTTACGTTGTCAATTGGAAGCCCTGGAAACTGGCCATTGATGAGAATCCCCTATTGGGGAACTCCAAGCAGGTAAATAGCGACATAGATAATGTTCCATGTAAAGAACTTGTAATGATATTCTATAGTAACAGAAAAAGCAAACAATGCTAATTCTAAAATGGAGATTAGTAGCTCCCATGGATTCCTTTGAATTAAGCTCGTATGGGATTACTAACACCTTCTCTGGTAGTATTGAAGTTGTGTTGTTTCAATACCAATTGATATGATAATAAAGACTTTCAATTCCTTGAACTTATAGCAGTTGAGAAAAGGATCCTCACGCCTGAAGAGAATGATCCCCCTCAGTAAAATTATAGGAATCTTGTGGGATTAATGGGGTCGAACAATGAAGGGAAGGAGTTTGATAAAATCACTTCAACACACTTAACATATATATATATATATATATATATATATATATATATATATATATATATATATATATATATATATCCGGTGTTGATGTAGGGAATTTGATGGGAGACTCCTCATCAAGCAATTTGATGGGAGGAAGTTTCCCTTGTTGCAATTTATTCAAAAAAGAAGCACCTGGAGCTCGTTCACGCCCTACAGTCACATGTGAGTCACATGTGCACGTGCAAATATGAGCCATGGATTTAATTCTCCTTAGCAAGTAGATCACATAGTAGGAAACATTTTTATGGACACGATTGGCACTGCATACACATACCGTCATCAAGTCCCACTTTCTCATTTGCATTCAAAGGTAGGAGGTGATGATAATCAACATATTTTTATTGCAAATGATTTTCCTGTTTCAAATATTTGTTGCAGGATATTGCGACATTCTTATTCCAGGATATTGCAACATCCCTTGGAACAATGTTTATCTACATGTTGCCTCATTCTATTTGAGCCAAAACCAAATTCTTTTAAGTGTACCGAGAATGGTTTCTCTGGTGTTAAGTGTGCCACTTACTCAACCTTATATGGGCCATATAACTGCTACCTTTTACCTCCCCATGAACTGTTGTCCTGAAACACATTGTAGGTCCTTGCTCCTTATTCTCGAAACCCTACATCTGGTTCTCGATTGGTGCTATTGAGATGATTCGAGTTGATGTGACCACAGTTTAACAAAATTTCCATAGGAAAGGAGCACACCTAGTCCATATCCTAATTTTTGGAAAGAAAAATTGGTTGTATCCATACCCAAAGTAGATTGTCTATTTGTTTTCTATATCGGTTTCAAAAATGACCAGAATCTAAGCCATCAGATAAGCCATCAGTTAAAGGGAATTACAAGACACAAATACTATCATAGAATCCATGTAGATTTCTTAGCGATGATTAAAAACATAATATATGTATTTAAAAATAGTAGAGATAGAACATATATTTGATATATACTGGAAACATCATTGTACTCAATATTTTATAAATTTTATGCCTCATAAGAGAGACATAAGCTACAAAACCACCTTTATGTAACCATAAAAATACGTGAGTTAATTAAACACTTATGCCACTTCAATTTATTAATTACTACCAACTTAAAAGTTGTAAGCTATGTATCACACATTATGATGTGACAAAATCTTGAAACAAAAATTGTGTTTAACTTTTTAATCGGGATTATGTAAAAAAACCTCTTCATTCAATTTATATTATTCGTGAACCCACTACAACCGCTAGAAAGTCCACAGTGAAATTGAATCTAGTGGAATAGAGTGGCCATGGAATTTAGTGGTATTGAGGTCATGAAAACAAATGAAAACATCTCCATGAATGATATATGTAGCATTCTTTGTTAGAGTGAAGACCTTCAAAACATTACCTTGCTCACTTTAGAAAACAATAGCTAATTTGATGTAAAATAAAAACATGTAGAAGCTTGGGAGAAATATGATAGAAAATAGGTCTCTAAAACAAAGTAGAAATATAATGTCAATGTTGTTGTAAGCAAACAATCAAAGTCACAAACACCCACTTTTTCTAACATTGAAAATATTTAATTTTTTTCTGTGGAACTGTTCACTGGACCGAGAAGCATCTTCTAATGTAATACCCAATACTATTTGCAAAAGTATTAATGCTAGTCGTATCAAAAACTATACCCACATTATTCAAATAGACAAATGATATGTAAAATTCATGGATGGATTTAAGGATTTTTTTATGATAATTATTTCTAATATAAAATTTTTTCAAATTATAGATATTGGTGTTGAAATTAATGGGGCTTATGATTTACTTCTCAAAATGGATTGCTCTCAAAATCTACAAGGATACTTCCCCACCAATCACTCTCACTTGTGGTTACTATGGAACGAATAATCAAATCAAATAAGAATTGATTAGGAAGCCTACATGAAAGATATGTTTATTGAACTAGAGGGATAAAATGAAACCATAGAGTTCACATGGGAAATTCTATAAAATTACTCTCTTGAGATTGGTTTTAAAAATTATACATCAGAAGATTTAGATACAAAGTTTGAACTCCATTTCATTAGGATTGAAGATGAAAATTGTATGATAGTGGATATAGATAGTGCTAGATATTCTAACCTTTATTTATAAATTGAAGATGGAAGTTATATAATAGTGGATATAGATAGTTCTAGATCTTCTAACCTAATTAGAAAACAACTTCTATACATTGTTTTATGATGGTTCTATGTTATAGGAGGTTGTAGGGGAATATTGGACATTGATTGATCCCTAGAAATATCATCCACTTATTTCCTATAGACCTTGAAAAAGTTATTTATTTGATGGTGAAACATTTTAAAATTCTGGTTTGAAAATAATATTATGGAAGGTAAATAATTCCATCCATTTTCTTTTGATTCATTTCAAGAATTTCCAATATGAGGTATGAAGATTGATTACTGAATTTTATGCTTTTAGTATTGTGTACATTCTCAATATAAGATTGCAGTTGTGAACACTCTAGCTAAAGTCACTTCTAGGCTAGCTCCATTAGATGATACTCGACCAACATATTTCTATTGAAATCATTTTTAAGCCTTCAATCCCAAACAATGTCACTAAGTTATGGTTGTTCAATGAATATCAATCGATTATCCAATTCTAATATTAGTGAGGGCATGTTTAAGAATGTAATAATAGATGATGAAGAGCATTCAAAAGATATGGAGATTTTTCAAGATGTTATGAGAAATAAAAGGCATAATTCAATTCCTAAAGGAATAGATCAAGAAAATTTGTAAATGTCAAAACAAATAATTCTACTATGAATTATGAGCCAATTAATTTTGGCACAGAAAAAAGCTAATTATAAAATCAACCTTGGAACTTGTTGTTAAGAAGTGGAAAAAGATGAAATTGTTCAGATAGTATAGGGATGTCTTCACTTGGATGTATGAATCTCTAAGAGAATATGATACAAGTATAATATCGCATGTCATTCCCCTCCAAGAACATGTCAAACTTATCTAATATAAATTAAGAGAGGTACATCCAACATCGAAGCCATTGATTTAGAAACAATTGGAAAAAATTTGGATGTGAATATCATATTAAAGTTTGTCGTTATTCCCATATTTCCAATTTAGTGCCATTCAAGAAGAAACCAAGGGAAATAAAACTATGATGATTTCCATAATTTAAACAAATATGTGCAGCACTGTTTCCAAGCTTGCAGCCTCCATCATGGAAGAGGGCTAGTGGTTAGAGCTCTTGCCCTTCATGTTAGAGTGCATGAATTGTAAGTCATTAAAGGTCTTATGCATGAAATAAAGTTAATCACATACTCTATCTCATTTCCTCCAAATCTCCATCTATAACATCCAGTAGTATCATGGGGGATAAATAACCACTCAAGTCTATACTTACCCCACTAAATCATGTAAACTATAGCAAAGAATTGTAAAATGTTTGGCCTTTTCAGAATGTAAGTCTACATGTAATGCCTCTTTTAGTGAAAATGGTTTTTTTCACAGTATTCCAAATGTTATGTATCTCACTTTAAGAATTATACCCTCCCCTTCATCTCCCATTCTTCATCTTCCATTTCTTAGTGTCTCCCCTCAGATTCAATAAAGTAGGAGTATGAAAAAATCATTTTACAAGTCAAATTTATATCCTCCAAATGAATATAGAAACTCTTAGTTGGGTTCAGAGATGTTGAACTTATCCTTTGTGCGCTCTGTAAGGAATGATACCCATCCTATGTATAATAAGAGTTTAAATTCAATAATAGATAAATTGGGTGGCAGTATCTAATATGATATTCAATTATTTGATATTCACCAATAAAATTCAACTTAAAATATATATATATATATATATATATATATATATATATATATATATATATATATATATATATTATGAAATATTCTCTCTCCAAAGTCTGAATATGCGACCTCATCTTCTTGACAAAGTTGATACAGGTGTTCAAGCCTCTGCAAAGAATGAATCCTCTGCAACAACATCTCTAATCACATAGTTTTGTTCATCTTGTGGAAGACATGATATAATTTAGGCAAATAACTTCAAGGAAAAATAATACATTCAAGATAAGTCCCAATGATAGTTAATGGGTCTTGAAAAATCAAGAGGTTCAAAAGGACAGAGGCATGATCCTAGTTAAGTAATTATGTACATTGTGTAATTTGATGAAATTTTTTTGTATTAGTGACTGAGGGTTTTCTTATAAAGGAGATTTGAATCACAAATTGATTTCATATAAACCATTTATTATCTTATATTTTGTGAAATGAGGGAGTGGAGGGAGTTTTAACTTGGTCCATAAGAAGAAAAGTGGTCCTAGAGGAGTTTTGCAACAAGAAAGCTATAGAAGTTGAGCACCTTAACCATTTTATATATATATATATATATATATATATATATATATATATATATATATATATATATATATATATATATATATATATATTTTCAACTGAAACAAGATTTTTATTGACTTTGAAACAAGGATTTACAAGAAATTTCAAAGATGCATAACTTGATTTTGCCTTCCATGAATGGAAATTAAAAACATTAGCTTCATCTTCACATATATTCAAAATCTCATATATTCTTGGATTTATAACGATTCTTAAAACTTTAAATTTCACACATATATTACTAATAAAAAATAAATTTAAATGCACTAGGACACCATGAAGAGAACGGTGGCAAGAGAAATATCAGAGCCTGTGAGTGGTAGAAACAATGATCCAACCTGAGAGAGGAAGACTACTGCAATCGAAGCAAAGATGAAATGGATTCTAGTGAAGGTAGCTCTCAACTGGGAAACATTTCTTTTTCTCCTTATTAATTATTCTTTGCATGTTTATTTCTTTCAATATGAAAGGTTGCGTAGCCATCTAAACCCTAATCAGGATGGCAAGAGGGAATTTTCAGAGATAAGAGAAATTGGGCATGTCAAGTAATTTAGTAAATTGGGTCCTCATCATGTTGGTTATGATGCTTTGGATCAGGCTATGAAGTATGCTTTATCAGGATTCCTAAGGATTGAGGAAATGACTCATTGGGATGTCGAGGTTGAAATTTTTTTATTCTTTATCCCTTGATTTTTATCTTCTCTACAATTAGATCTTTCACTTCTTCACTTCCTCGACATGTATTTTTTTTTTTTAAACTAGAAAGAGTAGAGTTTATATTTATAAATCGCACCCAAACACGTGAAAAATCTGGGCAATTACATCATGAATTTGGGCCTATTCATGGTTTTTGTTAATATAATAAGTCCATCTCTTTTTAGAATTATTTTCCCTGCCATGCCAAAAACAAATCCCTTAACTACCAACCTATAACTATATATTTTGCAAAACCGTAGTAACAAATATGTATATGTGTGGTTTTCCATAAAAATAAAATTAATATTAATGTAAGGGACGTAATATTACTCCATCAGAGTAGGGTCGTTGAGGTCTAGTCCCATGCGCTTATCCTCCGCCCGCAAGTTTCTTTCTACCAGCTTGACCTTCAAAAAATTGATATCTTGCCATAGTGTGTCAGCCTCATCCTCGAGCTTCTAGATGTGTTCTTTCTTCTCCAATTACTGCTCCTGCATGTCTATAGCATCCTTATGGTGTTCGTGGATGCACATCTGCATTATATGAAGACCATACTTGAACTCCCTATGTTCTTATGCACATAATTCACATGTGATTTTAGTGTTGCCTCCATCCTAGACTCATCTCTCCCTCAAACCCCTAGACCTAGGCCTACGGATAGCCTAGGATTGAGACCTAGAACTCTCTGCCGCTGAATTAATCCGCACAGTTATGATTTTAGCCAGAAAACAACCAAAACCATAGTCCTCCAGGGATTCAAAAACCTACCACACAGAGAAGGTCTAGATGATCAAACCACTCCCAGAGCCCTTGATGAGAGGAGCCTCAATAGAACCACTGCCACTCTTCCCAACCCATGACAAAAACCCACCACAAATCTCAATGCATAAGAGCACAAACCATCTAGCCACTCTGATAAGAGAATTACCCAGACTGCGCCTAAACCTCTAATGAGTGAAGGCCACCACACAACAACATGAATTCATGCTACTATATGCCATGAGTTGCAAGGGAAGGACAAGGAGAATTACAGTCGATCAGAAAAAATTTAAATAGAGTGGCTTGGGTTTGACTTCTATGTGGCATCTCCCATGACAAAGGTGAAGGATGATGGGGAGGTGTGTCGGGGAGGGGCTAGGGGGTGATAAAAGGGGAAGGGGACAGGGGAGTGGGGGTGGGGTGGGGGAAGGAAATGGGTGTAAGGGGATAGAGATAAGTTCATATTGAGTGAGGGGTGGGGGATGGTGTATAAGGAATTGAGAAGGCAAAGGGGAGGAGAGGGAGAGAGTGGTAGGGGGTATAAATGGGTCAATATCTCACAAGGACAATAAAAATATTCATCATATTCTGACTAGAGGGATCATAATCGATATATTTTTTGAAGGCTTTAGGAATGATTAAGGAATATTTAGGGTTCCTTCTATACCATTCACAATATTAATTTCTTCCTTCATCTTACAAGCCAGGTTAGATTTCTTATCTACCTCCTGGTTATTCTGTCTTAGAATATGGTAGAATTTCACTCGGTCAAAGAGAGGAATCATACCTTGGGAGTGACTGATGACTTCGTTTAGATTCATGTTTTTGGCAAGTGTATTATTCCTCATATGTTTTATTATCAACATGGAGTCCCCTAGGATTTGTAGTTCCTTGATTTTTTTTTTTTAATTTCCAAAGAGAGCCTAAGGAGTAAACCGTAGGCCTCTACTTGATGGTTTTTTCCCTTCCCAAGATCCAAGCATATCTGACTTCAATGTTTCCAATGGGATTAGTGATAATCCATCCCCCTCCTCTCAAAACTTTCCTCGGCACATAGTTACCTATCATAAATAAAGGGATAGTAAGAACATTGTTTTTCTTGATCCTTATGTCTAGGGGACTTGGAAAAAATAAAATGATGGATTATTCAGCATGGACCATATACACAGTCACAATAATAATTGATTTTAACACAAGGTTCTTATTCCTATTTAATATTTTCACAACAATAAATATAATGTTTCATATTTTGAAATGTGGAATACTTGTGATTTGATTATCAATTTATTATCATTACATGAATGAGCTATTTTATCAAATTGTTTTGACTTTGAGTTTGTAGTTTGTATTGACTGCATTATTTAGGTTTTCTCACGTTTGCTTTAATTTATGTGTTTCATGTTTTGGACCCAACATTCTAATCACATTTCTATCTGTATTATGACCTTGATCAAGTCATATACCATATCATCCTTTACTTGTAGGGGTCTCAGTTTAAGGTTGTATTAGATGGATGTTTTTTCACAATAATTTTACCATGGTTGATCAAAATTTTAATAAACGTTTGTACATTCACGAGTTTGTATGTACGTAAAAATACATGATGTCCATGGGTAGAACAGGGACCTTATATCCTGAATTAATTTACTTGTAAATTTCACAATGACATTTATTCCTATCAACAATTTAGAATCTAGGAAAGGATGACTTGTAACAGAATGTCTCCACGTCTGCTATATTGAGCTTGTGTCTCACTAACATAAAAATTTCATCTGCTTGCATATTTTGTTTCTCTATATCATTTTTCCTTACGAAAAATTTGGACATTTGGGTCTACCTAGGAAATAAAATTCACCCCACTTTTTAGCTTGTAAGTTAGAATGACTATTGGTACTTTGCAACCCCACACTAATTTTCCCAAAAAACAACTTTCTCGCATGTATTATAGAATTGAACATGTGACCTCCAAAACTGATTCTCCTAATTGTTAAGCTCATTGAGGGGGTAGAAATTTTATTACAATCTCTATAGAAAATTGGGGTCAATTTGTTTCAAAAATTAATATTAGGATATATACAAAGATGTAGGTTGTGGTAGAAGTGATGAAATATGTGTTTGTTGAAATTATTATATATACTTTTGTTATTCAGGAGGTTGTATATGAGTGAAAATCATCATTGGTACTATATTTCATGCTACGGAATTACTTCTCCTCCATATTAATGGCAGATATTTCATGCAAGCACAAAGTTGAGAAAGATGGAAGAATACAAAGGAATCATCATCCATTTTGTTCTAGGTTGAAGGTACTCTCATTTTGATTAAGATGAAAGAATATAGTGTTACTATGTTTGAGATTTAATACTTTCAGAGGTTTACCTTTATGTGATTTCATGCTTGTTTTTTCCCCTGTAGTGCAAAAAAGGGAGACAGTTATGATAAAGCTATTGATGATGAAAACTGAAAAACATTTTTTTTAATTCTTGTAAGTTTGAATCTTTTACTCGTCACATGGTTAACATGTTTGAAAAAGAACAAGGATATTCTTTAGGGGAATTCGTGTATAGTCATCATTTTCTTCTCTTATCATTATACCAATGAAGCATGAATATTAAGGGAACCAATGCCTTTCTTATGATCTAGGCTACGTGTGTCAAAGTACGTAAAATTGAAAATGGGAAAATGTGACTTTTGAGCTCTAAATTTGTCAACTTGAAATAGATTATTTTCACTCTAAACGTGGTTCAAATCGTCTCAGGGAAGGCTTATTTAATGGGATAACAATGACCTATGGGAATCTAAGCATGTGTTTATGCTAATCATACGCAAATATTCTTCAGAGGCAGAAAATAATTCTATTTTAGTTTCTTCTCACAATGATACATTATTCTCCTCTATAGGTGCATGTGATTACAACTCCTGTGTGGTTGTTATGTTGGAGCTCGCTTGAGTAATTTCCCATTGTGTTGATGGACTTAAGAATTATGTAATATTTTTGGTCAATAATGGTGAAGAAGAAGGCTTGGATGGGGAAATTATCTTTATCACACAGTATCCATGGAATTATTTAATGGAAGTTGTAGTTAATTTGGAGGCTATGGTTGTACGAGGAAATTCGAGTTTGTTTTAGGTTTGAGAATCCATGTACCTACCAAGGATGTTGGTATTTTCTTATATTGACAAATTAGATGCCTATATAGCAGTTTAATCATATAAATGGACTTATGTTATAAAGTTTGGAATAAGATTCAACAAAGATATATTAGTAAATACCACATCCAAAGGTTGGTAGCTCTGACATCCAAAGTTACTATAATGGTAGTCTCTACTTTATTTTGATAATTATATTTTAGCTCATATTGTGCTCCTTTGAGTTTTCTATGTTGTTTAAAAGTCCCTCTCCTTCAGTGAGAAACCCTTCATGTGCCTTTAGTATTTATACCTTTTCTCATTCAACCTTTATGCCAATGTTTTAGTTTGAAATAAAATAGACCACTAACACTTCTCTAATTCCCGATGTGTTTTTATGTTTAATGAATAGCTGCACAAGTTTTTAAAAAAATCAAATTGAAGCATAGTGCAACGTTTTAGCTAATAATACATGGTTCATCCTATATTTACATCATTTATATAGAAAATGGTCATAGTCTTAAGTTAGGTTGATGGAATTACTACCAAATAATATGTGATTAACATATACTTATCAACATGAAATATGAAGAGCCCATGCCAATGCAAAAATATTTTCCATCACTATTTGTAATATGAAAGCTATAAGTCAACATTAATAAAATGAAAGGAAAAAACAATGAATATTTAATTGAATTTTTCCCCATATTTTTGTTCCTAAATGATATAAAAATGAATTTCACTCATAAGTTAACTACTTCTTGTTGTAACTATGGTTTAGATCTCTCGATATTGGTCTATAAACTAAATTTCTTTAGATTTGATCAAAACCAGTCAAGAGATGCAACCAAATATAAGGCCTTTTTTCATAATTATAGTGTATTGTTTTTGGTGAAACGTTTCATTTGGTAGTTAATCAAGGTTTGAAAAAAAAGGATATTCCTATGAAATTATGAACTACAATAATAGATATTCATAATGGACTACCTTGTATTTGATTCTTTCAAACAATTGTGTTAGGTCCTTATATTACTAGTATAGTCCCTTATTGTTATTATTGTAACCCCCTTATTGTTATTATTGTACCCTTGTAACCCCCATTTTGTTATTATTGTGCCCTTAAATTATTATTGTTAGGTCGGCTAGGATTACATTTTCGCCCACTAGGATTACATTATGGCCACATGGACTCCTATATATAGAAAGGAGGTTTTGTAAATTGTATCATCCAAGAATTGTTCATTTATGTAATGTATTGGAGGTTGCCCCCTTGAAGTGGCTTATTTATAAGGTGTTGATATCTCTTTTATTCTATTTTTGGAGTTGGTTACACAACATTTGGTATCAGAGCTTTAGATTCTAGGGTTTTGCTGCTCCAAACAGGTCATCGTTGAATTTTCGCTATAACTTTTTTTCTACGAAGTTTCAGAAGCTGAAATTTTTAGGGTGCGAAGCCGAAACCCTGAGGAACATCATCAAAAATTTTCAATGCCTGGTTCGCAACATTTTCAGAGATATGATCTGTGGAAGGTAGTGCTTTCTGAATTTCATCTCAAAGAGGTTATCATGGGAAAATCTTCATAACTCTCTCTCTGAGCATCGGATTGGAGTGCCGTAAAAAGTTTTCACAAGTACATGGACTGTAGTTTCTTGGCTATAAATTTCAGAGATGAAGGATAAAATAGTGACACGTGGAAAGTCGTACAAGTTCACTCTACTGAACCAATCCATAATTAGGTCATTGTGGGATATTGGATACAACTTTGT
The DNA here is from genome assembly GCA_034641835.2 of Pinus albicaulis. Classification (NCBI taxonomy): domain Eukaryota; kingdom Viridiplantae; phylum Streptophyta; class Pinopsida; order Pinales; family Pinaceae; genus Pinus; species Pinus albicaulis. The sequence goes on along the minus strand of CM076584.1, from coordinate 1,669,895,043 downwards.
CTTGGAGAATCCAAATCAGGTCAGACCTGTGGCGTTCGAAAGATGATGCAGAGGGCTACATTGGTACCTAAATTCAAATATTGAAGTGCTGCAATCATAGAGATAATTGAATTTCAATATCGAGCTCCTCAAAAAAAAGAAAAAGGTGTGTACTTTTTTTTCCGAATTGCATAAGTCTTGTTTGAGGAATCAATTTGAATTGATTCCAAGGGCATATTTTAGAATAGATATCAGTATTGGGTTCTAAAATATGGCCCGTAAAAATAATTCTACACCCATTAAGCCTTCAGAATGCTCTACTATGAATCATGAAGATGAAGAATTGAAACATGATCTATCAAAATTACAAGAGAAAGTGCAACAAATTTCACTCTCGCAAAGAGTAACAAAAAATGAAATGGAAGTTTTGAAGAAAGGCGTGGAAGCGAAGATGGATGGTTTGAAGAAAGGCGTGGAAGCTAAGATGGATGGCATGGAAGCTGGCAGGGAAGCTAAGATGGATGACATGAAAGACAACATGGAAAACATGAAGAATGATCTAAAAGCAGACATCGAAGGTTTGACAAATTTGATACAATAAATGTTTCCTAATGGTGAAAATATAGTAGAAGAACTGCATGGTGAGAACAAAATAAATGTTAATCGTGATTTCATAAACTCTAATGTTGGCGGGAAGAACCACCATATTCCAAAAATGGATATGAGGAATTTTGATGGAAAGCATCCTGTAACATGGATACTATAGATGGAGCAATATTTGATCTCCATAATGTGCAAAACATACAAAAGGTACGCATTGCAACTTTACATTTAGAAAAAAATACATTTGTATGGTATCGATGGCTTTGCTCCCATAAAAGAATTTTCACTTGGTCAATTTTTATGGAGGAAATGATAGCACATTATGAGGATACAAAGAGCAACACCTTCTTTAGCTAATTGATAAATCTCAAACAAAAGGGTTTAGTGGGGCAACACATTGAGGACTTCCAAAAATTGAATATAAGGGTAACTGATATTCGAGAGGAACACATGATCGATCTCTTCATAGGCACTTTAAAGGATAACATCCAGCATGAAGTTCGCATTTTGGAACTGGTTTCATTGGAGAAGGCATTCAGGTTGGCAAGAAAAGTTGAATGTAAAATAATGGCGACAAGGAAGCCTACCACTCAATTCTCTAAAGAAGGAAGTGTTGCTACACCTAGATTTCCACAACCTACAAGTTTCACACCACAAAAGAGCAAAAGGGCTTTGCTACAGTTGTGATAGCAAATACACTAAAGGTCATAAGTGTGCTGAGAAGAAATTATTTTACATATATTGTGAAGAGGAAGAAGAAAATGAACAAGAAGAGGATATACACCGGGAACCAGCCCTAGAAGAAGAAGAAATGAATCCGACCATATCATGTAATGCACTGGCAGGAATTACCACTCCTCAAGCTCTCAAGATAGAAGGACATATCAAGAAGAAAAATTTTATAGTGTTGATTGATTCAGGTAGCACCCATAATTTTATTCATTGTAAGGTAGCCAAAGAATTAAATTGTTTCCTATACCTAGCACCATAATCTCAAGTGATGGTTGCAAATGGAGGAACTATAAATTGCTCTGGAAAATGCCATAATATCAAGCTAACCATGGGGGAATATGTATTGACTAGTCCAATGCTTTCCATTCCTATGGGAGGTGCTGATGTTGTACTAGGAGTACAATGGTTACAATCTTTGGGGACGGTAGCTTTTAATTTTCAGGAACTTTTCTTGAAATTCTTTTCAGAAGGAAAGGAAGTCGAATTACGGGGTATTGAAGGGAAGCCAGGAAGGATAATAAGCTCTAATGGCATGACAAAGCTTCTAAAGAAAGAACAACGAGGCGTAATTGCACAATTATGCTCACTAGAAGTTCCAACATCAAATCATCTATTTATAAGATCTCAACAAGATGCTTGGACAATCATTCGAGTGTATTTAACTCCCAAAGGACTCCCACCTATTCAGTCATGATCCTTAGCATTCATTGATTCAGGAAACATGAAGCATTAGAAACATGAATATCCTTGCATCCAAGAGCTTCAGTAGAAATGTAATTGAAATGTTAGAGGCGGGTATAATTAAACCTAGTCAAAGTTCTTTCTCTGCTCCTGTAGTATTGGTACACAAGAAGGATGGATCATGGCGAATGTGTCCGGATTATAGGGAGCTCAATAAACTCACCATTAAAGATAAATTTCCCATTCCTGTGATTGATGAATTATTGGATGAATTACATGGAGCAATTTATTTTACCAAGTTGGATCTTCGTTCAGGATATCATCAAATTAGAATGAAGACTGAAGATGTTCCAAAAATAGCATTTCGAACTCATGAGGGTCATTATGAATTTTTGGTCATGCCTTTTGGCCTTACCAATGCACCTTCTACATTTCAAGGGTTGATGAATTCCATTTTCAAACCCTTCCTTAGAAAATTTGTACTAGTATTTTTTGATGATATACTAATCTACAGCAGGTCTTGGAAGGATCATGTTGAACATGTTGACAGGGTGCTCAAACTATTGCAGGAGAAACAATTATATGCAAAAAAGTCCAAATGTTTCTTTGGAGTACAAGAGGTGGAATATCTGGGTCATATTGTATCTCACGAGTGTGTTAAAGTAGACCCTAACAAAATTAAAGCCATTAAGGAATGGAAAGTCCCCACAACCATAAAGCAGTTGCGAGGATTTCTCGGGTTAACAGGGTATTATCGCAAGTTTGTTAAGAATTATGGAGAATAGTAGCACCTCTAACAACATTATTGAAGAAAGATGCATTTTAATGGACTCCTGAAGCAACTAAGGCCTTTGAACATCTTAAAGAGGAAATGTGCCTAGCACCGGTCTTAGCTACGCCAGACTTCACAAAAACCTTTATTGTGGAATGTGATGCCTCAGGAAATGGAATTGGTGCAGTTTTAATGGAGGAAGGAAGACCCATTGCTTTTGAAAGTCGTCCAATCAAAGGAAAGTATTTACAGAAACCTATTTATGAGAAGGAAATGTTAGCAATACTGCATGCACTAAAGAAATGGACAACTTACCTAATGGGAAGACACTTCAAGGTAAAAACTGATCATGATAGTCTGAAACACTTTTTGGAACAAAGACTATCTTCAGAAGAGCAGCAAAAATGGGTCACAAAGATGTTGGGTTATGACTTTGAAATAATCTACAAAAAAAGGAAAGCTTAATGTTGTTGCAGATGCACTCTCAAGAAAGAATGAAGAGGTGGAAGCATTGCTTTGTGCCATTTCTATTATACAACCAGATTGGATAACCGAAGCAAGAGATGAATGGAAGAAGGACAAAGATGTATGGACACTCATTCAAAAGTTGCAGCAAGATCCTAGTACATCCGATACATTTAGTTGGAAAAATGATTCCTTATGGTACAAAGATCGCTTATATCTTTGTAAGAATTCCCAACTAAAACAAAAGATTCTTCTGGAATTGCACACTTCTCCTTTAGGAGGACACTCAGGATTTTTAAAAACTTACCACAGGGTGAAGAAAGAATTTTTTTGGGATGGCCTTAAATCTGACATTCAAAAGTTTGTGGCAGAATGTTTGGTTTGCCAGCAAAATAAAGTTGAGACAATTAAGACCCCGGGTCTTCTACAACCTTTATCCATTCCAAGTCAACATTGGGAGGGGATTTCAATGGATTTTATCACAGGTTTACCTAAGTCCGAAGGAAAGAGTGTCATCATGGTGGTAGTTGATAGACTTACCAAGTATGCACACTTTTGTGCATTATCTCATCCATTTAAAGCAAGTACAGTTGCTACTACATTTATGGACACAATTCAAAAGCTACATGGAAACCCAAGGGTTATTGTGAGGGACAGAGATCCCATTTTTACTAGAAATTTTTGGACGGAGTTATTTTCTTGTTTGGGTACTCAATTAGCTCATAGCTCATCTTATCATCCTCAATTTGATGGTCGAACTGAGATAGTAAATAAATTTTTGGAAGGATATCTTCGTTGTTTTGTATCTGATAAACAAACACAATGGGTCAAGTGGTTACCTCTTGCTGAATGGTGGTATAACACTTCCTTCCATACTGCAGCAAAAATGACCCCCTTTATGGCACTTTATGGATATCATCCACCATCCATCACATCATCTTTAAGGGAAAATTCGAAGGTTCAAGCAGTGGAAGATCACATCGAGCATCAGCAAGAAGTTCTCCAACTCTTAAAGGATAACCTAAATTTGGCACAAAATCGAATGAAACAACAGGCAGATCAACATCGCAATGAGAGAATTTTTGATGTAGGAGATTGGGTATTTTTATGGCTACAACCATACAAACAAATGTCCCTCAAGCAAGCTAAGAAGGATAATAAATTATCGCCAAAGTACTATGGTCCTTACAAGGTGTTGCAAAATATCGGTACTATGGCATACAAATTGGAGCTTCCTGCTTCTTCACGAGTGCATCCAGTTTTCCATGTTTCATGCTTAAAGAAGGTTATAGGTGAAAATCTTCCAGCTCAACAATATTTCCAGAACTTGATGAGGAAGGAAAAATCATATTGGAACCTGAAGCGGTCACGGAAACAAGAACTCGACAACTACGGAATCGATCAATTTCAGAGTATCTCATCAAGTGGAAGAACTTACCCACTGAAGATTCTACATGGGAGGATGAGAATTTTATACAGAAGCACCCAGAGCTACTCAAGCATTGAGGGCAACACTTTTTTGAAGGAGAGGGGCATGTTAGGTCCCTATATTACTAGTATAGTCCCTTATTGTTATTAGTGTAACCCCCTTATTGTTATTATTGTACCCTTGTAACCCCATTTTTTTATTATTGTGCCCTTAAATTATTATTGTTAGGTCGGCTAGGATTACATTGTGGCCCACTAGGATTACATTATGGCCACATGGACTCCTATATATAGAAAGGAGGTTTTGTAAATTGTATCATCCAAGAATTGTTCATTTATGTCATGTATTGGAGGTTTCCCCCTCGAAGTGGCTTATTTATAAGGCGTTGATATCTCTTTTCTTATATTTTTTGGAGTTGGTTACACAACAAATTGATGCTTTTAAGGAGTATTGGGATGACGGTGAAAGGCTTCCTAGGCCTCTAACCCCTAATCAGGCTGGCAAGTGGGGCCTTTCAGAGATCAGAGCAATTAGGCATGTTAAGGCATTCACTAAATTGGGTCCTCATCCTATTAGTTCTGATGCTTTAGATCAATATGTGAAATATGTTTTATTATAAGCCCAAAGGATTGAGGAAATTTCTCATTGGGATGTCGAGGTTGAAATAGATTATTTTCACTCTAAACCTGGTTCAAATCATCTGAGGGAAGGATTCTTTAAGGGGATAAAGACCTATGGTAATATGAAGCATGCGGTTATGAGAATCACACCCAAGTATTCTTTAGAGGCAGAAAATGCTGCTATTTTAGTTTCTTATCACATTTATACAGACTTCTCCTTTGGAGGTGCAGGTTATTGCAACTCCTGTGTGGCTGTGATGTTGGAGCTCGCTCAAGGACTTTCTCATTGGGCTCATAGATTTAAGCATGTTGTTATATTTGTATTCAATACTGGTGAATAATAAGGCTTAGATGGGGCACATATCTTTATCACACATCATCCGTGGAATTATTCAATTCAAGTTGTAGTTAATTTTGATGTTGTGGGCGTATGATGCAAGTCGATCTTGTTTCAGGTTTGAGTAATCCTATACCTACCAAGGATGTTGGTAATTGCTTATATTAACAAATTATACACCTATCAAGATTTTTAATCATATGAATGGACTTATGTTATATTTTTGGAAGAATATTCCATAAGGATATATTAATAAATACCAAATCCAGAGGTTGGTAGCTCTAACATCCAAAGTTAATATAATGGTAGTCTCTAATTTATTTTGAAAAATATATTTCATCTCCTTTTGTGCTCCTTTGAATTTTCTATGTTGTTTGAAAGTCCCTCTCCTTCAGTGAGCAACCCTTCCTTTGACTTTGGTACTTATACAATTTATCATTCAACCTTTATGCCAATTTTTTAGTCTGAGTTAACCTAGAACACTAGCATTTCTCTAATGCCTTGTATATTTTTATGGTTAATGAATCACTGCACAAGTTCAACAAATTTCAAATTGAAGCACATTGCAAAATTTTAGCTAATAAGACATAATCTTCATCCTGCATGTACATCATTTATATAGGAAATTGTCATAATCTCAAGTTCGGTTTATGGAATGACTGCCAAATAATATGTGATTAACATATGCTTATCAATATGAAATATGCAGAGCCCATACCAACGCAAAAATATTTTACATTACTATTTGTAATATGAAAGCTAAAACTCCACATTAATAAAAGGAATGGAAGAAACAACAACTATTATAATTGAATTCGTTCCCAATATTTGTGTTCCAAAATGATATGAATGTGCATTTCACTCATATTTAATTTATGCTTGTTGTAGCTATGTTTTAGAGCTCTTGGTATTGGTCTAGCAGTTAAATTGTTTCAGATTTGATCAAAACTAGTCAAGAGATGAAACAATCTACAAGGGATTGTTTCATAACATTAGTGTATTATTTATGGTGAAAATTTGCATTTGGTAGTTGATCAAGGTTTGAAAAAAAAATAGATTCCTATGGAATTATGAAGTACCATAAGAGATATTAATAATGAACTACCTTGTATTTGATGCTTTCCAACTATAGACGCTTGTAAGGAGGAGTTGGTTGACTGTGAATGAACTTCTCCCCACGAGGATGTCCAAAATTCTCCTAATAATAATGACAGACCTGTGCTTGAGAAATCCATTCCTATCAAGAAATCTTCTCAAGCGGCTAAAAACAAAGCTAAGTAAAATAATGTTTCCAAGAAGGTGAGATTCCACAACAGTAATAAACCTTATTGGATGATATCAACTACTTTATGGAAACTAGATCCCGAAAATTTTGATAATGGAAAATGAGTGGGTGATTATGGATATTATTCATGTATACTATGTTTTCTTCACTTATACATTGTTAAAAGTGTCTTTAAAAATGTTATTGTGACTGGAAGCTCTTCAATTTATTGTCCAAGTTTGTTTAACTTTTGGTGCTTTTGGAATTCATTCAGTTAATAATGATATTTGAGGTTGGACTTATTTTTATCTTATGAGGGGGGATACCTGTGGAAGAATCCTTAAAGAAGAAGGATTTTGAGCATCAAGTACACTCTCTTCCTTCAAATCACAAATTGTTTTCATATTCAAAACACAAAGCGAGAGGAGCATTCCAACCTTTTTTGAAATAAAGCTACATGATCTCTCCCCGACCTGTAAGGTATACTCTTGAAAGGAAATTACCTAATATTGATTCATCATTTTTGAAGCACGAATTTGATTCATCATTGGTGGAGAATGAAATAGTGTGATTTAATGTCACTACCACCACTACTACTAGAATTATTATATCTAAGGAAATAAAAGAGTTACATACACTAGCACATGCAAAGGAAACAATTTTAGTCATCGACGGGGTTAACGCATATCCTGCTACACCTAATACATATAAAGCTAAAACATAGAGAGGAATAGAAGGTTTTGATCACTTGAACTACATGAAAATTAAATAATTTCAGTTATTGATGGGGCTAACACAAAACCCAGTACACCTAATACATCTCAAGCTCCAACATAGAGGAAGAGTAGAAGGTGTCGGTCACCTGAACTACATCGATGTTTTAAAAATGTTGTTCATTAGCTTGGTGGCTCACAAGGTGAGGATTTTCTTATAGTGGGATTTTTTTTAATCTATTTATTTATATCATTTTTTATATATATTTTGGATTATGGCTTTGATAGTTGGAGTCTATTACTAAGAGATATTAATATACTCTTGTTTATACCTACTTTGACTAGATGATACATGGTGTCCAATACATTTGTTTCCATATTAACAATGATTTATAAATAATTATTTTGTTATATTTTGGTGTGTTGTTTAGTTTCCACACCAAAGAAAATTAGAGAGTTTATGAAGGTGTATGACCGTACCAATGACCAGGTCAAAATCCATTTGCAAGTAAACATATTTTCCAAACCCCCAATTTATCTTATCTTTAATTTTGAAAGTATATTTCATTGAAAACGAGATTTTATTATTATTTTATATTCTCGATTTGGACAGAAATATGGCATGTGCGCCAGAAGGCCCAATCCTCCACCACCAATCTCAAATCTTGAAGCCCCTTAGTTGGTGGTTATTGGGAGAATTTGGGTACCCCCTGAGTATGCAACACATGCAGTTATTACAACCCAGTAAGGGTAGGGTGGGATTTATAATCCATTACCTACAACCATTTCTTTCCCACCTCTAACACATTATTATCAGCCCTCCATTTCCCAAGGCCATGATTATCATTTCCAAATGAATCCAACAACTTTGTGCATAATGCTCATTTCCAATAAACCAGTGCAATTCGTTAGAATGTCAAGCCTCTTTGATTTCTTAGAAATTGGTTTCAATATGCTGGTTAAAGATATTATTCCTTTATTTTGATAACATATACTACCATATCATTTTATTTCTTGCATTTGTTAAGAAACCATGAGCCACGTAACTTGTAGGATTGGGAAAAATTATAGTGCATGTGTATAATGATCCATGTCTTTTGGATTATGGGACTACAACTTCTTTGCCTCCAAAACATCTATAGAATGGTCTACCTTCTTAGTCGACCAATTCTTGAAGAGATTCAAACCTCCCCTTTTAAGCGTATATCTTCCCTTGACTCGATCATAAACTATAATTGTGTTATAAGGTAACTGAGTATAAGTATTTTGGTCAGCAAATAGTGAGAATAATTCATCTGTTTCTAAAATTCCTAGGCCATTTTTGCAATTGTTTGTCCTATAATTTTTGTCAACAGCAAAGATTCCTCCAAATTTTTCCTTGATATATCGATCTTCGATGTCACCTTCAAATACAAGTGTTGTCTCTTTTGTAGGATTTAACATATTTCCCATATCTTTATTTACTTTTCGGATCTCTCTAAATGTATTTTTCAAATTTTCAACTCCATCTGGATCCTCTACGGAATCAACTACTTCCATGTCTTCATATTTATATGTCTTCTCAGCTAAATTTACTAAGAATTCAGTCCTGCTTGTATCAACTTCAGGTTTGTCATTACTTCTTCCCTTCTTGACAACCCTTGATGATACCTAGGCTTCCAATAGTTATGTTACCTTTACGAATGTCTGGCTATAGTCTTCAAATTTTTGCTTTGGAACCCTTTTTTTTCCTACTTACCTAAACCTTCTTATTTTGGTTCCAAAATTATTCTTTTCAAAAATTTCTAGTCCCAGTGCTCGCAAGGGGCATGCTCTGATACTACTGTGATTTAGGAATTCTAAATTCTGCATTTTTTTCCTCATAAAAACTTTCTTTGACAAATTTTTACAAACAGTTAGAGTGCAATAATTTCATCAAACACTTGGTGTGCACATTAGGGGAAATAATAAAAATATAGGAAATGAGAGGAAATCATTAATTTTGTTTCTTAATTCAAATATTTGTTACAATATAGGAAGATCAAGGAAACTGGAGCTTCACTTGGTGACAAATTTCAACCAATCTTGGCCCACTGGTATAAACTCAGAAATAAGGTACAAAATATTGGCCTCCTTCACTAATTCTAAACCCTTTAATGATGCTACCCAATGAAAATAATTTGGCATCAAATTTCTATAAGAAACATATGTATTATCTCAGTTTTAGAATATGATGATTGATCTCCAATCTGTCCTCCTGAAAACAAGGATATATGTTGCCAAATATTAGAATAATCACCTCTGAAATCTCAGCCCTCCCTCAGGAATATATTATTAGCATATTAGTATTCCTCCAAGAGTATTATATTGAACCTCATTCAAAAAACATATTTCGAATAAAAAACATTATTTTTACTGGGTATCGCCTATTTTTCTAAATACCTTTTTTTAGAACCCCTAATACATATAAATCCCCCCATATAACTGCAATATATTGACTCTATTTTTTAGAATTATAAAATTCAGTTATGAATGAATGTTATGAGATAGTGGTCAACAAGGTGAAGTACTTGTGCATAAATATTGGATATGTTTGTTATAAAAAAAAATATGAAATTCATGGAAACTGCATGAAATACCTCATAGAACTAGGTATAGACTTTGATGATTCCTATACCTCATGTCTTCTCGGATGAAATAGGTGTTCATGTTGATGTGATGGAATCATTTTCCTCCTCCCTTATTAGGCCAAATATTTTTGGAGAGATATGTCATGAACTTGTTATGCATTAGATGATGAACCCCGATAGGATGAATGTAGATGGGGTGAAAGCTAGAACCTTAGTTCATATTTGAAATCTAGTAGTGTTAGCCATTACCTTGGGAAACAATTTTTTAATTACTTCTCCACTCCCTAAATGAGCATGTCCAAATTATTCGTGTTTCAAGCATGTAAGTAGAAGGGGATACCAATGAATTTACCTCTTTGACCCTGTTGAATTCACGATCATAGTTGATGAGATAACAAACCAGTGTGGTCTCACAAACATTTTCTAGAACAGTGGTTGTGTTTTGACACATTGAATTCGTGATCCTGGAGCAGGATAGGTTTGAAGGTAGTCTGTCATATTTTCCACTCATTTATGTTCCTCTAGGATGTGAGGAATAATGTGCAAAATTTATATTAATTTTTTTTTTGGTTCCTAATTGTTTAGGGAGGGGAGTGCCTTTGATTAAACTTTCTCCACTCTCTATGATATATATCAGGTATCCGAATGATTCAACTACCATTAATTAATGACTAAATAAACTACTAGAAAATAAAATTGAGACAACCAATTAATTACTAAGCTAAAAATGACTAAAAGTTGGTCGTGTTATAAGATACTGTAAATTAGCTACTACTGGTCACCAACTGAAAAATGGTCTTTTATATGGAAAATTTAACCATTTTTTTAGTAACTAATTAACCAATTTGTAATAGTGATTACATCTACCATTATACTGATATCTTCAATAGAATTATGATGATATAAAAAAAATTCACCTTTGAATCTAGGAAAAATATTTACCCTTATAAACCTCTCCCAATGTTTTAGCACCATGTCAAAAATATGCACACCTATTATACTAGATGCATGCCAAGAGACTTCTACAGGTGAATGTGCATAAGAACAAAATTCACGTCACAAGGATTGCAAGAGTGCACATCGATAAGCATTAAAATGCATTTTGAAGGCACAAAATGCATGCCCAACCCTTAAAAAATTTCTAGTTAGCATTAAGGAGAATGAAAAATTAGCACTAGGAAAAATTCCCATTGGTCTTAGGAGAAATCCATGCCTAGAAATCAAAAAAAATGCATGATCAACACTTAATAGAAATTTCCACTAGAGAAATTCAATATACAAAAAATCCTTGGATATTATTCCAACCATGGAAATAGGCTACCATTGTGGCATGCCACCATGGTACCCACGTGGAAATGCCATTTTTCAGTGTACAATCTATAAAACAATGAAAAGAGTATCTCACAAAATAAATTCGCATGTAGTATTTTATACATTAGTTGAGTGTACTTCCTATAAAAGGAAATTCATATTGATCATTACGAGAATTTTAAGATTCATAACGGGCCTCCTAAAGAAAATAATAAAATAAAAGTTGTGAATTTTTAAAAGAAAAGAAAGAAGGCTACATTTTAAATTGTATTCTAGACTCATCTCCTTGTAAGTTTAATTAACTTTCAAGTTTGTATACTCATTGGATGTGTAATTAGATTTTGCATCCAACAAGTACACACTGGGCATACTTTTGAGTAGATCCACATGGAGAAAAAATTAAAATACATGAAATAACATGTTTCAAACACGAATTTTTATGCATTTTAATTTTTCTCCATGTGGAGCTACTCAAAAGTATGCACAATGGGTACTCAGTACATGTGAAATATAATTCTGCATCCAATGAGTGTACAAACTTGAAGCTCAAGTAAACCTACAATGATATAAGTAAAAAATATAGAATAATTCGGCGAGGAAAAGTTCTAAACTGTAACCCTGAACGAATCAATGAAGAAGAGGGTTTTAATTTCAATGAGCCAGAGGAAATGAAAACCATATGAGAAGAGTCGGAGGATGATACTCTCATTAGTTATTTTTTTAGAGAAATTTAAACATTAAAATAACAAACTAACTTTTAGAAGAAAGAAATCTAGTTCAAATGTCAAGCAACCAGTAACATTCAATGGCACAAATAGATTGAATAAGGAACAAGGGAAAATGTAGAGGTGAGGAAACAAGATAAAATTTATACATGAAATAGTGGAATTATAAACAAAGTCGAGGAGGAGTAAACACATTTCTAAACAATTAAATGAACAACCACGACAAGAGCCTCCAGAAACAGTTAACTTTGAAGAAGCAGACAAGGTCGAAGTAGAAGCAACAACAAAATATTATTTTTATCAAGCTACAAGTCCAATTAGGAGAACACCGGAATTGACCCTATCCAACAACACGTTTATGACTATGTAGAAGCACTAGAATAGAGGGAAAAAAACAACGTAAATTCTCCTCTCTAAACTAAATATGTGGATACTTTTCATGAAGAATTCCCTTTGACTAATAACATTCATCAAGAAGAAAAAATAATTGTGGATGCTCCAAAAAAGGATATACATGAGTTGGAAATATTAAATAGGCATCTCAAAGAATAATGAACTAGTAAGAATTAAAAATTAAATTTTGAGGGTTGAAAATGATAGTGTGTTGTTAAAACTATGCCACTCGTATAAGAAAAATAAGAAGCTCAAAGGAAAAAACAATATTCTCAAGAACTAAATCAAAATATTGCAGGGAAGGATTTTAATGAGGAAGTTGAGACTAGCACTCAATGTTAATAGTCATATGGGATCTATAAGTTTGGATGTCCTAATTCATGCTTCAGAAACAGTTTAGTAAACAAGACACTTTTCCAATTTTTGAAGTTTTGATGCATGAGGAGATGTAGAATCTTCGATGTGGGGGAATGCTGAGGTCCTGAATTATCTTCTTTTTTACAATATTTTACTTTCATCTCCATATTCTCCATAATAATTTTCCTACATTTTCAAGCTAAAATGTCACTTAATATATGCTAAGAACACGATAAAAGGTATCAATTGTTCATAGTCAATATTCTTTAGTTTATTTATGGGGTTTAATCAAAACATGTCTAAAGCTACCAAATTGAATTAATTTTGCCGCTTAGCAGAGATTTTGTAGATATATCCATGGTTAGAGGGGTTCCAGCCCACTCTAATATGAATAAATCATATAGGTATATGGAAAATGGTGAACATATTGGCATCCACCTATTACACTGATCTGGCAATCCACAGGGTTCGATAAATCTAATGGTCAAATGAGAAGTCAACTTTGCCTATAATACTCCGGCCTTGAGCAGAAATTGAAGGAGTACCGTGGAATCATCAAGCGAGTGTGGGATTGAACAAGAAAAGTTTGGAATCAAAGTTGTGATATGGAAAAACAAAATATCCTCATGATTTTATCTTCTCATAGAAAATCCTGATAAGCATGATTCTTGTTTTGATTTCATTATTTAGTTTTAAAATGTAAACTATCTTCTCGAATGTTGACATTTTATGTAAACTATCTTTTGATTTAATTATTTAGTTGTCAAACGTAAACTATCTTCTCAACGTGTATCTCTTCAAGTAAATAAATATCTTTAATCCTTGTAACCATTTTCTATTTGGAGACTTATGTTTTTAATACGGTTACTTTGTTTCCTCTCTATGATAAAATCCATGGATCAATAACTTGTTAATTTAATTCCTTTCATTCTTACGCTCAATAGGAGGGCACCCTAGAGAGTTTTATGTTAGTTTAGTCATTGATTCAATACTTTCTTATGAGTAGTCTCTTTTCTCTTTGTATATAATTAGAATCTTTTAGTCATTGATTCAATACTTTCTTATGAGTAGTCTCTTTTCTCTTTGTATATAATTAGAATCTTTCCATAAATGCTTTGTTTCATGTTAAATTTTATTTGACATTTCTATGTTTACATAGGTTGAGTGCCAGTCATAAATTAAAAATACCAAAACATTTCCTTCTTTAATTCATTCAAGTCAATCTACTTACTCTCAGATTTGAATGAGTTTAATAATCATTATTGGTCACACACACACCAATAATCTATCAAGGCTTGTCACTAAATTCATTTCTTTAATTTTGATGTTTTAGAATAGTTTCAAAATTGAGTATAGTATAATTGAATAGTTTTTAGAGTGAATTTCAATATTATCATAGATTAGTTTCTATTTCGATTCAACATATTAAAACTTCAATTCTTTTCTCATAGAATAGTTTTTAAGTGAATTCCAATTCTACTCATAGAATAGTTATCATTGCAATAGATTAAATTTCGATTTTGTCAATAGAATAGTTTTTATTCCAGTTAATAAAATAGATTTAATTTCTAGTTCTTGCTTTTTAGTTTTCATTTAAAATCATTTTTAATTTCACAAGCCTTATGGAAAGAAAATGTGTGTTTCTTTTATTGAGAATTGAACTTGAGAAATTTTAAATTTCCTTCCATTTAATTTCATTAATTATAATTTAATATCATAATAAAAAATAGTGATCCTAACATATATAGTGCACATACATTTTCAAGTATACGATACTTGGTTTAAAAATTTAATGAAATAATTACACTGTCAATAAAATTACCTAACACACCCCTTTAATCTGCTTAAAGTCACAATGTAAAAGCATCAAGATGTTGTCTTAACATGATGCAGAATTGCGTTGGTTTCTCCACTAAGAGGGAAGGATTGATTTTTAGAGTTTTGGATGTACTGATTTCCACAATATTCACGTGATCTTGATCAAAATTGGTAGTGAAAAACTCGTCCCATGGGTTGTTCTCAAGCTTCCCTAAGGATTATTCTACTAGCTCGTCAATTGACACAATAACAAGAGGTTGGTTCTACAAAAAATGATTAATAAGGTCATCCTCATTTATTTTCATAATTCCTATAGTAGTGTCTAATGTACAAACTGGGTAGGGGGGTGACTCATAAAAATATTCCTTTACTTATTCCTCTACCCACAAAGGTAATTCATGCTCAACAAAGGGTTTATAAATGGGGTATAATAAAAGCTTATTTGTGAGATTCCCATTTTAAATTGTCATGTTTCCAACCCTGCAACTATTGTCAACATCAACAATGGCTAACTAAGCTATCCCTAAAATCAGAGGGTATCCATTAAACTTGGTTTCAAATTGGAGTTCAAGTAATTCTGTGGGCTACTCCCAGAAGTTAATGGAGACCATCACATCTTAAATAACTCTCTCAATGGATGCTATGGATCTATCTGCAAGTTGCAATATTGTGGTATTTTTTCTCAAGGCTCCTTGGAGATCAAGCTTCAACATAGTCTCCCTAGTCATGAAACTAGTTGCAGCGCCAAGGTAAATTGTTGTGTTGGGGAATATATTATTGTTGATTTTCACATCCACTACTAAGCTACTGGGATCCAAATACTTTGGGTATATGACCTTCCCAAGCATCAGATCAGCTAGCTACCCAACAAAATTGATAGTGGGGGCATCTCTTTTTCTTCTTCTGAGCCTCTTGAAATTCTCTTCCATGATAAGCTTGTTATGGATGAGAACATCTTTGGTGGCCTAGAGAAGGGATATTTTAACACATAGGTTCTTCAATTCTTCGAGAATTTAAACCTATTGTATGGTGTGTTGTTTAGGTTGGATCAACCTTTCAAGATAAGTAGGTACAATGACTTAAGAGGTACTATCCTCCTTCTATTATTCAATAACTTTAGGTGTAGAATGTGGGTGAGAATATTGAAGTACCATCCAAGACATAACATCAATTTCCTATATCTCCAAAGCATAAGGATGGCTAGAGGGAGTGCTTATTTTTAGGTTCATAGTGGGTTGGGTAGGCATCTAAGGTCACTTGGGTGGATTATTACGGGGAAATTTTTGTTGAGGTGGAGGAGGAGGAAATAAAGAAGGAGGTTTGGCTTCCTTAGGCCTCCATCCTTGTGAATGGTTTCCCCATTAAGGAGGTTGAGGTTTATATGGCTTGAAGAGTGGATGGGAAGGTTGAGGAGGATACTAGGGAGAGGACGTGAACCATGGTGAGAAGGCTAGAGGATACCAAGGTTGAAATGGTGCACTCTAGTTTGGACTGAAAGAAGGATAATGTGCACCTTGCATTACTTGTTGATATGGCTCAGGGCATTGTGGACTCCTTTGGTTGATGAAACAAATTTTCTCCAAGTCATGCTTTGCTCCTTGATATATAACCCTCAGTCCTAGAAGAGAGGCACACATTTCAGTTGCATGCTTCTCCTCAAAGACAGAGGAAACCTCTAGGGCATTCACTAGGAACTCATTTTAGGGGTGCCTCTTTTTGAATCTACAACAAAAGATAGCTAGTGCCCTTTCTTCCTCCTCTTGCTTCCTTTTCGTCTAAATATTATCAATTTTTAAGGAAAATGTGTGCAACATTTCACTCTTAAATTCCTATGGTATACTCCCTATTTCATGTTTGATGGTTGAGGTAGAGGGGGGAGGATTGACTAGGCCTTTACTAGACATCCCTCTCTTCCTTACAGCCATATAATAATTCTTGAATATTTTCTTAATGTATTCATAAGTTAGATGTTAAATGTATCCACTAGACAACATATTAAGGGTCTCCATCATATCCTCCCTAATCCCACAGATAAGTACAAGCTTCAAGGATTATGGGTCAAGGGTACAATTTGATCTCTTGTATTTGTGTTATAATCTCTCTTCATAATCCTCTAAGGATTATTTCTTTCCTAGGGTCATAATAAATATCTCTTCTTTTGTTTCCATTAATTTATAATAGTCCATGTATTTCTGATTAAAATCTTGTTGCATTGGATCCCAAGTGGTGATGTTCCCTCCTTCAAAGCTCATGAACCAACACAAGGTTATATCCTTGAGGGTATAAGGGAAAAACTTTATCTTCTCCTCATCATAAGTGTAATCATATGTTCTAAAACCCACAAAACATTCGAAAATGAATGTATCAATGTCCTTATAAGTTAGGGAATGGAAGTGTGGGAGAGTAGTGGGGCTTATGTTATTCATTATGGCTTCCCCATTGGTTCATATGACATGAAATAGCTCAGTATGGCTATTTTCAACCATTTTTTGGGTAGGTGATGTCGGTTCTTCGTCACCTATGGGTTCTTCAAATCGATTTGGCTGCTCACCTAAATGATTTTCCAAATCATCCTTGATAAGAGTAGGAGGTCCAAAATCACCAAAGAAGAGTGATGGTTAATTGCTTCAACGGGTGAGGTTTTTTGGTAGAAATTTCACTACATTATGCTTAACCCTATGAGGCATGAAATAAATGTGTGCTTTATTTTGTTTTATTTTTTATTTTAATTTTCAAGAGAAGAAAAGCAAACACAAAGTGAAATTAAAATGGAAAATAAAGCAACTAAAAGCATAAACATCACCTACTTGGAAACCTCCCCAACAGCAATGCCAATAACTGGTGAGCCCTAGTATTGCAACAATAATGTTGCAATTCCAAAGGCTACTGAATTTAATTATCAACCTGGGGTTCGTACAAAATTAAGATATGGAAATTTTGTATGCGTAGTAGGCTAATATCTACTCAATTTAATCTGAGTAAATGGACAAAACCAAGGTATACAGAGACCAATCTATCAAATAAATCTAGATTTGCAAGAAAACGAGATTGTATAAAATGAAGTTATAATCTACTCGAAGGAATATAAATGCTAATATATTTTCAAAATTATAAATTTTACTCGAAATTAAAAAAATGTAAAGGCTAACCTACTTGCATAAATATAAATTCTACTCTACTTGGATAAATGTAGAGGCTACTCTACTTACAAAATGTAAACATTAAGCTACTTGTTGTTGATGAATGCTTCCAGGAGAATTCATCAACAATAATTTATAGACTGTATAAATATACATGGTAAAATTAAGCTACTCACAAAATGTTAACATTAATCTAATTGAAAAATGTAAATGTTGCATCAAAGGGAAAACCTAATCTATGTATGAGAAATAACAATGATTGAAATGGAAACCCTAGCTTAGAAAGCATAAAATAGAGAAGGAAAACCTAATTTAACTTGCATAAAGTAAAGAGAATCAAATAAATATTTAATCATTTCATTCAAAAGAGATTATATCTCAATAACAGAGTCAACTGAGTGCTTCATAAAATAATCATGTAAATCATCATTGTTTCATTTAATTCATCAACTTGTTTACTAACCCTAAATGTAGAGATAAATTGTAGTGGTGAAAATACAAGTCCTAAGTGGTCTCTAATAGTCCTCAATTTTGGTTTCAAGGCCTAAGGGGAATTATGAAGGGCTAGATGGAAAAAATAAATATTTAAGGACACTTCTGGTCAATTTTGGAGAGATTCTACATGGTTCTAATTGATCCTACAATATTGCTACAAGATTGCTACAAGATTTCCACATGATGCTACAGGATTGAATTTAGGAGAATTATGATAGCTAGAAAGCTGATATGAATGTTAGGAAGGGTAGTGGAATGTAGTAGAAGGTTGTATCGGGCCCTTTCCAATATTAGTACCCCTTGGGGGGATATCTTGCACAAGGATAAACACAAATATTGGACTTTAACAAACCAAAAACGAAATTTGTGTTGGTGAACAATGTTTTGAATGATTTGTTGAAGGATAACGAAAGGATATGATGGTATGATGAAAAGTGGAAATGATATGTTATACCCTACAATCACAGAATAAGACCTACACACCATAAAAGTTACTCAATATTTCCAAACATATATAGCATACTGAGAGTACAAATTGTAGAAAATTGAAATAGAAGAGATGAGTCGGGTTTTTTTCGAGATATGTCTATTTCATTAAAAGGAAATATATCTTGTTGTTTGCATAGGGCCTACGACTAGAAGAAATTATGATTCACATGCTTGAAAAATCTGCTAAAAAAATTATCAATTTTTTGAAAACATAGATGCAAAAATAAGGCTAATCAGATATCTAACTATTGCAGAAGGAGAATAAACATATATTTTTTGCTTTCCAACACAATATCTACAAAAAAAATTTCCAAAAGAGTGGGGGTTGAAAAACCTGCACACGAAATTTTCTCATAAACAAATTCTTCTAGAAAGGAAAGGAAATATTGTAAGCTAGATACAGAAAACAAAATGCATGACTAAAATAGACATAGGAGAGAGGCTAGAGTCTATTAGTTTGGCCCTAACCTAAGGGGATTGTTGACGGTATTGTAAAATTATCAAAGAAGGGTTCTCCCTGATGTGAATTCCCAATTATACCTAACATCATTTGGAATAGGAGCCCCATCTGGAATATCAGCTCAGTTGCCTCATATTCTTATAGATATTCCTTGGTTGTAACTGTCAGTAAGGGAGAGGAGTGCAAATTCTCCTTCGAAAATCAAGAGGGGTGTGCCTAGTGAGTATTCGATCGTATGTTTGTCAAATTCCTTCTACTGTGGGGGAGAGAAAAAGGTGAGCCTATAAGAGAGAAGTAATAATACCACCCAAGAAGAGACACTAACAAACAATAGGATCTGTCTAAAATCCAACAAAATAGTCCACAAGGGATGTGACAGTCATTACAAATGATGAATGAGAAAGGTCTGTCTAATATCCAATGGAATTTTCCACAAGGATGGGACAACAAAAATGACCATTACAACACATTCTCCATAAGATAAGTACTAGAATACATAAATAGTTCAAATAATTTATAACAGATGAAAGCAATCATGAATTACAAACATTCAAAAAATAGTATTATAAATATACATAATCCATACATGAATAATGTGTTGTCTCGTAGATCATTTGATATCAAGTAAAATTTCCAAGACACATGTATACAATGAACACCACTAGCTCTAGTTTTGGAGCATTGAAGACACTCCTTGATCCTCGAAAGAACTAGCTTATCTCTCTACTGCCTTGTTCGAGGAGACAAGGTGAAAAAGTCCCTTTCTAATGAAATGAGGTTGTATATATAAAAAAGAGGTTATTTTTCACCCTCCTTACGACTCTTTGACTACCCTCATGAATATTTGACTTCCTATGACTTTGTGACTTACATGAGAATTCACATTCCATTTGTGTCCTTTAGACATCCACTTTACAATACATTTTGAATAAAAAATTACATGATCCACAATAATGATGTGGAGTATGATGACTTGTGACAGTACATGACAAGACACTAATAACATGAATTGTATCATGATGTGATAGTGCAAATTTGTCCTGCTTGCGGCTTCTTTCTTTATGTCTTCTTCAACAGATGGTACATGTTCTTATTATTCCTCCTCCTTGTGACTTGAAGATGAGGATTTTTCCATGTGATTTTGATCTTCATCTTCTCTTACAGCTCCATGTTCCTTCATATTTTATCCTAATGATCATCTTATCTCTTCAGCTCCATATGCTCCTTCTATCATGTCCTCCTTCTCCATATCCTTATTCATAATATTTACATATCATGATAGGGTACGCACATCTGAAATCCACTCATGACAAGACGACATCATTCAAATAAACCCCTAGTCTAAGAAGTTGCATATTAATCCACTGACTAAGTTGGAACCAGGTGACAAGCTAGGAAAGAGGCTCAATAATTGCGCAGTTTCATATCTCCAGTAGTCATGGGTGGAGATTGAGCATTGATACTGTGCAATGAAAAGTTAAGGTTTTTCTGAGGAATAAAACTGTGCAGTGTATGAGCTCACGTTCATAGGTTGATGAATTTTTCACTGCTTCAGCCAATTATGCATTTCTGGAGGGAAGGTGAGCCAAAGTGATTTTGTAATTGTGCAGATAAATATATCAGAACGAATGCTTGAGCCTTGAGACTATGTATTGCATAGTTCAAATGGGACTGGGGAGACAAATTGCATAGTTTCTAGACTTAATGATCTCAGCTATGGGGTTTTGCACTACTTGGGAAAACTACGCAGTTCTGGGAGGAAGAGGAGGTTAGGCCATTGCAAATTGCAAAACTCAAGATCTCAAGGGATGATATTGAGGCTAGATAGTGTGGAGTGTGCAATTGAGGCCAGGTTGGGAAGATTAATTACATAATTCTAGGAGGCAAGGTTGGGATTCAACACTGAATTTGCGAAGTGCACACTACTATAAGATAGGAACTGCACATTTCACAGTTTCAAGGGACAAGGATTTGTCTTGATGGTTGGAAATATGTAGTGTGCACTTGAGGAAGGTCGGATGAGGATAGGTTGTTAGGAAATTTCTGAAAATGGGCTAAGTGTGGGACCAAAGAGACCGATGTGAACATTCATATGAATTGATAGTAATCATACACTTGAAACACTTTGACAATACAACAATGTATATCATCTGGGCATGTTGAAAATATATTTCCCTCAATGTGACAACCTTGTGATTGCTTTAAAACAAGTGTGACAGTAAAGGTACAATCTGCGACGATCGGGAAGACACTTGTGAAATAATTCTTAAGACTTTGGGAATGAGTGCAACTATTGTTTACAGGGTTATACCATCTCACCCGCACAATGATAACCCCATGAAATCACCAAAACAAGTATGCATACATTGTGCGACATCTAACATATGAAAAGATGCCAATTTCTAAAGTGTGAAAAAATCTTGCGATATGTGGAAGACAATGAAGGAAACACGTGCCATAGAAAGGATAACATGAAAATGACACTAATTAGAGTGAAGGAAAGTGAAAGAAGCAAGCAAAAATATGAGAAAAACAATCACTAAAAGAAAGGTGTGCAAAAGTGACAGTTTGAAAAACTCACCAAAATAGAAGTACAAACACAACTATAATGTGAGAAACTATCATTTTCAATGAAAACTAATTTTCGAAATGGATTGGACATCACAGAAGAATAATCTTGATGGAATGTGCTACGCTTGTCCAAGTTTACGTAAATTAATGCAGTCATGAACTTGTTGCAGACTAAGCATGTGTGAGAAAGTGACTTCGACACTTATCCAAGAAGGGAGCTGAAAAGCATCATCTGAACAAGAAGTGACTATGGAACAACAGATCACAAGTTCCACAACAAGCTCCAAAATTCGAGTGTACCAAAATTTTAGAGGGTGTTTGTCGTAACGAAAACACTTGGAAACACACGTGTGGAACTCGAGCTTCTCTACCTTGGTCATTCTTTCATGCAATGTAAATTTATTCAGGAGGTATTAATTCACCATCCATATTACCATGGCTTCCCCACTTATATAATAGATAAACATGGTCTCCTTCATTTATTTACATAGTTAAACACCAACATAAGATTGATGATCACAAAATGTTTCAAATTAGGGTAGGGTAATGAAGTTCACACGATTTATAGTTTTAGAGTATAATTTTTCATCATTGGTGTTTCTCTATTTCTATCATGCCTAGATAGTACCTTGACGGTGTCACTTCAGGGACACAAACATTGCTCCACTACTAGTGAGGCTGGATAGTACCCTGACGGAGTTTCTTGCTTCTCCTCTTTGTGTAGAAGCCTTTTTTTTTCTTTCTCCTTTATTTAATTTTTATATAGGACTGTGCATAAAGACTTATTTATTTGATGGGTGGAAGAGGAGTCCTGACTTATTGAGAGAAAGAGAGGTTTTCCCTTTGGATAAGCATATGTAAGACCTCTGATATTTGTTTTCTCATTTATATTTTCCCCTTATTCTTCTCTACTTGATTGGATCAACCTGAAAACATTGTAACATAAAAACCTGAGTGCAAGCATGATATTTATTGAATAGACATGGAGTTCATGGTTTTACATAAGGATTTATTAAAATAAGGATCATATTTTCCATTGGAACATCATCGACCAAAAATGTAACTAAGAGAAGGAAGAAGGACATAGATTTTTCCAAATGTTTCACTGTTACAAATTCCTTTTCTTATTTTCCACATTCCCTTATGATCCAATAGAGAATCTTCATGCAAGGTCTTATTGATGGAAGTAAAGGAAAAAACACAACATATAAAGAAATTAGAACCAAAGAACAAGAAAAAGAAGCTAAACCAAATCATAATGCAGGACAAAAGTAAGAAAAGAAAAGAGAGACTAAAGAAAACAAGCACGGGATGAGTGTAAGATAGAGAAAATTATGATGTGGTTAATCCTAGTACTAACCTAACAGTTGGAAGGTCGGGTTCACATATAAAGAAGTTTCCAATGAAGCCACCGTAGTTGTTTCTAAGGTGCATTGAAAAATATATGATCGATTTAAAACAAATAGATGAGAGTTTGAATAACTTGCACAAGAAAATGAATGTATTTCCTATGGACAGAAAGATGTGTCACAACCGCTAATTTCATCCAATTCAAATTATTACCTTTTCGATGAAAACCATAATCAGACAAATATTTAATACTTCTTACGAATTCACCTCCTTCTAGGTCATCTTGCTTAGAAAGCATGAGAAAATTCCGAGACCTGTTTACTGCAATGGAGCTTGCTGAGTAATATTTCTCCAACCATTCAACAATTCGATAATAAAATTAATGATGATCCTCCTAAAAACCCTGGAATATTTGAAAATATGGATTTTCAATCAGAGGCGCAATATTATAATAAGAATATTGTGAAGGAAAATAGATCTAGTCATATTCAGTTGTCATGTCGAGAGAGTAAGGACCTGACATAACCATCAGTAAAGGTTGAAGTGCCTCAATCGGTCAACAAAAATCCAAATAGTGAGATGTTTCACTATGAAGATCAAAGGATGTAAAACAACCATAATTGGATATACTAGTGAGAGAATGAAAAAACAAATGGAATTCATCAAAGACAAAATAATGATCATATGGGTTGGTTAAAGCATCATATTCCAAATTTGTAATTAACAAAGATAAATCAATTTTTAAAGCTCTGTGAATTTTATTAACAATCCAACTAAGTTCCTCACAATCCAAATGTGACGAACTATTTTCCTGTAACTAGTGAAAAATTTTACAAGCATCATAATCATCAAAATAATTTAAAAGGGATTAAAAAAAATGAGTACATGAGACGTGTTAGTGCATGGTGAACACAGAACAACTTGATTCATGTGATAACTCGTGCATTCAACATCACTCAAAATGATTTCATGTGCAATGAAGGGAAGGATTTGTAATATAGCATTCACAGAAAGAACCAAGAGCTGACTATTAAGGAATGGATTTGATTGGCATGATTCCTTTGGACAAATATAGTCCTTGGAATGATCAACTTTGCAGCTACATGACTGTATGAGAGATACACATTCCAAATGTGAGTCTCATGCGAGAGATTTTCATGGAGATGAATGAATTGAAATAGATTTTAGAATCTGGTCAGGCATAAAATATTCAAAATTTGAATGATCATACCCAAAATACCATTTTTTTTTCTAAACTAAATTTTCATCGAGTGAAACCATGCAAAGAGAAGGATTGTGCGAGAGAAACCATATCTGGCTTAGTCTGTGGGGATTACCAGAGTCATGAGATCCTGAAATAACCATCAACGAAAGTTGAAGTGCCTCGACTCCGTGGCAGGTCTTCGAACTTTCTAGAATTGTAAAATTGCATTTTGAAGATTGTACCGCATCATGCACGGTTTGAGGATAGTTTCTACCACTGTTTTCAATAAGGAAATTTCCACTGGATGTAAACCACCTCTGTCACTTATTTTACCAGATTTTCCAACTTCAACAACCAGATTACTACAGTCAAAATATTCATTTGATCGCAAATCTAAAGATGTGTGAATTGGAGAAATTTCATGAGCAAGCTGGTTTTTAGAGTTTCCTTCATGCAAGAGAAGAGATGATGAGGGATGGAAGGAATACGAAATGATTTGATTATTTTCATTTCCATCATCGATAATATCACCGCCTTATTTCAATTGGGAATATAAATCATCAAATGGAGAAATTGAACAACATGGAGTATCTTTGTTTCAAGTAGATGCATCACAAATAGAAGAACACAAGGGATAGTGAGATGAAGAGGAAGTTTCAAAACAAATATCTTCCTTCAACAAATCAAATTGTAGATCTAAATTAAAATATTCATGAGAAATCAAAAGATCAACTGATGCACACGGGCATTTGTGATTGCATACATCAACAAAATCATCTTAATCAGAATTATTATTGCCCAAGACTACAGATTGATTGAAAGAAATTATTTTCTTTGATTCACTACCAACATTAGTAAATTGAAAATCATCCAAGAATGGAAGTGCATCATCTTCACATGGAGGATTTTGGAAAATAGAAAATATTGAGAGCACCATCACCTTCCTTCTCCTCTACCTATGTAATGTGACTTCATTGTATCTGATCACAATTTGGACCAATAGCTTGAAAATCAGGAGAGTGAAAACAACTAGGTGGTGGAACATATTTATCAAGTGGATCATGGTACAAAGAGCCATTGCATGTATATGGTATAGGATAACAAAAATAAAAATCAAATTCGAGACAAGAGTTATGAATAAGAAAATCATCTTTTGGAATCGAGGAGTTAGTATTCACCGTAGGATCCATCAGCCAATATGGAATTTCCTCCATTAAATCCTAATTATGAAAATCATAAGAATAATGAGAAGATGGAATAGGAATTCAATTTTGAATATTTCCAAACTTTAAAATTAGTGCAAGGAGGCACCCACATCGAGACTGGAAAAGGAGGAGGACAAGGAACAAAAGGAATAATAGTTTTGTCCTCTGAAATTAGAGGTGTTCCATGATTCACAAGAGTTGGGGAAGTGAAAAGTTTTGAAAACATTGACAATAATGTTATCATTTGTTACACTGTCAATTGGAGGCCCTGGAAGCTTTCCATTTATGAGAATCCCCTGTTGAGGAAATCCAAGAGGGTAAATAGTGAAATAAGTAATGCTAAATGAAAATAAATTGTAAGGATATTTTGCACTAAGAGAAAAAATAAACAATGCTAATGCTAAAATGGAGAGAAATAGCTTCCATGTCTTCCATTGACTTAAGCCCATATGGTATTAATAGCACCTTCTTTCCTATTTTTGCAAGTTTTTTGTTTCAAGACCAATTGATATGATAATAACATCTTGTCATTCTTTGGTATTATAGAAGTTGAGAAAAGGATCCATATGCCTGCAAAGAACGATCCCCCTCAGTAAAATTACAGGAATCCAGTGGGATTAATGGGGTTGAACAACCAAGGGAAGGAGCTGGTCCGTCGCTTCAACACTTACATATATATATATATATATATATATATGTTGATGTTAAATAATGGGAAATCGATGGGAGACTCATTTGAAGTTACACAAAGTTTCCCCTGTTGCAATTTCTTCAAAAAAGGAGAAGCACCTAGATGCTCTCGCCCTGAAGCTCATTCACCTCCTACAGTCATGTGTGCAGGTGTAAATATGAGCCATGGTTGCGATTCTCCTAAGGAAGGAGATCACATAGGAGGATAAATTTTTATGGACACGATTGACACTACCTACACATACCGTCATCAAGGTCCACTTTCTCATTTGCATTCAGAGGTAGGAGGCCAAGATAATCAACAAATTTTTATTCCAAATTATTTGCATCTTTCAAATATTTGGTGTAGGATATTCCTACATTATTATTCCAAAACTCATGATACCCTTCTCAAAAATAACCCTTATAACGATGTTGATTGACTTGCTTATTCATTCTGTTTGAGCCAAAAACCCAACTCTCCTTAAGTGTACCGAGAATGGTTGCTCCGGTCTTAAGTGTGTCACTTAATTAAGCTTAGATGGGCCATTGAACTGCTACCTTTTACCACCCCATGAATTGTTGTCTTGAAACACATTGTAGGTTCGTGTTCGTTATTCTCGAAACCCTACAGGTGGTTCCAGGTTGGTGATTTCAGGATTATTCGAGTCGATCTCACCAAAGTTTCAAAAAAATGTGATAGGAAAGGGGCACACCTTGTCCAGATCTAGATTTTTGGCAAGGAAAATTGGTTGTATCCATACCCAGAAGTAGATTGTCTATTTTGTTTCTTTTATATCTGTTCCAAAAATGGAAAGAAGCTAATCCATCAGTTAAAGGGAATTATACAACATAGATAATGTCATAGAATCCATGTAGATTTCTTAGAGATGGAATCAACACATAACATATGTATTTAAAAATAGTAGAGACAGATTAGATATTTGATATGTACTCAAAATGTCGTTGTAAATGTTTTATAAATTCTATGCCTTATAAGAGAGACATAAGCTACACAAACACCTTTATGTAACCGTAAAAAGGCATGACTCAATTAAACACTTCTGCCACTTCACTTTATTAATTACTCTGAACTTAGGATTTGTAAGCTATGTATCACACATCATGATGTGAATAAATTTTGAAACAAAAAAATTGCTTAACTTTTTAATGGGGCTTATGGAAAAACACCCGTTCATTCAATTTCTATTATCTTTGAACCCATTACAACAGCTAAAAATGTCATTGTGATATTGAATATAGTGGAATGGATTGGCCATGGAATTTAGTGGTATTTAGGACATGAAAAAAAAACAACATCTCCATGAATGATATATGTAGCATTCCTTGTTAGAGAGAAGACTTTCAAAACATTACCTTGCTCACTCCAGAAAACAATAGCTAATTTGAAGTAAAATATAAAAATGCAGAAATTTGGGAGAAATCTGATAGAAAACACGTGTCTAAAACAAAGTAGAAAGCTATTGTGAATGTTGTTTTCATAAGAAAACAGTCAAAGTCATAAACACCTTCTTTTTCAAACATCGAAAATATTTAATTATATTGTGTGGAACTATTTAGTGGACTGAAGACCATATTCTGATGTAATGCCAAATATTGTTTGCAAATATATTAATACTAGTCCTACCCAAAACTATACCCACATTATGCAATTATACAAGTCATATGTAAAATTCATGGCTAGATTTAAGGATGTTTTGATAAGAATGATTTCTAATATGAAAGTTTGTCAAATTATAGATATTGTTGTTTACATTCATGGGACTTATGATTTATTGCTCAGAAGGGATTGCTCTCAAAATCTACAGGGATACTTCCCCACCAATCACACTCATTTGTGGTTACCATGGAATGAATAGTCAAATAAAATAAGAACTGATTAGGAAGCCTACATGAAATACATGTTTCTTGAACTTGAGGGATAAAATGAACCCATAGAGTTCACATGGGAAATTATAGAGAATTATGCTCTTGAGATTGGTTTCAAGGATTATAAATCAGAAGAACTAGATACAAAGTTTGAACTCCATTTCATTTGCACTGAAGATGAAAATTGTATGATAGTGCTAGATATTATAACCTATATTTGGAAATTGAAGATGAAAATGGTACGATAGTGGATATAGGTAATGCTAGATATTCTAAACTAATTAAAAACTAACTTCTAGACATTGTTTTATGATGGTTCTATGTTACAGGAGGGTGTAGAGGAAGATTGTACATTGATTGATCCTTGTGTCTTATAGACCTTGAAAATTTTCTTTTTTTTAAGGTGAAACATTTAAAAGTCTTGCGTTGAAAATAATATTATGGAATGTAAATAATTCCATCCATTTTCTTTCGCCTCATTTGGAGAATTTCCAGCTGAGTTACGAAGATTGACTACTGAATTTTATGCTTTTATTATTGTTTCCATTCCTCAATGTAAGATTGTAGTTGTGAATAGTCTAGCTAAAGTTTCTTCTAGGCTAGCTCCATTAGATGATATTCTATTAACAAATTTATATTTAAATCATTTTTAAGCATATAGTCCAAAATAATGTCACTAACTTATTGGTGTTCAATGAAGATCAATAGATCATCCAATTCTCTAATTAGTGAGGGAATGTTTAAGCATGTAGTAACAAATGATGAAGAAAATTCAAAAGATATGGAGATTTGTCAAGATGGTATGGGAAATTTAAGGAAAAAATCAATTCCCAAAGGAGTAGATCTAGGAAACTTGTAAATGTCAAAAAACATAATTCTACTATGAATTATGATTGGATTAATTTGGGAACAGAAAAAGGGTATTTAGAACTTCAACGTTGGAGCTTATTGTTAAGAAGCAGAAAAAAATAAGCTTATATGCACGTGTTCAGATAGTATAGGGATGTCCTCACTTGGATCTATGAATATTAATATGGCATTCCATTCCCCTCCAAGAATATGTAAAACTTATCTAAAAAAAATAAAGAGAGGTACATCCAACAACAAAGCCATTTATTTAGAAAGAATTGAAAAAACTTTGTATGTGAATATCATCGTAAAGTTTTTCATTCTTCCATTATTTCCAATTTAGTGACAGCCAAGAATAAACTAAGGGAAATAAAAATATGTTGTTTTCCACAAGTTAAACAAAGTTTTGCAACATCGTTGTCAAACTTGCAGCCTCCATCATGCATAGGGCTAGTGGTCAAAGCTCTTTCCCTTCATGATCCACTGCATGAATTGTAAGTCATTAAAGGTATTATGCATGAATTGAAGTAGATCACCTACTCTGTATAATTTCCTCCAAATCTCCATCTATAGCATATAATAGTGTCCCCACACACATAAAAGGAGATAAATAACCATTCAAGTCTATCCTTACCGCACTAAATCATGTAAGTTGTAGCAGAAAATTGTAAATTATTTGGCCTTTTCAGCATGTGAGTCTGCATGTGATGCCTCTGTTAGTGAAAATGGTTGTCTTCACAATATACCAAATGTTATGGCTTCAACTTTAAGCATTCTACCATCCCCTTCATCTTCCATTCTTCAGCCTCCATTGCTTAGTGTCTCCCCTCAGATTCAAGAAAGAAGGAGTATGAAAAAATAATTTTCCAAGTCAACTTTATCTCCTCCAAATGAAGATAGAAACTCTTGGTTAGGTTCATAGATGTTGAAATTTTCCTTTGCGCAGCCTGCCATGAAGAGTATCAATCCTCTGTATAATAAGAGTGTAAATTCAAGAATAAATAAATTGGTTGCTAGTATCCAATGTGGTAATCAAGTTTTTGATATTCACCTATAAAATTCAGCTTTAATAAAATATTATGAAAGATTCTCTTTCCAAACTCTGAAGATGCCACTTCATCTTCTTGAAAAAGTTGATAAAAGTGTTAAAACCTCTCCAAAGAATAAATCCTTTAAAAAAAAACTCTAATCATAGAGTTTCATTCAAATTGTGGAAGACATGATATAGTTGAAGCAAATTCCTTCAAGGAAAAAGAGTACATGCAAGATAAGTTCCAATGATAGTTAATGCCTCTTGAAAAATCAAGAGGTTCAAAAGGAACTAGGCATGAGGTTAATCAAGTAGGTATATATGTTGTGTAATTTGTTGAAATGTTTTTGCAATAATGATTGAGGTTTTGCTTATAAATGATAGTTGACTGAGAAAATTATTTCATATAATTTGATTATTATCCTATATTTTGTGAAATCAGGTAGTGGAGGGAGTTTTATCTTGGTCCATTAGAAGAAAAATGGCCCTATAAGAGGTTTGCAACAAGAAAGTTATAAAAGTTGAGCACCTTAACCTTTCGGTATATATATTTTTTTTCGACAGATTCAGGTTTTTTATTGACCTTGAAACAAGGATTTATATGAAATTTCAAATATGTATAACTTTATTTTTCCTCCCATGTATGGAAATTAACAACACTAGATTCATCTTCACATATATTCAAAATCTTAGATTTTCTTGGATTTCTAACGATTCTTAATAATTTAAAGTTCACACATATATTACTAACAAAAATTAAATTTAGATGCACTCGGAAACCATGGAGAGAAGAGTGACAAGAGAGATATAAAAGCCTGCTAGTGTTTAGCAGCAATGATCCAACCTGAGAGAGGAATCTACTTCAATCGAAACAATCATGAAAAGGAGTCCATTGAAGGCATTACTCAATTGGGAAACATTTTTTTTTTCCTTATTAATTCATCTTGTCTTGTTTATTGCTTTCAAAATGAAATTTTTCCTAGGCCCCTAACCCATGATCATGTTTAAAAGAGGGGATTTTCAGAGATCAAAGCAATCGAGCATGTCAAGGCATTGACTAAATTGGGTCCTCGTCCAGTTCGTTCTGATGCTCTAGATCAGGCTGTGAAGTATGTTTTATCAAAAGCCCAAAGGATTGAGGCAACGGCTCACTTGGATGTTGAGGTTTAAAAGTTTGTATGATTTATCCCCTAATTGTTTTCTTCTCTAAAATTAGATCTTTCATTTCTTCACTTACCCGTCAGGTTTTTTTTTTTTATAAACCGCAAGAATAGAGTTTATATTTATAAATCGTGCCTGAACGTGTGCAAAATATGAGAAATTACATCAAAATTTTTGGCCTGTTCATGGTTGTTATTAATACAATAACCCATATATTTTCAAAGTGATTTTCCCAGCCATTCAAAAACTAAATACATTAACTACCAACCTATAGCTATATATTTTGCAGAACTACAATAACAGATAGCTACATGTTTGGTTTTCCATAAAAACAAAAGAAATATTAACATAACATACAAACTAATCTCAATCAGAGCATGGTTTTTGATTTCCAGACCCATGCACTCATTCTCCACCCGCGAACTTCTTTCCGCCAGCTTTATCTTTAACTCCTCGATTTCTTCCTTAGTTCGTCAACCTCGTCCTCAACCCTCTTGATGCATTATTTCTTCTCCAACTATGACTCCTTCATGTTTAAAACATCCTTATGGTGTTTTTGGATGCCCATGTGAATTATAGCAAGTCCATCCATGAAATCCCTAAGTTCTTGTTCCCAAAATTCACATGTTTTTGTAATGTTTCCTCTATCTCACACCCATCTCTCCCTCGAAACCCCAAACCTGGGCATACGTAGACCCTAAGAGCCCGATCCAGAACTCTCTGCCACTAATTTACTCTACAAGCTCATAATTTCAACCACAAAAAATCCAAAGCCACAGTCCTTCAGGGAGACGAGAACCTATGGCATAGAGAAATTCCAAACAATCAAACCACTCCTAGAACCCCCGATGAGAGGAGCCTTAAAAAAACCATTGCCACTCTTCCCAAACCATGACTAAAATCCACCACGACCCTCACTACACAAGAACACAAACAATCTAGCCACCCTGACAAGAGAATTACCCATATTGCGCATGAACGTCCGTCACGGAATTTGGAGAAAATAAAAGGCCACGTTGGAAGATACAGAGTGAAAATCCTTGCATAATATCTTATATTTAGCCCATAAATACCCAAACCAGGTACAAATTTTAATGAAAAACTGCATCATTGTACCGTCCATGCTAAATCCCCAATGCTTTGCCATTATTTTCATGCTCTTCTCTTCATCCCTCAATCCTACCCATGTCTTCCTCCCACAAGTGACCTGCACAATTCATATCATTGGGAATAAATGAAACCCACCAATACCCAAACTTCCAATGGATAAAACACTACAATGCCAGCTAATAGAGTTGCAACGAGGACGAGGAATAAATTATCACATGCAAAAGGTCTTCCAAGTACCAAGTGTGGGACAGACTGAGTGAAGGCCACCTCGCTACAACATGTATTCAGGTTGGTCCATGCCACAAGTCACAAGGGTAGGTTGAGGATAATTATGGTTGATGGGACAAAGGTTAAATAGAGCGGCTTGTGGCTGAATTTGGTGTGGCATCTCACATGAAAAGGGTGGGGGATGATGGGGAGGGGTGTCGGGAGGGGCCAGGGGAAGAGGAAAGGGGAAGGGGAGAAGGGAGAGGAGGGGGGGCGAAAGGAATGATGGGTAAGGGGAGAGAGTGAAGATCATACTAAGTGAGGTGGGGGGGTGGGGCGAAGGGGTACAGAAGCAAGAGGTCAGGAAAAGGGTAGGGGAGGGAGGGAGTGGTATGGGGTATAAATGGGTCAATCCCCTCACCTCACAAGGATTATGAAAACCATTCATCATATTCTGACTAGAGGGATCATACTCAATCTATTTTTTGAAGGCTTTAGGCATGATTAAGGAATCTGTAGAGTTCCTTCTATACCATTCACACTATTGATTTCTTCCTTCATCCTACAAGACAGGATATCTTGCTTATCTTCCTCCTTGTTATTCCTTCTTATAATGTGGTAGAATGTAACTCGGTCAATGAGAGGAATCATACCTTAGGAGTGATTGATGAATTGGCTTAGACTCATGTTTTGGGAAGGTGTGTTGTTTCTCATATGTTTTATTATTAGCATAAAGTCCCCTAGGATTTGTAGTTCCTTGATGTCCTTTTTATTTTCGAGAGAGAGCCCAGAGTAAATCGTAGGCCTCTGTTTGATTGTTTTTTTTCCTTCCCAGGCTCCAAGCATATATGACTTCGATGTTTCCATCAGGATTAGTGAGAATCCCTCCCCCTCCTTTCACCCCTTTCCTCAACATGTGGTTTCCTAGCATAAATAAAGGGATAGTAACAACTTTGTTTTTCTTTATCCATATGTCTTGGGAATTGGAAAGAATCAAATGATGAATTATTCAGCATGGACCATGTACACAGTCACAATAATAATTGATTTTAATACAAGGTTCTTGTTCTTGTTTAATATTATCACAAGAACTAATATAATATTTCATATTGCGAAAAGTGGAAGACTAGTGATTTGTTATTAATTTATTCTCATCACATGAATTAGATTTTCTATTAAATTTTTTTTACTTTTAGTTTGTAGTTTGTATTGACTGCATTTCTTTAGATGTTTTTCACATTTTCTTTAATTGATGTTGCTCATGTTTTGGACCCAGCATACCGATCACATTTCTATGTGTATTATGACTTTAATAAAGTCATAGACCATAACATCCTTTACTTTTAGGGATCTCAGTTTAAGGTTGTATCATATTCATTTTTTTCCACTATAATTTTACCATCGTTTATCAAAAATTTGATAAACTTTTGTACGTTAACGGGTTTGTATGTATGTAAGAAAAAAATATTTCTATGGGAAGAATAGGGACCTTATTTCGTCGATGAATTTACTTGTAAATTTCACAATGGCATTTATTCATGTCAACACTTTGGCATCTAGGAAAGGATGACTTGTAATAAAAATGTCTCCACTTCCACTAAATTGAGTTGGTAATTCACTTACACAACAATTTCATCTGCTTGCATAGTTTGTTTATCTCTATATCATTTTTCCTTTGAAATTTTTTTGGCATTTGGGTCTACTTGGGAAATACAATTCATCCCACATTTTATCCCGTAAGGAAGAACATGTGTTAATACTTTTCCATCCCCATGCTAATATCCACAAACAAAAACTTGTTCACATGTAATCTAGAATCAAACATGTGACCTCCAAGGATAAAAACTGACGCTCTTAATTGTTAAGCTCACTGAGGATGTACAATTTTTATTACAGTGTCTATAGAAAATTGGTGTCAATTTGTTTCAAAAATGAAAATTAGGATATATATACAAAGGTGTAGGTGGTGGTAGAAGTCATGCAATCTGTGTTTTTTGAAATTAGTATATATGCTATTGTGGTTTAGGTGGTTGTATATGAGTGAAAATTATCAATGGTATTAGATTTCATGCAATGGAATACTTTTTATTCCATCTTAATGGGAGATATTTCATGCAGGCACAAAGTTGAGAAAGTTGGAAGAAGATAAAGGAATCATCATCCACTTTATTCTAAGTCGAAGGTACTATAATTTTGATTAAGATGAAATAATATAGTGTTACCAAGTTTGAGATTTAATATTTTCAGAGGTTTATCATTATGTGATTTCATGCTTGTTTTTTTTACCTGCAGTGAAAATAAGGGAGATATTTATGACAAAGATATTGATCATGGAAAAATGGAAAAAAAATATTTTTTTATTCTTATAAGTGTGAATCTTTTACTCATCACATGGTTAACATGTTTGAAAAAGAACAGGGATATTATTTAGGGGAATTTGTGCATAGTCACAGTTTTCTTCTCTTATCGTTATACTAGAAAAGCACAAATATTAATGGAACCAATTCTTTGTTGATTATCCAAGCTGCGTGTGTCAAAATGCTTAAAATTACAAAAGGGAATATGTGACTTTTGAGCGCTAAATGTGTCAACTTGAAATAGATTATTTTCACTCTAAACCAGGTTCAAATCGTCTTAGGGAAGGCTTGTTTAAGGGGAGAACAATGACCTATGGTAATCTGAAGCATGTTTTTATGATAATAACAACCAAGTATACTTTAGAGGCAAAAAGCGATCCTATTATAGTTTATTCCCACAATGATACAGTCTTCTCCTCTAGTGGTGCAGGTGATTATAGCTCCTGTGTGGCTATTATGTTCGAGCTCACTTGAGTACTTTCTCATTGGGCTCATGGATTTAAGCCTTCTATAATATTTGTGTTTAATACTAGTGAAGAAGAAGGATTGGATGGGGCACATAGCTTTATCACACAACATCTGTGGAATTCTTCAGTTCAAGTTGTAGTTGATTTGGAGGCTATGGGTGTAGGAGGCAAGTCAAGCTTGTTTCGGGTTTGAGAATCCATGTACCTACCAAGGATGTTCGTATTTTCTTATATTGACAAATTATATGCCTATCAAATTGTTTAATCATATGAATGGACTTATGTTATAAATTTTGGAAGAAGTTTCCATGAAGATATATTAGTAAATACCACAGCCAGGGGTTGGTATCTCTTACACCGAAATTTAATATAATGGCAGTCTCTATTTTATTTTGACAACTATATTTCAGCTCCTATTATACTCCTTTGCATTTTTTATGTTGTTTGAATGTCCCTCTCCTTCAGTGAGCAACCCTTCCTAAGCCATTAGTACTTATATCTTTTCTCATTCAACCTTTATGCAAATGTTTTAGATTGAATTAACATAGACCACTAACACTGCTCTAATGCCTCAAGTGTTTTTATATTTAATGAATAGTTGCGCAGGTTCATCAAATTTCAAATTGAAGTACAGTGCAATTTTTTACCTAATAATATGTGGCCTTCATCCTGTATGTACATCGTTTATATAGAGAATGGTCATAGTCTTAAGTTAGGTTGATGGAATGAATGCCAAATAATATGTGATTAACATATGCTAATCAACATGAAATATGCATATCCCATGCCAACAAAAAAATATTTTCCATCACTATTTGTAATATGAAAGCTAAAATTCCACATTAATAAAATAAATGGAAGAAACCATGATTGTTTTAATTGAATTTTTTCCCCATATTCATGTTCCTAAATGATATGAAAATTAATTTAACTTGTAATTTAACTACTTATTGTTGTAACTATGGTTTAGAGCTCCTGGTCTTCTAGTCTTCGTCTAGAAGCTAAATTGCTTCATATTTGATTAAAACTAGTCAAGCGATGCAACCAACTACAAGGGCTTGTTTCATAACAATAGTGTATTGTTTATGGTGAAAAGTTGCACTTGGTAGTTGATCAAGGTTTGAAAAAAAAGGAGATTCCTATGAAATTATGAACTACCATCATAGATATTCATAATGAACTACCTTGTATTTGATGCTTTCCAACTATTGGTGCTTGTAATGAGAAGTTGGATGACTGCGAAAGGTTGCCTAGGCCTCTAACCCCTGATCATGATGGAAAGAGGATATTTTTAAATATCAGAGAAATCGGGCATACCAGGGAATTGAGTAAATTGGGTCCTCGCCATGTAGGTTTCGATGATATATATCAAGCTGTGAAGTATGTTTTATCAGAAGCCCAAAGGATTGAGGCAATGTCTCATTGGGATGTCGAGGTTGAAATAGATTATTTTCACTCTAAACCTAGTTCAAATCGTCTCAAGGAAGGCTTGTTTAAGGGAATAATAATGACCTATGGTAATATGAAGCATGTGGTTATGAGAATCACACCAAAGTATTCTTCAGAGGAAGAAAATAATGCTATTTTAGTTTCTTCTCACATTGATATAGTATTCTCCTCTGGAGGTGTAGGTGACTACAATTGTTGTGTGGCTGTGATGTCGGATATCACTCGTGGAATTTCTAATTGGGCTCATGGATTTAAGCATGTTGTAAAATTTTTGTTCAATACTGGTGAAGAAGAAGTCTAGGATGGGGCACATAGCTTTATCACACATCATCCGTCCAATTCTTCAATGCAAGTTGTACTTGATTTGGATGCTATGGATGTAGGAGGCAAGTAGATCTTGTTTTAGGTTTGAGAAAACTTGTACCTAACAAGGATGTTGGGATTTCTTAAATTGACAAATTATATGGCTATCCAACTATTTAATCATATGAATGGACTTATGTTATAAATTTTGGAAGAAGATTCCACAAAGATATATTAGTAAATACCACATCCAAAGGTTGGTAGCTCTCACACCCAAACTTAATATAATTGTAGTCTCTAATTTATTTTGTCAATTTTATTTCAGCTCCTTTTGTGCTCCTTTGCATTTTCTATGTTGTTTGAAATTCCCTTTCCTTGAGTCAGCAACCCTTCCTATGCCTTTGGTACTTATACCTTTTATCATTCAACCTTTATGCCAATTTTTTAGTCTGAATTAGCATAGACCACTGACATTTCTCTAATTCCTGATGTGTTTTTATGTTTAATGAATAGTTACGCAAGTTCAAAAAATTTCAATTTCAAGCACAATGCAAAGTTTTAGAAAATAAGGCATGGCCTTCATCCTGTATGTACATAATTTATATAGAAAATGGTCATAGTCTTAAGTTATGTTGATCTAAAGACTACAAAATAATATATGATTAACATATCCTTATCAACATGAAATATGTAGAGCCCATGGCAATGCAAAAATATTTTCCATCAGTATTTGTAATATGAAAGATAAAAATCCACATTAATAAGAGGAATGGAAGAAACAACAATTGTTTTAATTAAATTCATTCCCCGTATTTGTGTTCCTAAATGATATGAAAATTAATGTCACGCGTAAGTTAATTTCTTCTTGTTGTAACTATGGTTTAGAGCTCTTGGTCTTGGTCTAGAAGCTAAATTGCTTCAGATTTGATCAAAACCAGTCAAGATATGCAACTAGCTACAAGGGCTTGTTCATAACAATAGTGTATTTTTTTTGGTAAAAAATTTCATTAGGTAGTTGTTCAAGGTTTGAAAAAAATGAAGAATCCTATGAAATTATGAACTACCATAATAGATATTCATAATGAGCTACCTTGTATTTGATGCTTTCCAACTATTGACGCTTGTAAGGAGTTGGTTGACTGTGAATGAAATTCTCCCCATGAGGATGTCCAAAATTCTCCTAATATGAATGAAAGACTTGTGACAGAGGAATTCATTCCTATTAAGAAATATTATCAAGCAGCTAAAAATAAACCTGAGGAAAATCATGTTTCCAAGAAGGTGAGATTCCACAACAGTGATAAACCTAATTGGATGATATCCACTAATTTATGGAAACTAGATCCTAAAACCGTTTATAACAAAAAAGGGGTGGCTAATTATGGATATTATTCATCTGTATTGTGTTTTCTTCACTTATATGTTTTTAAAATTTTCCTTAAAAAAGTTATTGTGACCGAGGGATCTTCAATTTATTGTCCAAGATTGTTTGACTTTTGGTGCTTTTGGAATTAATTCAGTTAACGATTTTCTCTGATGTTGGATTTATTTTCATCTTATGAGGGGGGGTAGCTATGGAAGAATCCTTAAATAATAAATATTCTCAACATCAAGCACACTCTCTTCCTTCAAATCATAAACTGTTTTCATATTCAAAACATAGAGCGAGAGGAGCATTCTAGCCTTTTTTAAAATAAATTTAGGTGATCACTCCCTAACCTATAAGGTATACTGTTGCAAGGGCATTACCTAATCTTTCTTCATCATTTGTTGAGTGTGAAGTAGATTCATCATTAGTGGCCAATGAAATAGTGTGATTTAATCTCACTACCACCACTACTAAAAGAACTAGTAGATCCAAAGAAATAAAACAGGTACATATATTAGTGCATGGAAAGGAGGCAATTTCAGTTATTGATGAGGTAAATGCATATCCTAGTACACCTAATACATATCAAGCTAAAACACAGATAAGGGTAGAAGGTGTTGGTCACTTGAACTACATGCAAAGGAAACAATTTCAGTTATCGATGGGGCTAATACAAATTCCACTACACCTAATAAATCTCAAACTCAAACACAGAGGAAGGGTAGAAGGTGTTGGTCACTTGTGCATCGGTGTGGAGAATACAAGAGCAATACATTGGATGGATTTCTATTGTCCAAATCTTCAACAATATATGCAACGATATGTTAGATCATGCACTTCCTATGCCATTTCTAAACCAACTATCAAGAAGCATGGTTTGTACACTTCTATACCTACTACGGACAAGCCCTAATAGTTAGTCTCCAAGGATTATATGTCAGGATTATCATCCACCATGCATGGTAATGATTTTATGTATGTGGTTTTTGATCATTTATCTAAGATGAACATTTTTGCACCATGAAGTTAACCAAAACAACTTGCTTTCATCCCAAATCATATGTAAAAACAAAAGTGGTCAATAGGATGATTGTAGACATAGTACATGCACATTTCCGAGAATCCATACACATGGGATGAAAGGCTTCCATATGTTCAACATCTCTATAATAGATCCCTCCATGGCTCTATTTCCTAGATTCCTTTTCAAGTGTGCTTGGGAATTTTATTATGGCCCCAATTGATGTAGCTATGCCCATTTAATATTTACTACCAAATTCCTCTCATGCTCAAGTTGAGTCAAAGAGAGAAACCAAATTTGTTGAATGTATCCAACACTTCTAGAAATAGGTCCATGTTATCCCGTATAAATCCAATTCCAAGTATAAGTAGTGACATGACAAGCATAGGGTTCCACATAAGTTTCAAGTTGGTGATAAGATTTGGTTACATTTACTGAAATACCACCTCACTGGGACCCATAGGAAGCTCATACCACTTTGATATGGGCCTTACACAATGATAAAGACTATTGATGAAAATTATTTTAAATTTATTGTTCCCCCTTGGATTAAACTCAATATTTAATGTGGAGGTACTTTGATCATATTTTCTACCTCTATTCCACACCTAGGAATTAACCAAACAATCTCATACCATATAACTCAATATTACTTGCATTTAAAAAGCTACAGTGGATTTGGTTATGGACACCAAGACAAAAGATACCCACCAACAACAAATACATCTCTCTTGAGTTCTCAAAGAAGAGAAGCTAGTTCACTATGATATGTGGATCGCCTAGAGCCAAATTTAGTATAGGTTTCCCCATATGATGAGGTAAATCGATGTAATGGAGACAAATCCTTCCTAAGGGGGGGATGGCTAATTCAGGTGGATATCGATGGCCACCCACCCCTTCCACTATGCTAATGGTTATATTTCTTCTTGGTAAATGTTATATTATTTTTGGATCTCAAACTTTCAGGGCTATTTTAAGGCCCTAAATGATGTCTTTTGTAAATTTTGGGGGGGCATGGGTTGTTATTGCATACCCTAACTCTAGTCAAAGTTGTATCCATTGGGTAGTTCTTTCCAAGGAGCTATTGTTCACCCCAAATGGATATTGTATATACAATTTATTCATCTGGGATATTGATGTACCAAATAACCACCTCAAGGCCCACAAATATTGTTTTATTTCATTTTATAGGGCTAGGGTTTGTAGCTCTAGTCTACCTTCTTTATGTTAAAATGTCATTCTTGTTGGGTGTGTCATAAGGGGGTCACAGGGAGGCAACAAACCCCCTACAGGGGGTCCACGACATCGCCCCGAGAATATTTTTTCCATATATATATGAGGACCCAAGGATGGGGAGCAGAACCAAAGACGGTGGGCGGACCTACCAATGGTTTTATGCACATGGTTTTGGAAATTATGATTTTATACCCATGGTATTTTGTAAATTTTTTCAAGGGAGCTACGATTATGTTCTAATCTAGGGTTAATAGATTGAGGTTCATGAATGTTTCAACATGTTTATATATGTATTGTAACATTGAAAGGAACATAATGAAAAATCAACCTGGTAGTCCCAGTTTTGGGATCCAGGGGAAAATATTTGTGTATATTTGTCTTATGCTCTTGTCATTGTTTATTTTTCTATTTTAAGAATTCTTTTGCAGGTAATTTCTATACAGGGTTAAAACCTACAATTCTTTCAACCTCTTGTAACATCTTTTGCAATTGTGTGTATTCACCATATCTCTTTACTTTTAGATATAGTTGCCACCATTCTATCTAGTTTGTGTCTTATATTATTTTTTTGTTTCATTTATTAATAGAAGTTGGGTTTTCAATTATTATTGTGGTATCTACTATATTTCTGTAAGTGTTCCATTTACTTTCCCGCATTTGTTTTATTCTTTGTACAATGTGGATCAATGACTCCTATAACAATTGGATTCATAAATAAAGATACAATAGAGGCACAATAATTTGCCATAAGGATTTTGAGACACTAACTTATATCATGCACAAATATAAAACAAGGCCTATACATTAAAGAAAATAAAGTGATCAATTATGTTAAGGCCCTCAAAGTTATCGATCTTAACATTTGACCTCATATATATATATATATATATATATATATATATATATATATATATATATATATAACTCTCTCTCATAAGGATATAGATATTTGTTTTAAGAAATTACATTATTCAAGTACTAAATTGATGTCTTAACAAAAATATATACATTATAATTTTGGAAAGAAAATAAAATACTATTACTTTGTGGGTTATACAATTTTTTCATACATAAAAAAAATATATTTATAATTTAAAAAGTAATTCAATTTTCTATAAACTATATATATACATTATGAAATTAAACTCTTAATTAATAAATTTATCATTACACATAAAACATCATTATAAATATATAATTATTATTATGTTACATATTTTTCATAAATGCATTTTCCTATATATTCAATAAATTTGTCCAACACAATACATTACAATAGAAAATCTTTAACGTTTACATGACATTCCTATTGCATATGTTGATAAATGAAAACTAATACTTTGAAAAATATTGTCTATTGAAAAATATTGTCCATTGTAGCTACACTAAATATATTAGTTTATCACATATTGACATTATTACAAATATATATTTCCTTTCGGGTTATATATTTTTTCATAAATAAAAAATATATATTTAGAAAGCAATTCACTTTCCAATAAATTGTGCATATACATGAATCAAAATCTTAATCAATAAACTTGTCACTACACATAACACATCACAAGAAAAAATCTTGAACTTTCACAGGACCTTCCTATTATATTTTAATAAATGAAAACTAATAAAATATGGTTTGTTGTAGCCACACCAAATATATTATTTTATTTCATTCATATGGGACATTTTTATTGTCTATTGTAGCCACACTAAATATATTCTTTTATGTCATACATATGGGATATTTTATTGTCTATTGTAACAACACTAAATATATTATTTTATTTCATACATATGGGATAAAAGTGTCCAATGAAAATGCATTCATGCCACACTAAATATATTAATTTATTTCATATCTATGGCATAAAAGTGTCCTGAAAACGCATTCATGTTGATGTGTGCTTGAAAAAAAACAAATCTCAAAGAATTAGTTTCAACTCAATCTATATAATAAAGAGGTTTTGCTGACAAGTTATTTTTAATGGCCAGAGAGACTTTTGGAAAAGCTGATCCATAAACGTGTCGAACCCAACAATTAAGGTCCATCATCAAGAATGGGAAACCATATTTGTTTACTCCCACCGTGGTTATCGACGGTTTATCACAGCATAGTTGATTTCCCATGAACCTTATTGCTTGGTTTGAAGCTACTTTCGACTGAACGATCCTATAACTATTCCGTCCCAACGCCGGCCTGGTTGAAGGGAGTAATAACGTATTAATCTCCGGAGTTAAGATTTTCATCAATACGATTTATGCGGATTATATCACTAAAATTTTAAGATTCCAAAAAAATAACCACTACTACCCAAAATAGTTACCTAAAAAATCCCTGCCTAATCGAAATAGTTACCTATAAAATTCCCTGCCGGACCGAAATAGTGACCTAGAAAAGGGAAAAAACGTGTAACAATTATACTATAGTGGTATAAAACGTTTAGCAATGAAATTCTCATAGGAAATGGGCGGAATTCAAAAGTCAGATTAAGGAGCAATTTGTTTATAAGAGTTATATTGATATAAAATGTTTAGCGATGAAATTCTAATAAGAAAAGAGCGGAATCAAAAGTTAGATTAAGAAGCAATTTGTTATGTTGGTATAAAACGTTTAGCAATGAAATTCTCATAAGAAAATGGCGAAATTCAAAAGTCAGATTAAGAGGCAATTTGTTCTATAAGTTATTTTTAACTTCATGAATTTTAAAATAACTTCTTTTTCTAAACATAATTAATAATTAAAATGGAGCCACGTGAAACTGAGATTATTTATGACCTCGGCGCGTCAAGTTGACACCTCCGCTGCTTCCGTACTCAGTGGACTCGCAGAATATACCACCGTGTCGGTAGATGCCTAACCAAACACGTTCAGCACAGTTTCACCAAACACGTTTCTATATATAAAGTCATGAAGTATGTGGACTGCAGCGTTCGGTATGAATATTTACGCGGAAAAATAAATGTGTTATGATATTAAAATTTTAAATAAATTATTATTAACATGTGAATTGATAATATATTTAGTATTAATGAAAACAATTACTTATTTTAAAAAATAAGTTTAAAATATCAATTGTTTTCTCATTGTTTTGATCAATCTTATGACTAAGACATTTGAATTCTTGAAAATTTTAAATTATTTAAATGGTTCAAAATGTTTTGGAAAGAAAGAGTTCTGAATTTTGTTTGAAATAGGGTAGAAATATTTTATAATTATAATTTTTATTACGTAATTGGTAAAATATAATAATTTTAATAGTTTTTTTTTTTGGTTGGAAAATTTGTCTGTTAAATGATTTGGCAACATATATAGTTGCAAATTGAGTTAGTAGGTAAACATATGGGTTAAATGAAATTTAAATTGAGTTAGCAGAGAAAGATATGAGTTAAATGAAGTTTTAAGCACAGGTACATATTATCCATTCAGGGATTAAATAATCAAAGTCAAAGGGAAATTTATTAAAGGCTTGATAAAAACGCAGC
Source organism: Pinus albicaulis (assembly GCA_034641835.2). NCBI lineage: Eukaryota > Viridiplantae > Streptophyta > Pinopsida > Pinales > Pinaceae > Pinus > Pinus albicaulis. Next base: position 1,669,850,720 of record CM076584.1, on the reverse strand, counting down.
TTTTACTCCATAACTTAGCTTTTACTCAACAACTTTTTTACTCAACAACTTCAAAATCATGTTCGACCATCCTATGTATTATCAAGATTTTACTACACAACTTAGCTTTCACTCAACAACTTCAAAGTTCCTCCCATCCTGTGTATTATGAAGCTTTTACTCCACAACTTAGCTTTCACTCAACAACTTCAAAGTTCCGCCAATCTTGTGTATTATCATGCGGCAATTTTTGGTGGGAGTGTGAAAACAATTTGTTACAGGGTTTACCTTCTGTTAATTCCCCAATCCCTGGTGAATGTAAATCTCATTAACACTTATTTTAATGGTGTTTAATGGTGAAGGAGTAGTGACCTCCATATGAATTGTCTCTTGTGTTTTTTTGAATCATAATATAAATTATTGTTTCATGTGTGATTTTTAAGGGTGTGTTAATTTGTTTTATCGTGAGTAATTTTTTTGATTTCGTTTGCTCCATTATAGTTTCACAAGTCAACTGATTTTAGTCTTCCCTAGTGTGTATTAAAAAGAAGACTCGTATGATTTAGTTTAAGCAACTATATGGTCTTGATTAAGATATTTCTGCAACTCTCTGTGTTGAGAAAAAGAATTTCCCATGTCTTAAAATTTTTAGCATGGTATCAAATCGGGTTTAAACTTTCATTAAAGTGCTTTTAGTGCAAGTTAAAAGTTGTTTTTGAGGGCATTTTGTTGGGAGTGTATTCATCAATAGGGAGAAAGTGTTTACATAGTGAGAAAGCTTTTTTTACACAATGAAAATTCTAGCAACAAGCACAAGCTTGACTAATGCACAAATACCTCAGTTTAATGGCATAAATTACGATTATTGGGCTATTACAATGAAGACTATCTTTTATTCTCAAGACGTTTGGGAATTGGTGGAGAATGGTTTCCAAGGACCAGCAGATACAGTAGCATACAATGCTTTGACACAAGAAGAAAAGGATGTGTTGAGAAATAACAGGAATAAGGACTCCAAATCCCTCTTCTACATCTTTCAAGCATTTCATGGAAGTATCTTCCCTAAGGTTGTAGCAACAACAAAGTCCAAGCAAGAATGGGATTCCCTCCAGACAACCGACCAAGGCATGGAAAAGGTGAAGACAAAAAAACTACAAATGTTGAGAAGAGATTTTGAGACAATTTGTATGAAAGAGTCTGAGAATGTAGACTCATTTTTTACACTTGTAATGGGGTTGGTTACTCAAATCAGGTATCATTGTGAGACACGTGAGGAAAGCAGAATAGTTGAGAAAATTCTGAGAAGTCTGCCATCAAGATTTGATGCCATAGTTGTTGTCATATAAGAGACAAAGGATTTGAGCTCACAATTTTCAATGGATGAGCTTCATGCATCACTGATTTCTCATGAGAATAGACTCAACATAGCAAAAAACTCCTCATTGGAGCATTCTTTCAAGACACAAGTTTCATTTGGTCAAGGTAGAGATCAAGGAAGTTCAAATTATAGAGGAAGAGGAAGAATTCCACAGAGAGGTGGAAGAAGAAGCCTTTCAAGTTCAAGTGGATGGGCTGGTAATCAAAATTCAAGTGATGGCTCAATCCAGAATCAAACACAAGGTAAAAGGTACGATAAATCTGAAGTTTAATGTCATTATTGTAAGAATTATGGTCATTATGCAAATGAATGTAGAAAGAAGAAATATGACATAAGTAACAAACCAAGTGAAAATTTCATAAAGGAAAATCAAAACTATGATAACATGTTTTTAGTTTGTAATGTAGGACAAGAAAAATAAGGAGATGTGTGGTTTCTAGATTCATGGTGTAGCAACCACATGACTGGGAACATAGAAATGTTTTCCAATTTAGATGAAAGTGCGAACTTTGAAGTGACATTAGGGACTGATACAAAAGTCTCTATCATGAAAAAAGGAAGAGTCGATATTATAACAAATAAGGGAGAGAAGAAACGCATTTCCTATGTTTATTTTGTCTCTGGTTTGAAACATAACCTCATAAGCATTGGGCAACTCACACAAAAGGGTTATAATGTCTTTTTCAAAAATGATGTGTGCACAATTTTGGACGAGTCTCCAAGCAGACGTCTGATTGCAAAAGTTCAGATGAAAAACAATAGAATTTTTCCTGTCAAGCTAAATTCTGATTTGAAGGAAGAAGGTGCTCAAACACAACTATCAATGAATTCACAAGAGAATGAAAGAAAATTTGTAGCTGTCACACAAGTAGATTTTGAAGCAAAGGTCAAAGATGGGAACTAGCCATGGCATTTGAGATTTTGTCATCTCAAATTTGTAGGTTTGAATTTTTTGCATAGGAGAGGCATGGTGAAGGTATTGCCACTCATAGAAAAACCAGAGAGCATATGTGAAGGATGCATCTTGGGAAAACAACATAGAGAATCATTTCCAACAGGAGATTCAATAAGGGCAAAGGCACCTTTGGAGATTTTCCATTTAGATTTATGTGGACCAATGCAGACACCATCAATTGAGGGAAGTTACTACATATTGACTTTCATAGATGATTATACAAGGAAGACATGGGTTTACTTTCGAAAACAGAAAAGTGAAGTGTTTGAGTGCCTCTGCCAATACAAAGCTCTTATTGAGAAGTAAAGTGGATACTACATCAAAGTGTTGAGGATTGACAGAGGTGGAAAATACATCACAAATTGCTTCCTACGTTTTTGCAGGGAGCATAGAATTCACAAGTAATTTACAACAAGGTATACACCTCAAAAAAATGGTGTCGCGGAAAGGAAGAATATGACCATTGTGGATATGGAAAGGAGTGTATTGAAGGAAAAACATGTTCCAAATGATTATTGGGCTGAATTTGTCGCTTATGCAACATATATCATTAATAGGTGTTGAACCAAGGGCGTGAAGAACATAATTCCTAAAGAGACATGGAGTGGAAGAAAGAATAATGTCACTCATGTGAGAGTGTTTGGACACAGTGATGAATCCAATGCATACAAACTCTACAATCCATCAACCAAAAAATTCATAATCAACAGAGATGTTCAATTCATAGAAGAGGAAGCATGGGAAGGAAGTTTAGAGAAGACAATCAATGTGAAAATATGTACACCACATA